>CAUYRT010078111.1:0-309959 GCA_963574885.1 Lepilemur ruficaudatus | reverse complement strand
AGTCATGGGTGAGAATCGAGACTCAAAGTTGGCTCTGGAGACACAGTATAAACAATTGGAGTGTCTTTCCAGGGGCTCCCAGGGAGGGCAGGAATTAAGGATGAGGGCCACAGAACCCACCTGATGGGAACATGCCTCACCGTGGGCAGATTGATCCACAGAAGCCTTGTGCCAGAAGGGACTGGGCAAAATAGGGAGGTTGGGAGTTGGAGGTGGTGCGATGGAGAAGGGCTTGGGCTGAGATGGGAATCTCTAGGATCTGCAAGAGGAGCTGATCAGAGAGGGTAAAGAATGAGAGAGGGATGAGCATGAGATTTAAGACTGAAATTTCAAATGGCTGTGGTTACTGTTGTTCCCTCACCCTACGGAAAGTGAGCTCTGAGGCTGGTCATTCATCCTGTCATCTATTCATTCAGTATTTTTTCAGTGGTTTGTATAAGACAGGATTTATCTGTATTCTGGAATAAAGTCCCTACCCTCAAAGAGCTGAGTATTTGGTAGTAGCTGCAGTCACCAAATCTTACTGGCGATTTTATACTCAACAGTCAAAGTCCGAGGTGGCTGGAGTAAAGGAGTGGGCCCCAGAGACCAGCTGGGGATCAGGAGCAGAACCCCAGCAACTGTGGAGGTGGTTGGCAAGAACAAAGAAGGACTCTCCTGCCCTTTGGAGGAAACTAGTGGCTGGAGAAGCTATTGGCACTTGGGACCAAACAGGCTAGTCCTGTATCAGGAAGCACCTAGCAAGAAGACCCAGCTCAAAACCTGAGTTCTCTGGGGGTCCCCTAGGCAGTGGGAGGTGACAGGAAGGGCAGCACAGGAACTCGGTGGTTAGTACACACCACTTCCTGAGCCAGACCAAGGGGGAGGCGGCTCAGGGAAAACAGTGAAGTCCTGAACTCAGTGCCGGGAAAATGACTCACAGATGAGGCTAATAAACAGGGCGAATCAACACTAAGCCTCATTGGACTGGCTTCTGAAGATGCTTGAGGACTTCCTGTTTTGGTCTGATTTGGTTTGGAACTGGGGCAGGGCCAGGCCTGCAGGTGGGAAGCCACATTAGCCCCAGCTGTGGGTCCCTCTGACCTCTTTTCTCCCCTCCAGGGAACTGGCTACTTATCTGTCAAATGCCGTTTGTGGGGAGACTGAATTCAACTGGCATTGACTTTGTGCATGTCCTCGCACCCAGACATAGAGATAAAAGGGACAGCCTCTGTCCCAGAAGAGGCAATGACTAGTGTAGAGCTGGTCTCCTAAGGAGCCAATTGTGGTGCAAAGTGACAAGGGCCTTACACTGGATTTGGATAAAGAGCTCAGGCACACACAGGAAGGAGCACGTGAATCTGCCATAGAGTAGGCACCCAACCAACACTGAATGAATTCACTATTTATTATTAGCCAGGTTTTTTGTGTTTTTGTTTGGCTCTGGGTTTTGTTTTTCAGTGTGATAAGGATGTTTTTGGAGAAAGGCATCATAGAAAAGGTAAAATTTGATCATCTCATCCTGTCCTTGAATGATGAGTAGGTGAAGAAGACAATTCCAGACAGAGAAAACTCCACAAGAAACATCATGGAAACTGGAGAGAACACAGCAGACTTGGGAACAGGTGAGTTGTTTGGTGGAAAGAGCAGGTGAAGTCATATTGTGCAAGGAATCTTGAGCATGGTATCAGTCAGCTTTTGCTGTGTAACAACCAGCCACAGGATTTCTAGCACCTGCATCTGCAAGTGACTGGGATGGCTCTGCTTCAGTCATGGGGTCAAGTTCAGGTCTGACCCATACATCTCATTATAAGCCCAGGCTGTAAGGTAGCACTTATCTGGAGTGTGTTCTGCTCATGAAGGAGGTCAGAAACTCTTAGAGAAGCAAGTAGAAACACACATATTCCTTAGAATTTAAACACTGTCACTTCTACCAAAGCAGGTCATGTGTCCATGCTCAACATGGATGGGGGAAAAGAGCACTTTTCCCATAATAGATGTTAGAGGGAGTGAGTTAATATTTTTTTTTTTAACAATTCTTTAACCTGCTGTAAATACTATGAAATACCATATTGCTTTGTTCTAGAAAAAATAGGAGTGTTGCTTGTTCTTCTTTTTAGATGGGATAGTTCCATTTTAATAGGAGTGTCCAGGAACGTTTACCATAATGCAAGTGCACTTTATACATACCTGGGTATAGTTAATATGCTCCACTTTATTTACATATGAGAGTTTCTGAAGGGCAGACACTATGATTCACCAAGCATGACTCCCAGCACAGAGCAAGTGCTCATAACATTTGTTGAGTAGATGAATGGCCTCACATTGTCCTCAACGTGTGATTACAACTTAATGGGAAATGTGCATTTCTCTGCCTCCATTGACAGTTCAAGGTAAGGGTTGGGTAATGAGTGAAGAGCAGACATGACCCACTCAAGCTGGGAATGAAAATGCTAATCAGGGAAACCAACAGCCATAGAAAGCAGGTGGCCCAAACCCCAGCTACTATAGTCAAGGGGCCACTTGATAATGAGAGCCAAAAAGGACACTGAATAATGGGACTTCTTCCAGATAACTGTCACTTGAAAGATATATATATTTCTAATGATAATGACTAACATATATTGAGTGCCTTCTATGTGCCTGACACAATCTTAATATGTTTTATATATTATTTCTTTTAATTAATTCCTCCTTTGGCCACAGTTATTAATAGGGGATATCATTGAAGAGAGCAATAGTCTGTTTCGATTGTGCTAGAGTTGCATTGTCATGTGCTGGTTCAGTGGCAAGTAAGGACAGGAGGTTAAATCAGTGTAAATACAATTGAGTATTGTAAGCAAGCACAGCTGATGAAGTCAAGCAATTGCAAGTGAAAGGCTGACAATGCACTGCAAATGGTTTTGGCTCTCAAATAAAAACATGACCAGATCAGTGGCTAACAAAGAACACGGACAAAAGCATGAAGGGGCCAGAAGAAAGACTCATTTCCTCTCAGCAATTTTTGGTTAAACAATTCCACTGATGTTCTGGCGAGGAGGGCCTTATGTCCCAGGAATCCTGCTGCGGTATCGCCAGACCCTTGAGGGCAGGGATGTTGTCGTTCACTTTTGATGCCCCAGAGCATAGCATGCTGCTTGGCACATAGTGCGAACTCAATGTACTTCAAAGTTCTAAACTTTGACCTATCACAGGATGGAAGAGGCTTAAGAAAATTCAGCAGCCTCTCAACCAAGTTTCTGTAGACAGTGCCTCTTTCTGTCCTTCTCTGGTAGACTTCTCAGTGGTACAAGCACTACCATCCCAAGGGGGCTTAAGGTAACTATCCTTCAGTTCTCTTTTAATATCAGAATATAACCATCTCTCTATCCCTGTACCTGTCCATCACATCTGCCCAAGGTCCTGGTCTCCAGGAAACAGGCAGATGGCAAGATACTACAATTGAGTCCCTTTTGGAGGATCTGTCATTTAGCAGTTAAGAGAAGTTCAGAGAAAGCCTCTGTCTGTATCCTCTGTTTCCCAAGTGCCTTCAGTTCATAGTAATCTGCATACAAAAGTGTCATATTCTGGGGTGGCATTTCCTGAGCTCCTGCAAATGAAACGCTTCCAAATCTCCCCCTCCACCTTAATCTCCTTTCCCCCTTCTTTTTTACTCCTCTCTCTGCTGAGTCTGGGCTTTATCTACTGTGCTCCACTCTTCAAGTTCTGAGTTGTCCTTTGAATATGAGTTGGCAGGTCCTATTTAGTTTTTAATTTAAAAACAAAAGGAACTTATTAGATTGCATCATGTAGCCCACAGTTTAAATGAGGAGTCTAGAGAATGAGGAGTCTCAGGCAGGAAGCAAGAGAGATCTTATAAACCAAGATCTTGCCCAGAAATAGTTGGCTTAGGACACCACTGCTGGGGCCATTTTTTCAGGAAAATTGTCACGCCTTGGAAACTTCTGAACACTTCATGATGCTGCAGCCCCTGGACACTTGTTGCTACAGCAGAAGGTGATCTCTGAAGGCAAGTCCTTTTCCCTTTTTCATCTCATTTTTAAAAAATATGGAAGAGGAGATTTATTACAAGAATTGACACCTATGGTTGTGGAGGCTTAGAAGTCCCACAGTCTGCTGACTGCAAGCTGAAGACTCAGAAAGTTGGTGGTGTAAGTCTGAAGACCTAAGGATTGGAGTGCCAATGTTGTAAGTCTGAGACCAGGAGCACTGTTGTCCAAGAACAGGCCATGATGGATGTCCCAGTTCAAGCAGGGAGAGGCAATTTGCCCTTGTCCTGCCTTTTTGTTTTATTCAGAACAATGCCCTCAAAGGATTGAATGGTGCCCACCCACACTGGGGAAGGCCATCTGCTTTACTCAGTTTACCAATTCAAATGCTGATCTCTCCAGAAACACCCTCACAGACATACCCAGAACTAATGTTTTACCAGCTATCTGGGCATTCCTCAGCCCAGTCAAGCTGACACATTAAAATTAGCCATCACAGGCTTGAACACCAGGAAGTAGGGATCATTGGGAGCTATTTCAGGAGCTGCTTCCACAGATTCATCTCATAATTTACAAGCTTACATGAGGCTAGCAAACTTAAAATAGAGATAACTGCTTATCAATACCTTGATGTATTATAGTGCGCTCTTATCCCCCACAAAAAAAAAAAAAATTAAAAAATCTCTCCCTTTCAGATGGGGGTAGATAGTAGACAGGACTAGAAGGAAGAAGAATGAAGAAGTACCTGGTCCTCCTGGCAGGGCTTCAACAGGGTTTCTTCTTCAAAGAAAGAAAGGGCTTTCTTTCTTTACAATCTGTGCTGAATGTCTTTCCTGGAAGAAAATTGCCTTGTGGATTTTGAGTTTTGACCACATGGATCAGTTCTTGGCAGATGAAACTAGTTGTATTAAGTAAGTTGAAGACAGTCTTACATTTAAAGTGCTTTTGCACCTTCCAGCTGACTGCCAGGAAATATCATGGAGTAGGAAATCAGACAACATAGAAAAGAACAAGATGGAATTGCTCCATGACTGACTTAATGTTGCAGCTGTAGTAATAGAAGACCACATCTCAGTTCCAGCAATGCCTCTCATTCCTTTATTCATTCATTGGGTATATATTTGTTAATATCTACTATGTGCAAGGTACCCTTAAAAGTCTTGCAAATATAAAGAAAGTGTATGGTGGATATGGTCTGAGTGTTTATGTCCCCCACCCCTCTGCCTGTTCATATATATACCTAATCCCCAGTGCAATAGTATTAAGATGCGGGGCCTTTGAGAGGCGATAAGGTCACGATGTCAGAAATGTCCATATTCAATCATCTGACAAGAGTATGAATTATGTTGCCACCCAACCAGGTTCATTTGCCCACTGCCCCAGAGGAAGCCAATATGCTGAGACAGCAGGGTTTACAGCAGAAAAAGAGTTCATTCTGCATAGTGCCAAGCAGGGAGATGGGAGAATTTTCTCAAATATGCCTCCCAGAGAATTTGGGAGACAGGATTTTTAAAGACAGTTTGGCGTAGGTGATTGAGTCTGCTAATGGGCTGTGTCAGAGGCAGAACCATAGGGTTGTAGAAATTGTCTTCTTTGCTGACCAGGTTCTTCGATGGGTGACACAAGACCAATTGAGCCAGTTCCTCGGTATGGGCCACTGGTCTGGGTGGGTTAGCCATTCTACTGGAATGTGGGATCTGGAAGATATCTCAGAAACTACTGCTAGGTTTCATAAAAGTGATGTTATCTGTGGAGAAAACTAAGAATCTTTACGACCACGAGCTATGTGGCTCCAGAGTGGCAATTATAGAGAAGCAAAGAGGGGACAGTGGTTAACTATCATTATTTTTAGCTAGTCTCTTACCACAGTTCTCGCCTTGTACCCTTTTATCAATTTGTAAAGGCAGTTTCAATTGCATGCTAGGTAGAAGAAATAGCATTTACATGGGCATGGAGAAATGAAAGAAAATGTCATAGTTGGGGAACTCTATTTGGCTAAAGTGCATGGTCTCCACACAGAGGCACATTCAAAGGACAAGATTTAGAAGAAGGATAGGCAGAGTTTTCTCTACATGTAGGGTAAACCATGTGCCATTTCTGACTTTTAGTCAGTTCATTTATATAATTGGACTAGAGTCTCTGCCTTCCCTAATTCATACAGCTTGGATTAGAATTATAAAGGGAGGTAACATCAGCAAGATGGCAGAATAGGAGGCTCTGGACTTTCTCTTCTACAGATGCACTGAATAAACAGCCACACATGGATCAGTTCTCTGTGAGATGAGTCTGGAAATATAAAGGGGAACAGGAAGGGCCCTTAAAGGTCATCTAATCGAGAAGTTTTCAAACTATGTTCCCAGGGCTTCCTTGGAGACCTGGGGCCCACCTGTCCTCAGGATGGGGACAAATAGCCCGAGAACCCTGTCTCCAGCTTCAGTTAGCACAGGTGTGCTTTGCTTTGAGTGTTGGGCTTCTGGGATGAATTGAGAAAAATAAAAGGTGAGGTTCTGATGCTAAAAGGTGAAATTTAAAAATCACTGCACTAGTCCAACCTCCCATTTTGTAGATGAGGAAAATTAAGAGACAGGAAGATCAAGGAAATGGACTTGTGAGGATCTAATGAGTCAATTAATGGGCTTTAAGAAGAGACTGCTTTCAAATGATTGAAAATACATTCTCATGCTCATTTTCTTCTTCAGATCAATCAAAGTGTCCCCCTCCTTCCTCTTGGAGGAGCTAGGCTTCTGCCAGCAAGATCTTCCACAACACTTTAAAGACAAAGGATCAAAGTAGAAAAACAAATGCTAATGCTCCCAACTCTGCTGCCCACCTACTGGGCCCTAGAGGTTCAAAGCTTTCAGACCAGGGAGAAGCCCAGCCCCCCTCCTCTCACATGGGCTCCCTGCTGCTTCTCTGACCCCCCTCCCTCCTCCAGCTCCTACTTCCATGTGGCTTTCCAGGACCACTCAGGTCTTCTGACACATTTGGACCAAAGAGGCCCCGAAAAGTTTCTGACTCCTAAATAGCACCCTGACCATGTGGACTATGTGTTTACCTCTGGTTAATGGTGGTGGGTAACTCTTCCATCTATTCAAAGTAGGTTTACAAGGTGTAGGCAGAGAAAAGGATTGGAAAGTACACACACTTCAAACTGCTGTAGAGTTTTGTAAAAGTGTCTGTGTGTTTTTAGGCAAACCACTCCAGTTTTCTGGGTCTCAGCTTTCCACTTTTAGAAATGAGCAGCTGGAGAAGTTATTTCTAAGGCCCTTATCGGCTGACAAATGCAGCTCAGCCTTGTTGTTTTCTATTCTCTTAAGACATTCTTTGAAGAGCATTTTCCCATGAGGAAAGTGCTTCAGAGGGGAAAATATTTCAGGTATGTGTTCCTGGTGATTATCTTTAGGACAGTTTGGAGTGCAAGGCACTGTAAAAGGGGAAGAGGGGAAGAGGAAGGAAGAGTCATGTCAGAGTTTGCAGAGGGATGTTCTGCTCCCTGGAAGAGTGCAAAGGACCACTGTGCCAGGAGCTGGGCTCTGAGCCATAGAAGAGGGAAGCCAAGGAAGCCCAGTGTTGGCTGGATTTGCCCAGCCCCTGGGAACTCTGGCTCCATTGGACTCCCGTAAAATTCGAGTAGGGATGCATCCCAAGATTAAGTAGCAATGAGTACAAAGTGAAAAGTAGTGAGAGGGCACCATCTGTGCCTTGTGCTTCTGTAATTCCTGCTGTGAACGTTCTCTTTTAATGCTAATAAAAATGCAATTGACAAAGTCACTTTTAGGCTTTCATTTTAAAGAGCCTCCTCTAGGCAGGATTGACGCACAGTGGGTCCACACACCAAATGGGTGGTTTACCCCCAGTTTCTGACCTGATTAGTCAGTCCTATGCAATACTGGGTTGTTATATATTTTGACTATCATTAGAACCTCTAGAACTTTTTACTTGGGGTGTTGGAGCAGAGGGACAAAAATCCTCAGGAAGACTTGTCTTTACTAAAAATCAACTGAGCACCCACTATGTGTCAGACACTTAGACAGGTCCATAGTTCCTAATCATCAGGTCTGCTAGTGCGTAGTGCTGTCAGGAAGGAGCTATAGTTCCCCAGTGTTATAAAACCCTGTAAAGGACTCAATGAGAAAACAGGCTGGAGAACTAACTCCAACTAAACCCTACAGTTCCTCAGGCTATACTAATGCCACCTCCCCATTGCCTTCTGTGGATAGGGGAGGTGACCTGGCTTCTATTCTACCAAATTGTTTGCAATTCCCTGAAAGGGAAAGGAATTGTAATAGCAGGGAATCGATCCTCCTACCCAGAATTCCTCCTGTCCAGAATTCCCTTCTGCACTCATCTTCTGGCAGTGGGGTTACTTCCTTTAGGAGATTTTTGTTTTCAGATCCTTAGTATTGATTTCACTCTTTTTTTTTTGCTTCTAATGCTATTTGTATGTCAGATATTACAGAATCCATAACGCTTTACTATATTTGTCTATTTAAAATGTTGTCTTCCCCAACCAGACTTAGATCTTCTCTAAGAAGCGACCAGGCCCATTTATCTTTGCCTTCCTGGTGCCTAAGAATGCCTGGCACATAATGGGACTTTATAAATACTTGTTACATGAAAAGTTGTATGACAAAATAAGTAAAAATGAATGAATAAATGAACGCATTCCTAATCTCCTGCTCAATATAGGCATCAATAAATTATGTTGTCCACCTGACTCCTGGTAGCATTTGTGTTCCAGACCCCTGTGGTAGGTGATAATTAATTAAAATTAGGATCAGATGGAGTGTCAGAAAATCTTGAAATAGCAGCAGATTAATCAGGATAGATGTTTCTTTCTTTCTCATGTGAAAGTTTGAAAGAAACATCCAGGGTTTGTATGATGTTACATGGTTTGTTTCTATCTTACTGTGTGTAACCTCCACTGCCAAAGTCACTTTTTGGCATGGGATGCTCCAGCCATCAAGTCTGTCTTCCATCATGCAGGAAGGAAGAAAGGATGATAAAGAGTGCATTACCTCCCCTTAAGGATACTGCTTAAAGTTGCCCACTCCCTTTTTATATAAATGATATTGATCAGAACATGGCTGAGTCACATGGCCCCATCTTGCTACAAAGGAGGTTGGGAAATGTAGTTTTTATTCTGAGTAGCCCCCTCAAGTGTGGGAGTTGGATTACCACTGAAGTATGGTGATTGAGAACAATGCACAGTGCCTGCTGTAGGAAACATTTAAGGTTCCTCTGTTTTTTGGTGAGGGAGTGACCGGATCAAATCAGTAATTTAGAAAGATCAGTATGGTGGCTGGAACAAAGAAGATACTAGAGAAAGAAGAGACTGGAGTCAAGGATACCAGTCGGAGGCAGCTGTACAAGTCCAGACTGATGAGGAGGACATGGAATAGGACAGTAGCAGATGGGATGGAAAGGAGGATGCAGACTAGTAAAGCAGTTTGGTGGTAAAATAAGCAATTCTTTGTGAGTATGGCTGGGAGTAAGGGAAAAGACGGAGCCTAGAGTTAGGCTCCCTTTCTGACTGCAGGCCTTGGACATGGGGCTGTCATTGATTGGTTTGGGGAAATCCAGAAAGACCTCAGTGGGTAGAGTAGAGGGGAGTACTGAGAGCACTAATGTTGATTTGGGATCCTTGAAGATCTGGGCAGCCCCCAGAAGGAAACTCTAGGCGTTCCCCAGAGCAGTCAGTGGGAATGACAGTTAGTCCAGCTGGAATGAGGACAGTGAGGCAGGAAGCACATTTAGGGATGACATTTGGGGTTGGATTCCGGTCCTCTCTCTGGTCACTATGGTCACTGCTCTGTTAGCGGGGCCCTCACCTGCCAACCAATTCTCTGAAGAGTTTCAAGACAAAAGTAATTTCAGATTCTTGCTAATTAAAAGAAACGTATCAGTGTGTGCCTGGAGTCCTGCTCTTGCTGCAGCAGGGAGGGAAGGGGTTCCCAAATCCACAGCCAAGCCTCTAGGCGACATCCTGACTCCGGAGGGAGGTGCCGGGCGGCTGAGGCAGGGCAGCCACGTGCCCAGGGCTGTGCCAAGTGAAGGAGCCGCACGCCCGGGGTTCTGCCATGTGTTTGTTTATTTGGTTTGGCTGATGTAAAACATACACACAGACTCATAGCCTTAGGGCCTGTGTTCAGAGCCCACATTTAATCCTCAACTAAAATCAAGAACAGTGCAGAAAAACAGAAGGAAGCCGACATAGCAGAATACAGCCAGGTAACAGAGTTTGCTTGTTCATTCATTCGCTTGCTTATTCATTCACTCATTTAGCAAATGCGTGTCAAGCACTGTGCAAGGCATTGGGGTAGAATGTGAATACCGTGTGTCTCTGAGGAGCTTAAAGGCATGGGTCAAGGAACAGAGACAAGGAAAGAGGCCATTTTAGTACCAAGTGGGAGGTGCATGATACAAATTATAGCATATATCTGATCCGGTCATTTTCTGGCTTAAAATCTGATAGGGACTTCCCTCATATCCAACCAGGCTTTCAGAGATCCTGCAATCACACCCTCAATCCCCTACCCATGCTCCAAGTTCAGGGGATTCCAAGCAGCCTGGGGATCACTTTTTCTTACATATCTCATCTCCACACACTGTTTCTCCTGTATGGCAGGTCCTTCCCTCTGTTCTTTGCCACTTCCCACTCAGTCTTGAAGGCCAGTGCTGTCATCTTCTGGTGACCATCCTCTGGGTCCCCATGGAGTGTCCTGCAGCCTATGTTGCTGGCACTGCTCCACAGCTCTTTTCACCTGCCCATCTCCCTACTGGCCTGTTCAACTCCAGCGGAGATGGAGCTTGTCCACATCTCTATCCTGGCAGCTAATTGATGCCTGGCACAGAAATGCTCTTCATAAATGCCTGTCCAAATGAACAGACCTAATCTAGTGCCACCATGGATAGCCTCAATGTGTCACAATTAAAAGACACTTGGATTCTGGAGTCAAACCTTGAGCTCTGTCACCTCCAACTTAGCATTTCCCCTCTCTGAACCTCAGTTTGCTTATTCCTCAGCTTAAGCGGATTATATTCCATGAGTGTGACTTATGTGAGAATGCTTTCTTTTGTGTGTGTCACCTTTCTTTCCTTAATGCACAGCGTTTATTTATTACTTGTATTATTATCATCATAGGAAGACATCAAGGCCCTGCTGTAATGATGAAGGCACAATCTCAGTAGACAAGAGGGATGGCTGAGCTCAAAGTCTTGAGAAGTGCCTCTCATAGGTACCTGGAGTGCCTGTCCCCAGGTAATCACCGGGTAATGTGGGTAATGTAGCACTTAGGTTATTACGAAGGCGTGTTTGACAATATGGAAGAGTAGAAACATTCTACTCATCAGTTTATTTACTTGATGTGTTACCTTAGGCCAAGTAATTTATAAGCAATAGAAATGTATTGCTCACAGGTCTGGTGGCTGGGGAGTCCAAGATTAAGGTGCTGGCTAATTCGGTTTCTTCTTGTTGTGGCCACTTTCTTTCTGTGTCCTCACATGGTGGTGGTAGAGTGATTCTCTTCTCATAAGGGTGCTGATTTCATCATTAGGGCTCACTCTTATGACTTCATCACCTCCCAAAGGCCCCACCTCCAAACACCATACATTAGGGGTTCGGGTTTCAACATCTGACTTCTGGGGAACACAGTCTATAGCAGCCTGCCTTTGTACCCTTGCTGTAGGTTCCACAAATGTGAGGGGTAGCCTTGGGTGACACAATCTGGAAGTTCAGGGGAATTAGCTTCCTCTGGGGTGATCCTTAACCAGTAAGAACAGGAAAAGGGAATGAGAGGTAGCCAAACGCATAACTATACTGTTAAAAGAAAAACTTTGGATATGTTAAACTTTACAGAGTTTAGAGGCAAAGAACGATTTGCAAATAGGCCAGCCCCAGAACCAGCATAGGCTCAGAGCTACTCTAGTGGGGCTACGTGGTCAAATAACATTTATGGACAGAAAAAGTAAAGTGACATAGAAAAACCAGAAATGAGGTACAGGCACAGGTGGATTTGGTACAGTTGGACATTTGCCTTATTTGAACCTGCTTTGAACAGTTGGCTGTTGCTTGTTACAAGAGTAGGTTACAGTCTGTTTACACATGAAGTTAGGAAACAGTTTCACTATGTACGGAGAAACCTTTAGGCCAGGCTTCTTATATACATGGAGGCAGCCTTAGGACAAACTTAATTTAACAATCCTATCTCTTCCCCTTTTTGTGGACTACTCCTGGAAGTTGGTTTTTCCTTGCAAATGATCCAGAGAAATTCCAAGCTTGCCTGCCTAGCAAGGTGCTGTGTCTCAAGGAGGTTCATAGTGAAGTGGTGGCCAGCTAGTAGGCAGAGTAACTGGTTCCATAAACAAAGTTCAACAACCTCTATGTTTTTTATAATCCTTTCCCTTAACTAACTACTTGACCTTTCAGTTATTTCCCAGAAATGATGATGGATTTTCTGCAAGACAAAAGAGCTGAGATTCTGAAGGCACCAGAACTGACTTCCTGATGCCAAGACTCACCATCCCCCTCAACCTGCCCCACGGCACATGGTCCCTCCGTAAAAAGCCCATGATCTTCATTAGCCAGAGAGCCAGATTTGAGGCAGCTTCTGTTGTTCTCCCAACAGGATATCTGTTGTATTAAAAATTCCTTTCTTAAAAAAAAAAAATTCCTTTCTTCCTTAGCAATCCTCTTAGTCTCAATAATTGGATCTTTGTGTGACAAAAAAACTGTACCTAAACTGAAACTCCCTTGTGGTTTGGACAACAGCATCACATTGCATCTTTCCTTGCCTCACTTCCCTTTGAAATTCATCCTCACCAACCTCCAGACTTACCGGCGAGGCCATAGTTTTGGTCCTCCTAAATGTCAGCACTTTAACCCTAGCCCTGGGCTTAGCTTTCTAGAGGATTCAGAGTGAAAAAACTGCCTCTGCCACTTACTAGCTATGACTTTGAAGCAGGTTACTTGACCTCTCTGTGCTTCAGTTTTCTCCTCTGTAAAATGGGGATAAGTGATAGTAGCTCCCATACAGAATTGTTATGAAGTGAAGACTAAATGAGTTACTATATGTCAATTTACTCTCTATAACCATTAGTTTTTGTTATTGCTCTTTCTTCAAGGACACTGTATTAGTTTGCCCAGGCTACCATAACAAAATACCACAGACTGAGTAACTTTAACAACAGAAATTTATTTTCTCATGATTCTGGATACTAGAAGTCCAAGGTCAGGGTGTCGGCAGTGTTGGTTTCTTCTGAGCCTTCTGTCCTTGGCTTGCAGGTGGCTGTCTTTTTGCTGTGTCTTCACATGGTCTTTTCTCTCTGTGTGCTCATCTCTGGTGTCTCTTTTTGTCTCCAAATTTTCTCTTCTTATAACGACATCAGTCAGATTGCATTGGGGCCGGCCCTGATGGCCTCATTTTTACTTAATCACCACTTTCAAAGCCCTATCTCCAAATGCAGTCATATTCTGAAGTACTGGGGCTTCAACACATGAATCTTTGGGGAGCACAATTCATCCCAGAACAGACACTCTCAAGTGCTGTCTCAAGAGTGACCAGATTGTCCTGGTTTGCCTGGGATTTTCCTGGTTTTAACAATGAAATTCCTGCATTGTAAGAAACCCTTCGGTCCTCAGCAAACCAGGAAGATTGGTCACCCCAGCTCTTCTAGAAGCCTTACTTGAGTCTTTTGCCATATCTAAGGACTAGAAAGACTAGACAAACCCATTATGCATCTAGAACTCCATCCTTCCTAAGTGAACTTTGACACCATTGACTTGCTCGATTCACATGAGCTTTGTGAGGTAGGTGGGAAAGAAAATAATATTTCCGCTACATAAAATAGGAAACAGACTCATCTTGGCTCCCCTGACACTGTTTATCTTTCTCCTGGTTCTTTCAGGACTACGTGTTTCCTAGACCTTGACTCACCCCTGCCCAAGGACCTGGGCAAGAGGTAAGCAATCAGGATGTGTCAATGAGTGAGTCCTGAAAGTTCTCTTCACTGATTTGAATTAAAGAACTTAAACAGACAGTCTCACCTGTACTATTTAGGTGGGGTGATAGGTGGGCCACAGGCTGGGACTTAGAGCAAATGCTTCTGACTGGAAAACAGGGAGGTTAGGAGGGAAGCAGAGAGAGATGCAAGCTGTGTTTGATGGTCTGCTGTGAAAGGCAAGGAGGGAAACCATTGATTAGCGAGCTTTGTTTGATCTGCTCAAGGATCAAAGGGATAAACACCATGTGCGAAGATGAAAGTTGACCTGGAAACCTGGTGTCCCAGACTGCTGGGATCCAGCCAACCCTGGACTCATGGGTCAGGGTGTGGACTCTCATGGGAGCCATGAACAAGACCACAAGGCCACCTTGTCCTCACCCTGACCCCTGACCTCTCCCCTCCCCACTGACTTTAAGAAGAGCTTTCTCTTGCCCTTTGGGCCCTCTCTGGGATAAAAGGAGCTCAAGGTTATAAAGGGGCCCAAGGATCAAGCATTTCTTCTGGCTTTTGAAGGTCATGGGCAGGTCACCCAATAATATGTGATGAATGCTATAATTAAGCCTGGAAGACTAAATATATACCACTGAGAAACCCCTAAAGCTACCCTAGGGCCACAGAGGAAGGTAGCTTCAGTTTATACCTCAAGGAATAAATCAATAGAGGAGGAGGTTTCTGGTTTTCTTTTGGGAGGCGGGAGAGGGAAGCACATGCGCAAAGCCAAGGAAGTGATCAACACCACGACACACTAGAGACCAGCCAATATTAACTAAATTTCTAATCTGTGCCAGGAGCTCCATCATCTCATCGACTGCTAATGGCATCCAATGAGGTGGCCCTGGGCTTATTCCATTTCATAATGAATGAGAAAAATGAGGCTCATAAAGTTTGGGTAACTTGCCTGAGGTCACACAGTTGGCATATGAACACAGCTCTGCCTACTTGAAAACCTGGCTTCTCACCAGTCGAGGCGTGATCACGTCCATGTTTTAGAAAGTTCTGTCTGGTCCCTGAGGTAGACTGGAGGGATGAGAAGGAGAGGCAGAGAGACTAGTTAGGACTCTACTAGTTAGGTTTATGTGCCTGATATAATCTCCCAAGCCAAAGGATCAAGTTCACTCTCTATAAACTTGAACCCAAGTCCAGTGGTGGCAGAAATTTAATCTTAGTTCAGAGATTTCTCCCACTCTTCCTTCTCCCCATAGTAGCATCTAAGTTCTGCATGGGGAAGGGCTCATACAGCATCAAACCATGGCGTGGGGATGGGATGAGAGCTGGGGAAGGGTGGCAGTGCCTAACGTTTATTCAACTTTAGCAACCAGGGTCCCAACCAGCCTCTGGTCATTGGTTCACACAGGTCATCATGTAGCATTTTCATTTTCTAGACAGTAAGATCTAGACTCAGTCACACCTAGTGGGAAATTCACTGGGTCTGATTTAGGTCCCATGTCTAGATATTCTAAGCAACTATACCTGACCTTCTAGTTCTGTTCCCTGGTGGATAGCAGGAGAATTCTGGAGGTCGCCGTCTTCCCAGGCTGAAGATGGGACATGGGACGTAGGCTCTGTTGGTTCTCACATCTCATAACTAAAGGGGAGAACCATCACCCCCACTCCCACCCCTGGGCTCAGCCTAGGCAGGCAGGGCACGGAGACCCCTTTCAGAGGCCCACACAGGTGTCCACTTATTAATTTTCTTTCTGACTCTCTGCCAATTCTCCCAGCTCTTTAAACTTTATACTTTCTGTAAGTATTCTTTCTAATCTATTGTTTAGCTTGGACTTTGGCTGTTAAACCAATAATTAACTTTCTTGTTTCTCTTTGCATTTCTGCCACAGCTACCTTTCTCTGATGCAATGGATGCTCAGGCTTTATGTTCTAATTTTAATGAGGCAAAGACCATTGATGTATAGAAATAATACTTGGAATTATAGCACTGGGGTTAATACTGAAAATTATTGTTCTGTAATACATATAGGATATTTGAGAGTCTGGATTATGGCAGTGGCCGTGGGGAAGGTGATGTGGGGGTGGATTAGAGAGAAGTTCCAGAATCGGAGTCCAAATGTTTTGGTGACTGGCTAAATGCAGAGGAAGGGAGAGAGATGATTTTTGTGTCTCATTCAGGTGTCATTTAGCCTCTCATGAGTGTTTTTGTGTTGCCTGGAATCAACCACCAAGTGCCAGGCCAGGCTGCTCTGGGCTATACCATATAGAGCCAAATCTAGGAGACTAAGATATTATGGACTTGCCCCATATCTCACCTCCTTTTGTTATTTATTTAGCCCCCTGACTCTTTCTGAGATAAATAGACACCAAAGCCTGCTGGGGAATTGCATGGAAATCAAGGTGGCTCAGGCCAGAATCCATTTTAAGTCCAGGACACCAGAAGACACCAATAATGGGGTGGGGGGTGGTGAACAGATTGGCTCCCATGCAGGCTATTGCATGGTCAGTCCTGCAGCAGGACAGCTACTGAGTTGGGGCTGCTGAGAGCCTGGAAGAAGAAAACACAGAGCTAAGCATAGCAAAGAAGCTGTTATGGAAAAGACTTTAATGTTAAGAGGGTGGGCGTAGTAATGAGATTGGCTCTGCTCAAGGGTATCTAGGTCCCTACATCTAGATCCCTCCACAGGAGTCCCAGAAGAGCAAGTACCAGGGGGCTTGCCAAGGAGGACAAGGTGGTGAATGTCAAAGCATATCACAGTCAGAGGGATGATGAGATTAACATGCAGGGTAACAAGTCCAAGGCATTCATGGGGGCCACGTTTATCTCAAATTATTGACAGTGTGACAAGGATCACATCAGCCTTCACACCTTTGATGATGACCCCAGGCTGCGTTTAGTAACTAATCCCACATTCCATCAACCAGGACTAGGGACATGAGAGGCAGAAATTGGGAAGGAGGGCTTCTTTCTTGCTTATGAGACTTTGTGTGGTTGTGTTGAGTATGTGCATGTATGTATGAAACCCCATAAAGCACCCTTCTCAGGGACAAGCCAACATGCCGCCATGGAGGAGAGATTTGGAGCACTGGCCTAAATGGGCAGACGGCTAAAGGGACTTTGTCTCACACAAGATGTGATTTGTACCACCACCACTACCTGTGCTTTTGAAGCACTGTTGGATTGTTCTAAGCCTGAATTTCTGTATCAGTTTCTTGTCTATAGTACTAGACTAGTAAATGCTAATTCCTGAAATCTTCTTTGGTTCTAGAATTTATAGGGGGCATTTTCTTCCCATTTCATTCCTTTTTTTTTTTTTTTGCTGTCATTGAATTTATTATTTTTATAGTGGAACCATTCACTGGCTGATTGAAGAGAAGATCTGAAATTAATAGGTAGCAAGCACATAAGCCATTTCTTTTTAAAAAGAATATCTTGAAGGCCTGATGTATATGATTCGGAGCAGTCTGGAGACATTAGCTAAAGCCTCCATCATGGATTCTGCATGGAACCTGGGAATCCTGTTTGAATTACTCATTTATCTTCTTTCAGGCTCAATATTAGTAAGTTGACCCTTCACATTTACAGGCTCCATATCTGTGGGTTCCACCAACTACGAGTTCCACCAAAGGTAGATCAAAAATATTTTTTAAAAACCAACAAGAAATAACAATGTGACAATAAAAATAATACAAATAAGGAAATAATACAACTATTTACATAGAATTTACACTGTATTAAGTATTATAAGTGATCTGGAGATGATTTAAAGTATATGAGAGGATGTATGTGGGTTATAAACAAATACGATGCCGTTTTATAAAAGGGGCTTAATCACCCATGGATTTCAGTACCTGTGGGGTTCCTGGAACCAATCTCCCTCAGATATTGAGGGATGACTGTAATTTGAAATTTGTGCATGGAGATGGCATCCTTGATTCTTTAAAAATGCTTTTGAGGTTGGTATAGTATATTATTAATTTTTAACAAAAATCTCTTGATACAAGTAGGTGTAGGGTAGCATTATCTTCATTTAATACAGGAGAACACTGAGGTCCAAAGAGGACTAATGTTTCTTGCTGGAGGCCACACCACTGGTCTCATGCATTTATTTATTCATTCATCTCAAATATTACCATGTGCCTAGCCTAGCATGTGCCAGGTTCTGGGTTTGATACTCAGTATACTGAAATAAACAAGGTCTGGTACCAAACCCAGGCTGCTCACGATCTGATGAAGGAGACAGACACACAAAAGAACATTATAAACCAATGAATTTACTCAATAAGTATTTATTGAGAGTCTACTAGGCTACTAGGTTCCTGGTACCCGGGAGATAGCAACAAGCATGTCAAAGTCCCTGTTTTCATGTTGGAGAGACACAGAAAACAAAAAGTATATAATATCTTGGGTGGCAATAAATGCTATGAAGAAATGACAGGAAGGAAAGTGGGCAAAGTGTGGCTGGTGTGGAACTGTGGCATTTTAGATAAGGGCTAGAGGACTCTCAGGTAAGCAGCATGTGCGAGAGAATCAAATGAAGTGAAGGAATACTTCCCAGTAGTCCCGGAAGGGGGAATGTCAAGTGCAAAGCCCCTGAGGCAGAAGCAGGCTCTGTGTGTTCCAGGAGGGAATGAGGGAGGAAGAGAGGAGAGAGAGAGAGCAAGGTATGGAGAGAGGAGAGGACCAGACCATGGAGGTCTCGCAGGTGTAGTGAGAATTTTGGACTTTTTTTTTTTTCAATAAGATAGGAAGCCACTGCAAGGTTTTGAGCAAATAAATGATGTGACTGAATTATGTTCTGACAATATTACCCTCACTACTGTGTTGAGACTGTGGAGGTCAATGGCAAAAGCACGGCGGTCAATTTGAGACTATTGCAAATAGGCCAAGGGAGAGGTAGGTGGCTCCTACCAGTGCAGTAGCAATGGAGGTGAGAAGAGACAATGAGATTTGGGATATATCTTTTACAAATTTCCTGCTGTTTGGGTATTGGCTGTGAGAAAAAGACAGGAAGATACAGAAATGTAGGCACATGGAGAAAAGATACTGCTGTAGGTCAAGTTTTCTGGGAGACTGTTTCTGAGTCTCTCTGGTTTGGGTGCAAGAGGTGTGTATGTGGGAGCACTCTAAGAAAAAGCACCCGTCAAGGGAGTGAAGGCAGCTGGAGAGAGGGGAAGTCGTGCTGCGATGCAGTCCTGAGAGAGGCCTCAGCTGATGCCACGGGCAGCTCGGGAGCTGGGACAACCCTTTGTTGTTATCCCATTCGAGGAAAAGGGTCAGAGTTTTATAGCCCGTCATCATCCAGTTGTTATTGGAGGCACACTGTCCTCAGGGATGGGGTATAACTGTGCAGGAGGTGGCTTCCTTCTGCTGAGGGCAAATCCTGGAGATTCTCCTGTGACTCCTCAGTGGGCAGGACTCCCTGCAGTCCAGGGAGTGAGGGCTTAGTCCTGAAGAGGGCTTGGTGGCACCCCACACTCTCCACTACAATCGCCCACCCCAGTCTGTTTGGGGAAGCGTCAGGAAGGACCTCTCAGAGGAGATGCTACTTAGATTGGCTTCAAAGGACTACTTTTCTCAGCCACGTGATTTTTATTGTCAGTGAGAAGGTGCTAGAACAAGACCCAAACTTAAGTACCAAAATTACTTTAATTATGCTCGCTTGTTAAATCTTATACTAAGCTGAACTCTGATATTAATTGCCTTTTAAACTAAAGTGTTTTCAGCTCCCCAAACTATAATAAATCCCTCAGATTTATAGCTAGACCATTATACTTTTTAAAAATCTATTGATTCAGAGCATATAACTATTTTCTGAGGCAAAATTGGTATTCCAATTGGTTCAAATTTCTGGCAACCAAATATTCCTCAATAAACAGAATTCTATTTAATAACATGCTGATATTTTTAACAGCTCCTATCGTCAGGAAGTCCCTTCCGAGAGCTAACATAAATCCTGTCTGGTACAATTTTGGACATTTCCTCTACATTTTCTGCAGAGGAGTTGGAAAACGGCTGGCACCAAGATCTGTGCAAGAGGCTGCACTTGAACCCCATTTATGATGATGGCTATCATCATCCTGAGAGGGAAATAGCAGATTTAGGTCCTGGAAATGTGCAGAATGTATTATAAAGAATGTAAGCCCAGTGCATGAGCAGGCATGTATATGTGTATAGCTAAGTATTTGCATCTTTGGGTATGTGTAAGGCTGTGTGTATATGTGCACACATATGTACGTAAACAAGTATGATGGGTATGAGGGAGACCATGTATATGAATATTTTTGTTTGTGTTTATGTGAGACTCTACACATGTAAGGGTATGTTTGTAACACACGTACACCTGGGCAAGTGATTCCGGTATGTGTATATATTTAGGTTTGTGTGTGTGAGTATGTGTGAACATGTGTGGGCATGGCAACGGTTCTTCCCAGCTACATCGGGTAATCAGATCTCATGGTTCCATGGCAGGAATATAAATGCCAAGGTCAGGTTTCTCGCCTGCAGCAACATTACTCTAGTGATCCTGCTCCAAACATTTTCCTTAGGGGCCTCTCTAGTTCTTCCCTCTCTTCCCACCAGGGGTCAAGGCCCAGAGGGGCCTCAGGCAGCTTCCTGGCCTTTGGAGCTGCTGCTCTGATGTCTGCCCCAGGAGCCTTGGCCGTGGCAGTCTTGTCATGCTGGACTCTGCTGTCACTGCCAAACTCACAATTGATGATCAGAACTGGAGCTGCCCAGAAACCCAACTTCTGTGCAGGGTCCTTTGATCTGCCCAGCCTTGGAGTGGAGCACAGCCTGGCACAGGTGCCTTTGATGGGGCCTGGCCAATGAGGGAGGTGTAGGCTGACCCTGCCCAGTGTCTACAGCCTTTGATGCCCACGTGCCCTGCAAGGATCAGGCTATAGGAACAGGCTGGTGTGGGTAGGAGCCTGTCACGCTACACAGTGGACCTCAGCCTCAGTGGAAAATCACCATCTGGGTGCTTGGCCTAGTGATGCTTGGATCTCGGGAATGCAGAAGCCCATTCTTAGAAACATTGCTCTTCCAATCATCCATTTATCAATTCAGCTAGTATTTACGGAGAACTTACAGAGTCAGCAGAGCACAGTCATTACACGCATAGCCTTTTGAGGCAAAATGCTTGGATTAAACTTGGCCACTTATTAGTTGTTCTAACTTGGACGAGTTAAGTAACTTGCTTGTGCTCCTCTGTGTCTTCATTTTCTCATGTTACCGGGTTGTTATAAGGACCAAATGAGGCAGTGCCAGTAAGGTGCCTGATACCTATTAAGCCCCCACAAACGTTATCTATTATTATTGCAGGCAGGGTGGGGTGCTCCACAGTTGGGTGGTGAAGTCACATCAACTCTGAAGTCCTATGACCTTGGTTCAAATCTCAGTTCCAGATGCTGGACCCACCACTTTCTAGCTAATTTATTTCGTAGGGTTATCATGAGGATTAAATGAGCTAATACATATAAAGTGCTTAGACTAGTGTCTGGCAAAGAATAAGTGCTCCATAGAAGTTAGTTTTTAGTCATGATAATAACTTGGTACAAGGCCAGACTGGGCAAGATGTTATGAAGTTCTTTGCCTACTCCTGGAATAAATCTTCAATCTTCAATATTTTTAGGTATTTACTTATTTTTCTGAGAAATCACATCAGCTCCTGTAATTTTAACTGCTACTCTCTGACTCCCAAATCCCAAATTCAATCATGTCACTTTCCTGCTTAAATACCTCTAGGGGATTCCATGATCCAGAGAATATTCCAAACCACTTAACATGGCATTCAAGGCTCTCTGCCATCCATCCTCTGCTTATCTCTTCAATATGATAACTCATAACCCCCTCTCCCCACCTCCTACAGCCCTATTCCCCAGGCCCACTGGCTGTTTATAGGCTGTAAGGATGTAGACTCTGCGCAAGCCCTGTATAGGCTTGTCCCCTCTACCTGGTATACCTGCGAACTCCTATTCCTTCAAGACTCAGAACTCAGATCCTTCCTACATAAAGCCTTTTTTGACCATTCCCCACACAGTAGAGTCAGCCATTACTTCTTTCATGCTACCCTCTAGACCCAGCACAGGCTTTGGTTCCTGTGACATGACAGGACACTTGCTGGTCCACTCTCCTTACAGACTGCAAGCTCCTCAAGTAGAACCTGAATTATCCTACTCTGCGTCACCAGTATTGAGCACAGTGCCTGCCACATGGTAAACACTCCATAAACATCTACTGATGTTTAACTCTATCTACTGAAGATTAACTCTACCTCTCCCATTCTCAGGTCCTCACGATATTCTAGGTCCCCCTCTTCAAGCTGTTCCTCTTTAATCCCATGCTATCTTTCAGTGCGGCAACTGGAGAGTCATCCAGGGAAGCCCTTGCTCAGTCACTATGTGCCCATCCCAAGCCATTTTGATGTCTTGGAACATCAAAATTCCTGAGAATTTTTAAATTTGACCCCTTAACTATTTCTTTTGTTTGTCCCTTCCTCTCCATTTGCATCCCCACTTCCACTATGTGGATTTGCATATGCAAATCTTGTCATTTCCTCCAGGACTTGAGAAGTTTCCCAGCATTTCCAGGATAGCATCCAGACCCCTTGGCAGCACACTTGGGCCCTCTAAGACCCGACTCGGCTTCACTCTCCACTCTCACGCCTCCTTGTTGCAACGGGTGCTCTTACCATGACTGAGAACTCAGCCTTCCAGAATCTGCCAACTTATACTCACCACCAGCTCCCTGGACAGTTGCTCCTGGGACTGCTCAGAATGCCCTTCTCCCTCTTCCCCTGCTAGCATATGCCTCCTCTCCCCAAAACTCATGATACCTTTCCAGACTCTTCCTCTAAATCCTCCCACCACCTCCTGCTACTGCCACACTGAATCTGTTGTTCCCTCCTGTGCTCTCACAACTATTAATGATTAGCTGGCCATGCTATATTGCATCTATTAATCTTAAAACATGTGTTTATCCTCCTGTCTAGACTATGAGCCCTTTGAGAACAATAGTGTGAACTTGGGTTAATAATTCTGTCAGAGCCTCAGGTTCTTCATCTATAATATGGTGGTAGGCATAGCCATACCTTCTTCGCAGGGCACAGTAAGCGTGAAATGACATGATGTGTGACAAGGGTCTTGGCTCATTAGAGGCATTCAGTAAACAAGAGTGTCTTTATGGTCTTGCTGGCAAGAGCAATGCCTGATGTGAGAGGGTTCCAGAGATGAGATCAGAGAGCTCATAGTCACCCGAGTTCTCAGATTAATGGTGCTTTCAAGTAGACTTAGTGAAATGGCTCCATCAATTTCTTCAACTCTCTACGGTCAAGTGACTTTGTACTCATTACCTTGCCTCTTTGTATCTCAGCTTCCTTGTTTGAAATATGGAGATAATAATATTACTATACTTATCTCACAAGGTTGTTATGAGAACTAAATAATAGTTTGCATGTAGTTATTTGTGTTGGCTATTGTTATTATTAATGAGTAAACACCATGAAGTATCTAGATCTATACTTAGATGATGCTTCATAAATAAATTATTGGTCTCTTAAAGAGGCTGCCTAAAGATACAGGTATTTGAAGAAACGGAAACTTGGAGATTCAAAGCCAGTGACAGCAATAGTTGCCAAGAGCTGTGAGATAAGACACAAAATCCCAGCCCCAAATGGAGAACTTCTACTCTGCTCACAGGCTTCAAAACAGATGTGTGGGGTATGTAGCCCATCAAGTAGTTCAAACCTAGAGAAGGCTAGGAAGACTTCTGTAGCAATGCCACAATGGTGCTAGTGCCCTCGCCTAATCTTGTAATTGGGAATCAGGCCTCACTTCCTCTTCTCATTCCTAACCCCCTCCCCCATGATGGACAGAGAACTGTGACATGTCTGGGCTGAGCTCAAAAGTTCTTGCTGATTGCTAATCTTGCCTAGTCCTTGACTCCCCCAGCCAGCATCATGGTTAAATGCCAGACATGGGAACCCCACTCTGCATTGGTCACACTGATAGCTTCACCATTTACTGTTGTGATCTGGGGGTAGGTAACTTAGCCTGTTTCTGTGTCTGCTTTCTTGCCGGTAAAGTAGAGATAGTATCAGTACCAATCTCATAAGGTTGCTGTGAGCGTTATAGTTGATAATGCATATATAAAGATCAGTGTTTGATATTTGGTGTATTGTTAAGTGTTCAATAAATGCTGGCTTTTTTGATTAGTTGCCTGTAGGCTGCCCCACCCACTGTCTCCTGAAACCAATGAAAGATCAGCTGGTTCACATGTCAAGATTCCTCTCCCTTTCTTGTTAAGTGGCAATAGAGTGTCATAAATGCTTTGTCACTGCCAGCACTTTAACTAGACCACATCTCACAGAAGAACAATGCCCAGATGTGTCCTTCTGGTATCCAACACTGTCGTTACCTCCAACTTTATCTTTGTTCACATACCTGACACCTCATCCCAACCAGGTTTTTCCAAATGATCCTACTCAGCCCTGTCCTTTGTTGTTCCTGGGCATTTGCTCTTCCTATTCCCTCAGCCTGGCAGGCTCTCCTCACTCCCTCTGCCTTTCTCAAATGCCACCTCTTCTGTGAAGCCACTCTTGGTTTTTCCAGTGAGATAGAACCATTCTTTCTTGGGTCTCTTCCCACATCACCTTTTGATGAGTGTCTCAACCCCACTCCACACGTACTGGACTGCAAGCTTCCTTAGGGAGAATATTTTTATCTTACTCATTGCTATATCCCTGGCATAAGTCCTAACACATAGGATGTTTTGGCATACTGTATTTTCCTTTCATTATGTACCCATCAGGGAGAATTTATGAACCCCCCAAATATCTCTGCTTTCAGAGAGGGAGCTATCAGGGATAGGAACAGCCACCTAGCTGATAGTGGTACTTAGAAGTTTGATATATCCCCAAGTAGAGCTTGGGATAAGGACTTAGTTTCAGGAGCTCTAAGGAGATAATCCCAGTAAGCAGAGGTTGGGGAGAAAAGTCAATAGAAGGGTATATTATTGGGATTGCCTCTTTGGGCCAGATGGGCTCTATTCCACCGTAGGGTTCTGAGTAGTGTCTAGACTACCTCCCAGGATGACTCCTCTGAAGGACAGAAGGCTGGAAAGTTTAGTTCCCAGCTCCCAGGCCCCCTTAGTTGCTCCCTTAAGGTCATTAGTTCTTCTGAACTTCTAGGCTCTGCATATGTAAAGGCTGACTAGCTTCTCACTGGGCTGGCAAATGCCCAGGTCAGAAAGTGAAAAGATATACATAGCACATGGTTGAGGTGGGGCCTGGCCAGTTTGAAGTGAGTCTGAGCTTGCATGGAAGCACCCACTGAAGCTATGGCTGAAGTCAGAGGTGAGCTTAGAAGAGATGATGTCCTAGAGTGAGTTCCTACAAACAGACTCTAGGTGAAAGTGTATTGCTTTCTTGGGCAGCGTTCTGAAGAAAAATAATTCTAAGAGGGCAAGGAAAGCAGAGTTTGGCAGAGGCAGAAGTTGAATGGTAATATGCCTATAATAAGTTGTCAGCCAGTTCCAGAAGGATCTCTGGAGCTGAGATGGTTCTTCAGAAACTTTCCAAATTGAGACAAGGAGCCTCCACCTTGGTCACCTCACATGAACCACTGGTTGGATGTATCTTGCCCTAGGGAGAGGGCATACACTAGGTTTTCCCTCTTGTGAAAGGCAATTCCAGAAGAGGGTCTCAGCAGAAGTCATCAGCACTTTACATTCTCCCAGCAGCTGGGGAGATGAGAGCTTCAGGCATGAAGCAGGGACCCAGGTGGTGCCCACAGAATCCATTGCAGAGCCCACCTCAGCACTGCTCAGGTCAACTTGAGTCTTCCGTTACCTCCACTCTCAACTGAGGAGTCTTCAGAGTGTTCATTAGCTCCAAACTCCTTAAAACACTTAATACATGAGGCTTGGTTGAATAAACTATAGTCACCACTTGGTTTTTAAATTACTTGTATCATCTCTCTTTGCTTCCATCCATTCAAGACTTCCTGCACCCTTGGAAAGTGAACACTTCAACCACTCAAGGTTACTTGCCCGTTTTGGTGACCTAGACTTTCATCTCCAAGGAGTCTGAACCTTTAGTAGCCTTGTTCTGGTAGGGCCTTCAACTTTGCAACTGTTGATTTACCATTTCCACCGTGTATGGAGGAACCCAAAAATATTCCCTGGGAACCTTCTGAGTTCTAGTCGTATTTCTGCCTGTTCCCATGGTATAGCAGCAACCTAGGTCCCTCCAGTATAGTAACTCATTTCTTTACCTGCTGCTCCACCTTCAGGAGGAGCCCAAAATGACCTGGTGGCAGTCACGGCTTCAAATTTAGTGGAATACTGATTGTGTGCCCTGGTAAAAATGCTCTTCCCTGGGAATCAGAACTATTTTCCTGCAGAAAGTAAGGTTGTGGGATGGTAAACACAAATTCTGCCTCTGCGGCACTGAGAGGAGGCAGGGCCAATTTTACTTTCACACTTGATCCTGGGCTCTTGCCTTGCAACTACTGCAGACAATAGTAGGCTTAATAATGGCCCTCAGAGATATCAAGTTTTTGTTCCTGAAACCCGTAAATTGTATGTGGAAAAAGTGTCTTTGCAAATGTGATGAATTTAAGGACCTTGAGATGGTGAGATTACCCTGGATTATCCAGGTGGGTCCTAAGTGTAATCACAATTGTCCTTAGAGAGGCATCAGGAGAAGGGATACAGCCTGAAGAAGAGAAGGCAATGAGAAAACGGGGGCAAATATTGGAAGGATGTGGCCACAAGCCAAGGAGTGCTGGCAGCTACCAAAAGCTGGGGGAAGCAATAAAGGCATTCGCCCTGGAGCTTCTGGAGAATGCATGGCCATGCCAACACCTTGATTTTGACCTAGTGATACTGATTTCAGACTTCTGGCCTCCAGAGCCTGAGGGAATAAATTTCTAAGCCACCAAGTTTATGGCATTTTTTTTTTTTTTACAGCATCCACAGGACAATAATACAGGGATATAACACAATACTTTGCTGTTTGGTTTATGCTTATACCACATACTGGAAAACAACAACCTCTGGGTTTTGCCCCAAACTAATGCCTGGCTGAGTGCTTCAGGGGCCATTCCCTTATTCCTGTATACCTGCATTCTCTGATTGTCACCATTATTCATCAGAAAATACATCTTTATAGACATTTTGGCAACAGTATTTCTGAGCCCACCAGATCTGAGGCTGTGAGTGCTGGTGTGAGTTTATATTAATATAAGATGCCTCTTCCCCAAGGTTCAGAATGACCTTCCTAGGCTACTGGTAGACAAAGGGCATATGAGACCTTGAGCCAGACGCTATCTCCTACTTTGTTCACTTTTTCTGCAAAATGCTTAGATCAAGTGGGTTTCTGATTTTTAGCTGTAGAAACATGCCTGATGATAGCGGCTTCAGTTATAGAAGTTTACACTTTGCATATTTTCTATTTTCTACTCAGATGCCATGCTGAATTAAGAAGTAAAACATCTGAACCTCAGCAAGACCCTTTGTTTTCGCTTTTCCTTTCTTCTTTCTTCCTACCCCCACCCCCCACTCCCCCCCAGCCCCCATGTGGAAGGATCATTATAGCTTAAATCTTCCTCTGCAAAGCAAAATGAGTCAATTTATTCTTCTAGCCGACAGAGCCTGGGCCTGTCTTCCTCTGTAGCACAGAGCGCATGTCCTCCTTGGCAAGGAGAGAAAGAAAGGCTATTGAGTACTTTTATTCCCCGTCTGTTTGATAAAAAAGCATGTTTGTTTTTGTTCATAGATTTAAAGCCCAAAATGGGCCAGTACTGTAAATAAAACATGCAATCTCATTTGAAAAATTTATTACAAGGAATTTTGTTTATGATTTCATGTTCTCCAGTAATAATTAATTGGAGGTCTTCTGTGGTCCCCGCAGACCAACAATCATTCAGACTGTATGAAAAGATGATCCAACACAGCCTCTCTTCTGTCTCTAATCCATGGCCAAAAGAACCATCTCTGGCTTTGCCACCACTTTAGTAAACTAACTTTTGACTCCCCAAAAAGTTAACTACTAATAGTTTACTGTTGATGGAAAGCCTTACAGATAATGTAAACAATTAATACATATTTTGTATGTTACACAGTATCCTTACAATAAAGTAAGCTAGAGAAAGGGAAATGCTATTAAGAAAATTACAAGGAAGAGAAAACATATTTACTAGTCATTAAGTGGAAGTGGATCATCGAAAAGGTCTTCATCCTCATTGTCTTCACTTGAGTAGGCTGAGGAGGAGCAGGAAGAGGAGGGGTTGGTCTTGCTGTCTCAGGGGTGGAACAGGACAAATGAAATTTGCATATCAATGGATCTGGGCAGTTCAAACCATGTTGTTCAAGGGTCAACTGCAATGATAAAAATAATCACAGTCATACAAATGATAATCACTAATGTTCATTGAGTATTTTCTATGTGTTGGACACTGTGCTAAGAGCTTTAATTATGAATTATTTCAGTCCTTCCAACAGCTGCTTCAGTCAGTACAGGGTGGGTTATGCCGTGGTAACAGTCTCAAAATCTCAGTGGTTTACAATGATAAGGCTCAATTCTCTCTCTTGCTACCTGTTCAATGTGGGTTGGTGGCCCTGCTCTACATTATCCTCTCTCTGGGACCCAGGCAGTCAATCTGGAACATGGCCTGTGGCCTTAGTGGCAGAGGAAAGGATAGTTGTAGAGAGTCTCACATCAGCCATTAAGTGACCCACATCACCTTTGCTCACACCTTATTGGCCAGAACTAATCATATGACCCTTCGTGCTCACAAGGGCAGGAGGTACCATCCTACTACGTCATCCAATATGAGGGGACTGGGACAGCAACTGGCAATATTTAGTAAACAGAATTTTTAACTACACAACAACCTTATAGGGTAGGTAATCTATAAAATTTCATTTTATGAATTTATACATTGCACACTGGGAAACTGAGGAACAGAGGGGATATATAACTTGCCTTAGGTCATGCATCTAGTAAGTGGTGGAGCTGAGATTCAGATTCAGAAAATTTGACATCTTCCTGCTCCCATGCCCAACACGTGCACTCATATATGTGTGCATATGTACATACATGTAAATACACTCACACACACTCGCATCCGTTGTCGGCGCTGTTTGAGTAGCCAGATGTTGTTGGGTCGGTGTACCCTGTGTGTGTGTCCAGGAATGGAAATAGAGTGGTGAGTGTGACCGAAAGTCCCTAGAGAGAATCAAAGGTCAAACAGGGAAACTATGTGTAGTCACTCAATCCAAAAGGCAGGATTAAGGCCAAGAAGGAAAAAAAAAAAAAAAAAAACAACGTTAAAAAACAAGGGTCAAGAACAGGACAAACTGAATGGGGAATATGGTTGGCAGCAAAAAGGAACTGGTCAGTGCTGGACACCTACTACAAAGAGACCTTTGTGTTGCTGTAGCGTGGGTGGGCTTGGCTGGTTTAAAGGCCCATGGAGGAAGCAGCGCATGACACATTCTCCCAAGGCTGCCTCCGCCAATCCGCATTCTCACTGGGGTACGCGTCCTCCCTGACTTGCAGGAGGTGGGAAGCAGCCCAAAGATGGAAGATGGAATCTTCTTTGGGAGTCGGACTTGGCAGTGTTGCAGCTCAAGAAGGTTCTCTTTGGGGTTAGCCCTTCATTTGAAACTGGCCCGACCCCTTGTCATAATGGATTCAGAGGCAGAAATATTGCTGTGCCACGATTCCCTTTCTGACTCTAATTCCACCTCTCATTCTTGCTGCTAGTCCAATAGCTTTTTGAGCTGTGTCTGGCAGGGTTCTTCCTGTCTAAGAATGAGTGACAGAGTTTAATGAAGGAACTATTTGCAAAGGAGTGTATAGGATTAAGGCGACACACAAAGGATGATGAGCGCCCCGAGGCTAGCAACAGCCGGATGCTGTTATTAATACTAACCCCGGGTCTGCAGGGGCAAGGGGCGTGAGCAGTTACCAGACCTGGGCAGAGCTGTGGCTGTAGGAGGGCACCTCCCGGTAGTGGGTGAGGCTTTTAGTAGTGAAGCATGGCAGGGAGGGAGTGGGAGGAGTAAGTACTCCAACTCCTCTCTCCCTCCACCTTCTGATCTACTGATGAAGCCTCCAATTGGCAAGGAAATCTGAGTAATGTGTCTGTAAAGCCCATCTTCCCAAGGTACAGGGAAGGAGACAGAAGGGTGGAAGGGGCAAAAATATCCAGCACGTATGCTGTTCTGGGTTTCTAGTCTTTGATGCTTCAGATGAGCCTTCTCGCATCAACTCGCACTGCCACCAAAACCTCCTGTGGTTACTCCTGTAACAGCAGTGGCGGTCCTTTGGCTGCTGCTCTAGGGAAGCTTGCTTATTCATATTCAGCCATCTGTACAAAAAAATTTTGAGCAAATATTGTGAGCCAGACTTTGTATTATTATTTAATTTAATTTAATTTTTTTTGAGACAGGATCTTGCTCTGTTGCCTGGGCTTGAGTGCAGTGGTGTCATCATAGCTCGCTGCAGCCTCCAACTTCTGGGCTCAAGCGATCTTCCTGTCTCAGCCTGCTGAGTAGCTGGGACTATAGGCATGCACCACCACGCCCAGCTTATTTTCCTTATTTTTTGTAGAGACAGGGTCTCGCTAAGTTGCCCAAGCTGGTCTTGAACTCCTGGCCCCCTACCTCTGCCTCCCAAAGTGCTAGAATTACAGGTGCAAGCCACTGTACCCAGCTTAGGCCTTGTTTTAGACTCATGGGATCCGGTGGTGAATAGACCCAGTGCCTGCTCTCTTGGAGCTTAAGTTCTAGTGAGGAAAACTGACAACAAACAAATTTACAAAGAGCTATGTTAAAGAATACCAGCAAGGAAAATGAGGCAAGGCAGGAGGACAAAGAGCAATGGGAGCTGCCCTTTTAGATAGGGTTATCAGGAATGTCCTCTCCGAGGAGGTGACATGCTGAGTCACCAGGTACGTGCACATAGGAATGCAACGGTGTGTTATGCATACACTGTCTCTGTCATTTAGGAACTTTCAACCCCTTTAGGAACAAGGCATTACATTAAAAAAATCGAAAGGACAATGTTTAATTAACAATTCAAAAGGGATATGTCACAAGTTAAGAGACTGAGGCACTCTTTGAGAGGTTAGAGTTCAAAGGAAGAAGTGACTGCCTTAGAGAGAGCAGGGGAGGCCACTGGAGGAGGCGGTGCCTTGCCATTTCCTGACAGATGGGGCCACTGACTAGACAGAAAGGAGCAGGGAGGACGCTGTTGGGAGGTGGTGGAGCGGGACTGGGGGTCGGGGAAGCCAGTGCGAGCAATGTGGCAGAGGTGACAGTGAGTTAGTGACAATGTGGAGCATGTGCGAGAACTAATGAGGTCTGCAGGCTGCAGGCGAGGCTTTTACAGATGCTTTGAATTAGCCCCCAGCCAACTGGCACTGAAACGTGCTAGGGTAATGGCTGATTTAGTAGCAGGGGCAGGCCTAAGTTGAAATTTTCTTGCTGCCTGTAGTTAGATGTGTAAGTTTATGCACATTTCTGAGTTTCTCAGTTTATTCATCACTAAAGTGTAGAGCAATATCTGATTGGGATGATTCCTGCTATGCTTAGAAGTGGAACGTGTGGTATAGTACTTGGCACATAGTAGGCTCTAAGTGTTCTTCTTGGCCTAAGAAATGACCAATAAAAGGCAAACTGCTTATCTGGACCAAAAAAAGAGCAGTTAAGTTTCAGGTAGGAAGCTGACTTTTCATGTTAGTGTAAAACGCAGGCAATCTGGATTCAAAATGGGGCTGCTCCATTTCTAGATGAATGCACTGGGTTAAATGGTAAATAGTATCTTTGGGCCTCAGTCTTTTTTTATTTGCAAGATATGATGGTTATAATTGCTATGGCTGGTGTTCCAAGTTGAGAAAATAATGACGAGTTTAGCATGGTCCTTGATACAGGTAAGTGTAGCTGGACTGTCTTCACTGGGTTAACCTCACTACTGACTCTGAGTGATGCCAGTGGGCTCTGAGTCCCACCCGCACTAGGAGAGAGCTTCCACCTCAAGGCTAGAGATGGTGGCTATGGAGAGGATGGCAGATGTGTAGCTCTTGCTCATGAGTTTTGCAAGGGAGGTGTGCAAGAGAGAAGAAAGTGTGTGTGCAAAGGTGTGGCAAGCGTGGCCCCCATGCAGCGCCTGAACATCCCCACTCCTGTCTCAGCTCTTACCCAGCCAAAGAATAGCAGAGTTGGAAACACCCTTAGGAAACCTCTTAATCACACTGCAGAAACAGGGCTCAGCAGAATTACAGTGCAGCGAGTTTGGGTATATAGAGACATGCCAGAAAAACACACCAATGTGTACTGGTGTGTGTGTCTGTGTGTGTGTGTGTGTGTGTTCACTTTTTGTACATGAAGGCTCTGAGTTTTGAGTTTCTTTTCTTATAATATGGTTGTCTTGTTTTGGTGTCAGGGTAGTGTGGGTCTCAGAAAATAAATTGTTAAGTCCTCCCTCCTCTTCTATTTTCTAGAAAAGAGCATGTAGAATTGGTGTTATTTCTTCCTAAATATTTGCTAGATTTGCCATTAAAATCATGTGCGCCTGAAGATTTCTTTTTCCAGAGGTTTTTAAGTCTGAATTCAATTTTTTTATTAGTTATAAGACTACTTAAATTATCTATTTACTCTTGGGTAAGCGTTGGTAATTTATGGTATTCAAAAAATTGGTCCATTTCATCTAAGTTGTCAAATTTATATGAGTAGAGGAATTGTTTGTAGAATAAATTTATTAGCTTTTCAGTGTCTGTGGGCTTTGTTGTGATATCCTCTCTTTCACTCCTAATGTTGACAACTTGTGGTTTTTTATGTTCTTTTCTGTGTCAGTATTACTTGGAGGTATATTAATTTCATTGATCTTTTCAAAGAATAAGATTTTGGTTTAATATTGAAATCCTCTATTGTTTTTCTGGTTTCAATTTTATTTATTTGTGCACTTATCTTTACTTTTGTTTTTCTGCTTGCTTTGGGTTCATTCTGTTCTTTTTCTAACTTCTTGAGGTGGAAGCTTAGCTTATTGACTTCAGATCTTCTTTGCTAATATAAGCATCCAATGCTTTAAATAGCCCTCTAAGCGATTCCTTTACTGTATCAAATTATTCAATTTGATAATTTTATGTTGAAGATTTTTGCATTTTTGTACATGAAGGCTATGGGCTTGATACAACATATCCAAAAATTTGATATGTTGTATTTTCATTTTCAGTCAATTCAAAATATTTTCTAATTTTTCTTGAGAATTCCTTTTTGACCCATGGATTTTCTTTAGAAGTATGTTGTTTAATTTCCAAGTATTCAGAGACTCTCCTGTTATCTTTCCATTATTGATTTTAAGTTTAATTCCATTTTGGTCAGAGAACACACTTTGTATGATTTTAATGCTTTTAGGTTTGTGAAAGTTTGCTTTATAACCCAGATACGGTCTATTTTGGTAAAATGATCCCTGTGCACTTAAAAATAATGTGGCTTCTGCTGTTGGGTGTTCTCTAAATGCCAGTTAGATCCCACTGGCCAATGGTGTTTTTTAGTTCTTAGACATCTATATTATTTTGTGTTACTGTAAAGGAAATACCTGAGACTGAATAATTTATAAAGAGGTTTATTTGGTCATGGTTCTAGAGGTGGTGCAAGAAGCATGGTACTAGCGTCTGCTTCTGGTGAGGGCCTCAGGAAGCTCTCATTCACGGTGGAAGACAATGGGCAGCTGGTGTGTCATAGGGTGGGAGAAGGAGCAAGAGAGACAGAAGGAGGTGCAAGGCTCCTTTCAACAAAATAACCCCAAACTCCTCAGGAGGGATCTGACCCATGACCAAAACCCCTCCCACCAGGCCCCACCTCCAACACTGGGGATCGCATTTCAACAAGAGATTTGTAGGGGACAAACATCCAAACTATGTGGATACCTTTGCTGTCTACTTATTCTTTCAGTCACTGAGAGAAAAGTGTTGAAGTCTCGAACTATAATTGTGGATTGGCTGTATTTTCAATTTGGTCCACTTTTGCTTTATATATTGTAAAGCTCTGTTGTTACATGTGTACACACTTAGGATGATTATATCTTCTTGGTTAATTGACTCTCTTATGATAACATAATATCCTTGTATATCTTTTATAATTTTCTTCGCTTTGAAATCTACTTTGTCTGCTACTATTATAGCTACTCCAGCTTCTTTTGACAAGTATTTACATGATATATCTTTTCCTATCTTTTTACTTTTAACCATCCTATACTACTATATATGAAATGAGTTCCTACATAAGAGTGGATTTTTAAAAATCCATTCTGACTATCTCTGACTTTCAATTGGCGTGTTTAGGCTATTTGCATTTATTGTAGTTATTGATAGGTTTATATTTAGTGTTACCCTGTTGTTATTTGTTTTCTATTTGTTTCCTATGACTTATTTCCTCTATTCTCCTTTTCTCCTTCTTTTGGATCATCTGAAACTTTTTTTTTAATCATTCCAATTAAATTTATCTATTCTGTTTCAGGCTATATATATATCTATTTTTATTTCATGGTTATTAAGGAATTAAAATATACATACTTACCTTTTCACAGTTTACTTAGAATCAATGTTTTCCATTCCGAGTGGAATGTAGAACTTTGCCACCATGTAGGTTCCTTGCCCTTTTCAATTTATGTTGTAGCTGTAGTTGTTATGTGTTATATTAATATCTACACACATTGAAAACCCCATCAGACAATTTTATGATCTACATTTTTAACCATAGTGTATTTTAAATATATTTCAAGAGGAGGCGAGGAGGACACTAGTTTATTTATCATTATTAGCTAGATATTTACCATTACTATTGCTCTTCCTTTGTTTGTATTGTTCCAGGTTTCTCACTGGTATCATTTCCCTTCAGTCCAAAGAACATTTTATATCAATTATTCTAGGGCAAGTCTGTTGGCAACAAAATCTCTCAATTTTCTTTCAACTAAGAATGTCTTTATTCCACCTTCATCCCTAGGAAATTTTCACTAGATACAGAACTCTGAGTTTCCAGTTTCTTTCTTTCAACAATTTATAAATGGTTCTATTTCCCTTTCCAATGACACAGATGTTAGAACTTTTGGTTCTCACATGTCCCTAGGGCTGTGTTTATTTTAATTCATTCACTCTGTTTTTACCCTCTGTTTTTCAGATTGGTTAATTTTTAATTGATCTTTTTCCTTTGTGCTATTGATGCCATCTAGTGAGTTTTTTATTTTGGTTAGTGTAATTTTTAGTTCCGAAATTTCCACTTGGTTCTTATTTGTGTCTTCTGTTTCTTTCCTGAGAGTTTTTATCTTTCTGCTTATTTCAGGAATATTCACCCTTACTTCTTGGAATATTTTTGTAATGACTGCTTTAGAGACTTCAGTTATTTCAACATCTGTATCATCTCAGTGAGAGATTGTTTGTCTTTTAAATGTCTATTATGCTGTGATTTTATGTTTTCCTAGTTATTTGTATACTGAGAAGTTTTGGATTATATCCTGCTCATTTTGAATATCATGTTATGAGACTCTAGGTCTTCAATTCTCTAGTTTATGGAGAATGTGTTTACTTTAGTTTTAGTAAGCAGTCAACCTGGTTGTGTTCAAGCTATAAATTCCAAACTGGCTTTTGTGAGTTTTGGTGTCAATATCAGTTCTTTTTTCCAAAGACTTTGCAATGTCCTTTGGATCTGTCCTGTGTGCACACCACCACCCAGTAGGCTGTCGGACCTGGTTGGTGGGCTATCCTACAGTTCTGTTCTCAAAGTCCTTGGTATTCTGTGTAGGGTCAGATCCACTGCCTCAGGGAAAATTCTAACTGGGCCCACTCCCAGGTGGAAATGACTGTGGACAATGCCTGTATACTGGACAATTGTAAACCAGGGTAGCCTCCATGAGTCTGCAGTGGTACTACCCGGGTGGCATGGTGGAGTCTGGCCAATGTGGTACTGAATCCAGGTTCACGTTTTCTCAGCTGTCTAACTCAGCCACCCTCCTCAGCTTTCACACTTTAAAATTGGAGATATTATCTAATAAGCATTTGGAAAATTCTAAATGGCATAAGTGATGTAAAGTGCCTAGTCTAGTGCCTGGCACATTGGAAGAGCTCAATTACTCTTGAGAATTCATCTGACCTGGTGAAGGAGGGCAGGTGTGTCAGCAGGCAGAATTTAAGAATTAGGTTTGAAATGATCAAGTACATTTCTCCCCATTTTCTATGGATATTGTTAAACTCGTGAAGGGTCCCAGTCTTTCTTCTCTCCATCCCTCAATAAATCTGAATCATAACCAGTGGTTAGGGGCTGCAGATGTTTTGCAGGGACCAGGATTGTTATCAGACTCAGAAGCAAACACACCATCCATAGAGTTGCAGTGGGAGCTATGGTGTGCAAAATATATACCAGACAGTCCTCTACTTCATTTGGTAACCACAGGATGGGGCCTTAATGCACAGCTTTGGCGAGTCCTTGGAGGTGTCTTTCCATTTAAAGAAAGAGATGATGTACTCAGCCACTGTGACAAAATCTTAATGGAAGTCATGCAGGTCACAAAACTAAAAAATATTATCAATAATGCAGAAGTTTTTCTAAGGCAGAACAAGAGCTGGAGGGATAGGATAAGGAGAAGAAAGAGGTGCATGTGTAGTCCCTATCTTGATTAATGAGTTGAGTGTTCCATATAGAAGTAAACTGATGCAGACTGAGCACTGTTCCTCTAGCTTCTGAGTAATGATAACTATAATATATACTTAGAGATTATTGGAAATAGAAAGGTCAGAAACATCCTTATTCTGAGCTTACGTCAGACATTACTAATCAAATATGGCATTTTTGAACCTATTCATAGCCTCAGAACACTCCTCAACACAACCATCAGAGATGAAGAGGAAACCTGTCATTCTTGGTCCAGACCCATACTCCAGCAAGAGGCAAAACTGAGACTAGAATCTAAAACTTCTGATGATGGGGAAAGAACAGTCTCTTCAGTAAATGGTGCTGGGAAAACAGAATACCCACATATGGAAAAATGAAACTAGACTCTTATCTCTTGGCATTTACAAAAATCAAATCAAAATGGATTAAAGACTTAAATATAAGACCTGACTCTGAAATTACTAAAAGAAAACATTGGGGAAACACCTCAGGACATTGGTCTGGGCAAGAACTTCCTGAATAATACCCGCGAAGCACAGTTAAAGCAAAACTGGACAAATGAGATCACATCAAGCTAAAAAACCTTCTGCACAGGAAGGAAACAATCAACAAAGGGAAGAGACAACCCACAGAATGGGAGAAAATGTTTTCCAACTACCCATCTGACAAGGGTTTAATAGCTAGAACATGGAACTCCAACACCTCAGTAGGAAAAAGTCAAATAATCCAATTACAAAATGGGAAAAGGATCTGAATAGACATTTCTCAAAAGAAGACATGCTAATTTCAACAGGTATATGAAGAAATGCTCAGCATCATCAGAGAAATGCAAATCAAAACTACAGTGAGATACTATCTGACCTCAGTTAAAATGGCTCTTATCAAAAAGACAGGCAATAATGAATGCTGGTGAGGATGTGGAGAAAGGGGAACACTCATATACTGTTGGTGGGAATGTGAATTAGTGCAGCCACGATGAAGAACAGTACAGAGATTCCTCAAAAAACTAAAATTAGAATTACCATATGACTCAGCAATCCAACCACTGGGTATATATCCAAAGGAGGGGAATTCAGTATATTGAAAAGATGTCAGCACTCCCATGTTTATTGCAGCACTATCCACAATAGCCACGATATGGAATCAACCTAAGTGTCCATCAAGGGATGAATGGATAAAGAAATTGTGGTACATATACACAATGGAATATTATAGCCACAAAAAGAATGAAATCCTGCCATTTGCAACAACATGGGTGGAACTGGAGAACATTATGTTAAGTGAAATAAGCCAAGCACAGAAAGACAAATCTCACATGTTCTCACTCATATGTGGGAGCTAAATATTAAAAACGATCAATCTCATCGAGACAGAGAGTAGAAGGATAGTTACCAGAGACTGGAAAGGATAGCAGGGAGTGGGGGATAAAGGGTGGGATGGTTAATGATGCAAAAATATAGTTAGATAGTTAGATAGCATGGACAATATTTGATAGCACAACAAAGTGACTATAATCAACAATAATTTAGGGTATACCTAAAAATAACTAAAAGAGTGAAATTGGAAGTTCCTAACGCAAAGAAATGCTAAATGCCTGAGGTGATGGATATTCCAATTACTGGATTTTATTAATTCATATTGTATGCCTGTATCAAAACATCACATGTATCCTATAAAGATATACAACTATTATGTACTCATAATAATTAAAAATTTAAAAAAATTTTAAAAAAAGACAAAGAAGCTCTAACCCAAATGGTGAAAATACTTATGATTGTTTTGTTCCCATGAGGACTTTCTTAAGCATTGAAGAAGACACAGACCCTGATGAGAGATAAGTTTCATGTGCTTATATAACTTTCTTCATCCATACAGAACTTAATTTTTTACGTGTCAGTTTATGCTTAGAAATGTAAATGCATTTTGTGTGCCCATGAGTGCATGGATTTGTATGTGCATCATGCCCATGACGCTTACCCAGCGTGGCATGTGCAGACGTCATATCAATATACATGCTTTACATGTTGACCTATGTGCATGCATGCCACCAGGAGCATATGAGAGCACATGTGTTGGTGTACGCATGTGTGCATGTGAATGTGTGTGGATTTGACCCGTGGTGTTTGTCTTTAAAGGCATAGATATAGGAAGTGCTGTGGCAGATGCCACCACATTGCTTCTTGGCTGATTCCCCAGCCCTCATTAATACCCACAGTTGCTCTACATTCTTCCTATCACTAGGCTGTCCCAGCAGCTGGATGCCTGCCAATTACAAGCTAAAACTCCTGACAGTATCCCAGGGATGCACATGTCTGTCCCTATCAGCCATGTGGAGGGCCAGACATACTCCCCAGGGTCAGCAGGAGGGAATTCACAAAGTTCAGCCAGCCCAACATCCGAAACGCCTCTCCCGCCAGGCCCTGTATTAGCACCTCTCCTAGCCACTGGGCTTATGTGCCCATCTCAGCCCTCCTCCAAGCCTGTGCTAAGGACAGGCCGCACCACAGACTTCAGCTCAGAGTGTGCTGCACTTGTCCTGCAGCATGGCCCTATAGCAGATGAAGAAGTGACCAGGTAAAGGGCATTCCTTGCTTTGGAGTAGCTGACAAGGAATTCTTCCTCCAAAAGGGCCTTTTTCCCACTATAATTTCCAGTACCTAATGCATAAGTAGTTCTCAATATATGTTGAATAAATTACTGACTAATTGTGTATGGATAATGTAAGCTGAGATGAAACATTGGACACCGTATAGGAACACTGCTGTTCTCTCTGACTTGCATGTTCTACCTGAGACTGTTACAATTGGAGCTAAAAACAAACTGTTATTCCATGTAGTTCAGCATTGATTAAGCACCTTCTATGTGTCAGACACTCAAGAAGAGCTCTTTCCTTAGAAAAATGTCATAGTATTGGGGCTGATAACTGTGCCAGTTTGCTAGGGCTGCCATAGCAAAGTATCACAGACTGGGGGGATTAAATGACAGAAATTTATTTTCTCAGCATTCTAGAAGCTAAAAGTTTCAGTTGTACATGGTGGCAGGATTGGTTTCTTCTGGGGGCCGTGAGGAAAGCATCTGTTCCAGGCCTGTATCCTTGGTTTGTAGATGGTCATCTTCTCCCTGTGACTGTAGGTGTCCAAATCTCCTCTTCTTATAAGGACACCAGTCAAACTGGATTAGGGACCACCCTAATGACCTCATTTTAACTTAATTACCACTTAAATACCTTATCTCCGAATCTGGTTACATTCTCTAGGGTGTTGGAAGTTAGAACTGCAGCATATAAATTTGGGAAGGGGACACAATTTGGCCATGGCACAGACCCAGATTAATTATTTATTAAATATCACTTTCTCCATGAAGACTTCTTAGGGTTTCTTCAATAGAATTTGATATTCCCTCTGACCTACCATAGCAACTGCTTTTCTGATTTTGTAGTGGTCATCATGGGTTTAGACCACCGTCTTCCCTACTAATCCAAGAACTCAGGAGGAGGCTTCAGAAGTTCAATACTCCATTTCTCGTATGTGGCACTTGGCAAGTAGTGGTAAAGTAAATCCTCATTGCATGGATGAACAGATAGATGGACGGAACTGATAAAAATTGAAAAAGAGAAGGAACTATCTAGGGGATATTTCTGCAGGACCCGGTGGTCCTGGTAATGAGAATATGGGAGCTGAGAAGAAAGTTTGTTAGGCCCCTTGTGGGGGACCTGCTGCACCAGGTTCTGTCCACAGGGTTAATCACGACTAGCAAAGCAGTTAATGGAAAGAACGTGTTCCCAGACCAGGCGTCTCCCCTCCAGTGGAGGCTGCATGGTTCCGGACTCCTTTAGCCTCAACAGGGGGATTGGTCTGATGGGCTGAATCCTGAGGTCACCTGGCAGAGCAAAGACACTGTGTTATCTTTTGTCCTATCCCGGCCCTAGCCTGTCTGCTGCCGCATTCCTTTCCTGGAACCCATATGTGGGCAGCCACACAAGGGTTTTCAAATTAAAACAAAACAAAACAACAAATGGAATTGAGGTTGGAAATAGTCAGCGATGCTCCTCCCCTGGGACTGAAGCCCTAAATTTGTCAGGATTATTACTGGGTGGAGCCTCCATTCCCACGTCACTGTTCCAGAAGACTTTTTTGGTACGGCTAGGCTGCCCACCTGGCTCTACTGCGCAGCTCCCCTGCATTTCTGGAGTTGCTCTCTTCACTTCACCTCCTCCCTCTATAAGGCCTCAGGATCTAGGGCAGGGGAAGTCCTGCCTGCACCCGACCACATCCTGAAGCTAGTTTTCTTAGACCCTTGCCAGCCACGTCACGCAGGGCTGGGAACTCTTTTGTGCCTGTTGCTTTCCTTCTGGCTGGACCCCCCAGAGACACCGGGCTTGGTACCGGTGAAAAGCTCTCTGCTCTTCCCTTCCAAAACTGCACTTTCGTCCTCCTGGGTGGCTTCCCTCTGGATGCCTGGCCCAGAATGGAATTGGTGCTACCTCTTTCTGGTTGGGACACCTTGTGTAACTGCTTACTCCCTGCAAAGGTCCTGCTCCAGCTCTTCCTGCTCCTACTCCCGCTTGGCCTGGGGCTTTTTGGGCCTGTTGGAGCCTGACTTGGGAGAAGGAGAGGACTGGCAGTCATGGAGTGTGACTTCAAGTGGCCCCTAAGTACAGAGGCACCTGGGGCACCCTGGCACCTTTGTCAGCCCTGCCCAGGGACCTCACCAGCAAACAGAGCCCTGGCCCAGATAAAAGCCATTAGAGATCATGACAACATCCATACCCTGCCATGTTCCTGGCACAAAGGGCCCAGCTAAATACCTTTGCAAAGCTCTTATTGTGCTGTATCTCGTGCCGCCTTCCCGGCCATCCCTGCACTATCAAATCTTTCTAGGGCCCTTTGTTGTCAAACCAAATATAGCATTACATTGTCTGGTCTTCCACCCATTCTGGCTGGATAAAGGGGCCCGGTCCCCAGACTGGGGGCGCAGGGCTCCGGGCGGCCTCCTCAATGCTATCTCACCGCCACAGCCCACGCCGGGAGCCTGCAGCTCCCCCACCCACCCGCTCTGCTCCCGGGCCGGCGGCTGCGCCATTGATACGGTGTGTATTCTTTTCCATAGGTTCCCACGAGCATGTCACTAACCATTTCCTGGGCCTTATCACCGGGAGGAAAAAAAGGAGCGCCTTTGAAAAGTGGAAACAAAACATCAGGCCCCATTGTTGTGTCACTTCCCCGGCCACAATCTGGGCTCTCCATCGCTCGACACGCAGAGACTACAAACACGGCCTAATACAGATACTCCGATCGGCAATTTGACTAGGACGTTTATTGTTCCGTATCTGCAATCTCCGCTCCGCGTGTTTGTGGCTTTTAAATCATCCTTTTCATTCCTCTCTCTTGACTGAGAGCAAGTCAGAAGCCTCTGATGGCCATAGTCACTGCGAGAGGCAACCGAGTCAGTTTGCAAACTTTGATGCATCACCTTATTTGCTGGGAGCCAGCAGTGGAGACAGCCTTGTTCACCAAGCTCACTCGGCCTTTTTTCACCCCCTTCTTCTCCTCCTCGCCTTTCTTGTTACCCTTTCTCTTTCTCCCATTCTGTCTTCATCTCTCCCTCTCTGCTCCATTTGTTAACTCTAGTTCCTGATCCACAATGATCAGGGAGAAGAGGGTGTTTCCGGTTAATTTCTTGGAATGAATGAAAGGGGAGATAGGACTTTATTCAATGTTGTTCCTTAGAGACGCACACAGTTCTGGACTATTATATCTGCGGGACATCAGAGATGAACTAGTCAAAGCCCTTGTTTTTATGGAGGAAGAAGCAGCAGAGGCTCTGAAAGTCAAGTGTCTTGGTGGTGGCCAGGACACTTCACTCCTGAACCATCGCCAGGAGATGCTGTGTCCCAACCATGTCTCAAGATGTCTCTGAGGTCTCTGTGACACGTCCCTATTTCAAGTGTCTATCTGAAAGTCAGCTGTCAGTCATCTCCCATTTTAGGGATCAAGGAGCATTTCATAGCATAGCACATGGTGGCTAAGAGCACAACTCTGCGTACAGAAAACTCAGGCTAGGATCTTGGCCCTGCCACGTATTAGCTGTTTGACGTTGGCTAAATCACGGAACCCTCGTGTGTCTCAGATTCCTCATTTGCACAATAGGTACAAAATGAGAACCTGCCTCCGAGAGTCTTTGAGTTAATCCTCAAAGATGCTAAGAGTGCTTACTATGTGCCGGGCACTAATAATAACTCCTAATTTACATGCAGTGCCTGGCACATAGTAAGCACTATATAAATGTTAACTATTGAAGAATTTCTAGGAAGAAACTTGTGTTAAAATCCATTTTTCTATCCACTACACTCCCTTCCTGTTATAAATGCGGACTTCTCGGAGCTCTTTTCACAGTGGCGCTCATGCGCAGGAGCACTCCAGTGGGTCCCTGAAGCCAGGACCGCTGCTCACCGCTGCAGCAGCAGCACCTGCCTCCCACTCATAAACACTTCTCCATCCACTCGAAAGTCTACGCAGAGCACACACTCTGTGCCAGATACTGTACGTAGCCTTTGCCCCTGTGGAGCTGATGGTCTGGTGCAAGAGATGACATTAAACAAATAATCACACTAATAAATATACAACCACAAACTGTGAAATGAAGGGAAAGTACAGAGTGTGATTAGAAGTTATAATAGGGGACCAAGTTTAAGTTGAGAGTTTAGGGATGGTATCTCCGAGAGCATGAGTTTAAGTTGAGTTTTGTAAGAATGATGGAAGGTGGCCAAGTCAGTAGCCAGAGAGCACTTGAGGCAGAGGCAGGAGGGGGCCCACTGAAATCCTGATCAGGGACTGAAGGAAGCGGGGAATGAGGGGGGCGTGGAGAGAAGGTGACGGCCAGGGAGCCACAGAGGGTACACTGATTGCTCAAGGATGCACATGAGTTTGGAATTTCACCCCCTAAAGGTAGTATAAAACCTCTAATAGGTTCCGAGCAGACCTTGGCTGCTGGGTAGAGAGTGGCTAGAGCAGGGCAGTTAGGGGTGCAGAAAAAGACTATTGATCCAGCTCAGGTGAGAAAGAAGAGGAGCTGGGACCAGAATGGTGGGTATGGAAATGGGGACAAGAGCTCTGGGGGTACTTGGAGTAGAATCTACAGAACTCGGTGATGGCTAGACTCTGCGGGAAGGGAGACAGGAGAAGGATGAGTTAAGGATGGTTCAGACATGGCATCTGGACTTACAGAGGTGCCATTTATTGAAAAGGGGAAGCCTGGAGGAAGCTCTGGGAACCCAGAGCTCCAGCTGTGTTTGAGATGCCGAGCAAGCAGTAGGATAATAGGATCTGGAGTTCAGAGTAGCAGTCCAGGCTAGGGATGTACATGAACAGCATTTTATACATTGTGAATAAAAGAATAAATGAACAAAGCAATAATACTAAGATTTGAACCCAGATTTGTCTGACTTAAAAGTTAATATTTTATACAATTATCATTCACCTTCCGATCAACTGAACTCAATGAAACTGGCAGCTCTTCCAGCACCCAGCGACTGTGAAGTCCAGGCAGAAAGGCAATGACTTCCAGGTCCTAAAAGCACTGTGGATTCTCCAAAAAATTCTTGAAAACAGACAGAAACTGAGAGTCACCAAAGCCAGGAGTTGTGGCATAAGATCTGGAGGTGCACAGAAGCTGAATCTTACAGGAATCCCTCACGCCACCAAACTGCACTAGGCCAAAACTCTCCTGGAGTAGACATTTGTAAGATTGTTTTGAGATAATTTATGTGTAGCAACCTAGTGCAGTGCAGGGCACATAGAAGGTGCTCAGTATCCAGGCTGGGCTACACTAGACATCAAGAACAAATGATCCCCAAATCTCAATATCTTAATGAAGTCCCATATGGGTCAGGCAGTGTTCTCCAAGTCATTCTTCCCACAGTGACTCAAGCATCAGGGCTATTTTCACCTTTCAACTCTGATATCTCAACCATGCTCACTTCTGGCAAGGTGGAAGGGCGAGATTGTGGAATTCACACCTGTCCTTAACAGCTTTGAACTGGAAGCAACACAAATTGATTCCACTCTCTGCCTGTTGATCGGCTTGTAGCTCCAACCTGGCTTCAGAGGCACCAGGCAATGGAGGGGAGTGTGCAGAGATTCAGGGGGGACTAATCGTCTCTGCCTATTCAGCAAATGTTCATGCTCTGTCCTCCTAAGGCAAAGACTGAAGCAGGGGAGAGGATTGGAAGGTCCGAGTGGGAGATGAGAGGGTCAAAGCTGAGCATGATGGGGTTAGGGCAGGGGACCCAGTCCAGCTAGATCAACCTTTGCCTCCGAGAGCTAGGATCAGAAGTCTGTACCTGGAACCTTCTCCATTTCTGTGTATGTGCAATGTGTTTTCTCCTATTCTATGTACTGTTTATTGGGAAATGCTGCTGTTTTTATGACCTAAAGGGTAGGTTAAGGTAATTTACTATGTCACAGTCTGAGGTCTGTGCCCTTTAGTGACTGTTACCACCCAGGAGCCATATGGAGGGGATGTCTGAGAGGGTGGGACAAGCCATGCCCTGACTGCGCAGGACCCCAAAGAGCCCACATCCAGCCCCAAGGATTCCCAAGGGCCCCACCTGAAGGAGCAAAACCTTCCCAAGCCAGTATCATTGTCTCTCTCCTAGGCTGGGCCTGATGGTGAGTTTCTGTATCCTTCTAGCATAGAGATCTTATCAAAGCAGATTAAAAATGAGAATGGGCCCATAAAACATGCATTATGGGCTCTAGTAGCCTCATAAAACCAGATAAATGCTCTGCTCCAGAGAACCCTAGATCGAGTTTACACCTCTCTCTCTCCCTATAATAGAATCATCAACAGCAGATAATTGAAGTTTAAAAAAAAAAATCAGTAACTTGTAAAGTTCTACTGGGTGGATTGATTGTTTGGCCTCATGGACTGCCTAAAGGAAAAGCAGGTTATGCCAGAGACATCTGGCTTTTCTGGTCTACAAATAGCTTTTCCATGTTTTACGTGAGGCTTAGAAAAAAGGCATAGAAAGAAATCAGAGTGAAATCATATGGGCTACTTTCTCTTTCTAGGTGGTTCTATCTCCCTTCCCCACCTGCCCACTGATAGGTAACTGAGTCCCCTGCCCTAAGCCCAAGGGTTTCAATTCGATTAGATACCAGGCTTGCCATGACTGTACCTCCAGGATTTTAGACACTTTCCTGAGAATTGTCCTAAAGTGCAAGAAGGGAGAGCTGACAAGCATATGTCAGGTCCTCTGTCCCTGCAGCCTCCGCTGTCCCAAGCTAAGGGAAAGTCACCCACACATTTCGGCTCATCCTTGCCTTCCTGTTCTCAGGCGGGGAGGATCGAAGGTGCTGGTATTGAACAATGAGCCTCATTCTTGGTGTGCTCCAACCCTGGCCAACCTCCCACCTTGTGCCCCAAGCTTGGCTAGTGGCTCTGCTCTGGCTGCACCCAAGTCCTTGAATCAATACTGTGTCCTCTGAGAATGGAGACTGCCCCAGGATGGAATATTGCCTGAGCTGAACACAGCCCAGCCACTGGAAACCCCTCCCAGTGCCCCCTAAAAGCTCACTTTCTAGAAGACAGGCCTCATCCCTGAGTCAATCCTTCCATGAACCATGCTCTCTGTGCTTATCCTAGGTCCTGACCTGACCTAGTTTGGTGGCCGTCAGCCTACAGAGCTCCAAGCCCCCGTTATGGCAGAGACAGCGAGAGAAGGAAGGCACTTCCTATGAGGATTTGGGGTCCAGTTTCATGGCTTTCCTTTGGGCTGAGTGTAGTAGTTCAGCCAACATAGGTATCAGCCCAAGTTTCCCCTGCCAGGCTATAAGAAGACATATTACGAACTGAGTGTTTGGACCACCAAACACTCTCGAGTCCTGGCCATGGAATTAAGCTGGCCTCTCTGCTCACTAGAGCCTTTGCTATCTCCCAGACCTAAAGCTTAGACAGGATCTGATTACAACCACAGTCTCCAGCTTGGCCCCTAGTCCTGTAGCGCCACATGCAGCCCACTGATTTACTCCCAGTTACACTTTGTTGTTACTGTTTCCCTGGACGTCTGCTTCCTGATGAAACTATGGGAATGTGGAGGGCACAAGGGCCAGCTTTGACTTATCATTGATATATCCAGTGCCTTACACAATGCCTGGCACATAATATGTGCTCAATAAATATTTGTGGAAATGAGTAAACATATTGATTGTGTCTGCTTAGTCCAATGCTAAGCAGGCAAGAACTTTTGCAAAGTGCTGCAACTATTTCCCCGTAAACGGCACCGAGAGGCACACTGATTCTGTGACCTCCTGGGATGGGCTCTACAACACAACTGAGACAGAATAAATGTCTGGCTGTTCTGTTTTGACTGGTGACAAGAGTTGCAAGCTGATTAATACATTTAAAGTGGTGATCAATTTGTCTTATTCACATCCTCTTATCCTGATTGTAATGAGTAGATCTTTTAACATAATGAAAACTGCATATTTCACTCAAATTCACGGTTTTGCATTCCAGAGGAGATGAAATGCTGTTCTTTATTTAAAGTTAAAATGAGGTGTAAGCTCTTGTGTTGAGAGGTCAGGGAAGGTGACAAGCCACCCCTCTCCCTGAAGGCCAGAGTGTGGCATCACCTGAGACCTCTCAATTTGACTGTGAAAGTTGGTGCCCAGCACTGTGGAGCAGGAAGGCATGGCTACCACTTGTCTGGTTTGTGGGTGGCCTATAGATCAGCCCAGCCTGGAGGTCATCTAGTTTTGGCTTGAATACTCTTCAATGATGGAGAGCTCACCACTGTTCATTTTATTTGTCAAAGCCTCCAAGTGTAAAAAGAATTTTTATATTGGTCCAAACTTGACCTCCCTGTCATTTCTATTTCTGTGGACTTACCTTCTTCTCTTCCTCTTCTTCCTTTTTTAGCTTATTATTTGTTTTTTCCTAAAAATGTCTAATATCATAATAACCTCTTACAATTTTGCAAAGGCTTAGCGCTTTCATTGTGCTTTCCACACAGCCTTGCAGCGTAGGGTGGTGGTTTCCTGTGGATCCTCTGGTGGGGCTGCTGCTCTTGGAACAGCCCATCCTGAGAGTGGCCTCTGATCCACACGCCTTTCTGCCTCGTGCACTGCCAGCACCCGAACCTTGCCTGCCACGCGGTGGGCTCTCAGTCAGTGTCGCTGATGAATGCCCGCATAAATGAAGGGTGATGCCCGAAACACAGTGTATTATATGTGACCTTGGCCCCCTGTCTATGGTTGGTTGTGTACCAGGCACCTCTCCACTAAGCAGTCAGCGTCACAGAGGGGCAAGGTGGAAATGGGACGAAAAGAGATTTTGACTCTGTCTTCTATGGTTGAACCTGTGTCAGAAAAGCTCAGGAGTTATAAGGAGGCTGAGGTTTTGCCATGAGGACCAAAGAAGTAGGGAAAGCCTGAAAACAGAGGAAGAGAACAGCAGGTGCGCAGAGAAGAGCAGAGATAAGAAGCAGGGGAGGTGCAGAGGGCTTAGCAGCCCTGGACCCCAGCGGTTCCTGAGGCCCAACCACGTCCCTGTGCAGGGCTCTGGGAGATGACCTGGCCTCCTTTCCCGAACTCCTCTTTGTTGCTCAAGCCAACTCAAAATAGTTTCTCTACGGGCAACCAAGCGTGTCCAACTAAATACAGGTAGACATGAAGACGTCTGTTTCTTAGCCTTCGAAGGGAGCTCAGGAGGGTAGGAAACTCCCCCAAGGCCACACAAACAGAAGAGGCAGAGGCAGGGCCACAGCCAGTTTTCCGACTGAGTCCTGACCCAGTGCCCTCCCCACCGGGCTTTGTTCCGTGCAGTCATTGAAGCGCATCCCTGTCGTTTGCTCGCACCCTCCCGGCTGCATCTCACATCTCGCTTTTAACAAAAGAAAAGAGTCACTTCTGGATCAGCCAGATGTAGCAGAGCAGTGGGAACCCAAACCAAGAGGAATTCACTCTCCATAAATTATGCTTTAATAGATGTCAATTATTAATTCCTAAATAAATATTTGTTAATATTCAAAAGAGTTTGCCTACTAAGAAAAACTCAGGCTACACAGAATAATTAGTGCTTCTCACTGTGTGATGACTACGGCCTGTAATGATGTTTTTCCCCATTCTGCATCTTTATTTTTTTTCTGCCGTGTGACTGTCTGAGTGCGCTGGGTTTCCTGGGGGGTTTGGCTGCCCTCGTCTGAGCAGTTAGGGTTTGAGGTGTGTGCCTATAAGGGATGCAGGGAGCTGAATGCTGCCACGGAAAGTCTCAGGCTGGCCAGTAGGTCTTTCACTTTCTTCTTTGTGAAGAACTGAAGCTGTCACATGTCTAATGAAAGGAAATTGTAGATCTAGACAAAAATTGGGGGGGGGGAAATGCCATTCGATTGAACAAGGTCCCGTGTTTTGAGCACCGTGCTGGGACGAGGTTAGCAGACAGGGTTGGGGTGAATACAGAAGAGAACAGATGTGTCTCCAGGGTGCAAAGATTGCACAGACTCGTAGGAGAGGGCTTCATGATAACTTCTCAGCCAAGGGGAAAGTGAAATTAGCCCGCAAGAAAGAGTTCAACATAATGCCAGAGAGATGTGGAGAAGCTAGAAACCACTTTAAACTGGGAACAAGGGAAGGGAGAGATTCATGAACCAAGCAGAATTTGAGACAGAGTTTGAATGATGCACAGGATTTTGATGGGCAAAAATAGCCTTAACGTTTTATTTTTGACAGTGCATTCATTCATTTTCCCATCCATTTAAGATGCATTTGTTTGGAACAATGGGTAGGTGTCAGCTAGCCCTGGTCTAGATGCTGGGGATATTAAAAAAAATTTAAAAAACAAAACAAAAGACCTGGGTCTATGAACTTAAAGTTTGCAGTCCAGAGATATATAATAATGACACATACAATGTCACCTAATAATGTCACATGTAATATAAAAATAGTGGCAATACAGTGAGACAGGAACCCAACAGAATGGCCCCCTCCACTGGGGGGTGGGAGGGAGTAACAGAGAAAGCTTCAAGTGATCAGGACTCATGATCTAGACCTTGAAGGGGTCATTTATTCAATTATTCATTCACAGCAAATATTCTCTGAATACCTACATGTGGTTCATACTCTGTGGGTCAGGATATTACAATGAACAAAACAAATTAAGTTTTTTTTTCTCATGGTGTTAACACCCTAAGAGTTTGGCAGCTTTGGGGGAAGCCATTCCTCTTGGAGAGTAGAATGTGCAAGTTGTAGAGCCATGATGTCATGGGTGTGGATACAGCTAAAGGTGCACAGGGAAGGGGCTGTTAGGAGGTGAGACTGGAGAATGAATCAGGGATCACATTTTGAAGGCCCTTGCAAGCTGGCTAAACACATAGAACTTATTCTAGAGTTGATACAAAGCCTAGGAAGGCTAAAGCAGAGTTTGAGGAAGGTGATGGTGAGGCTCCTGTGGGAGCTGGATTGCAGGAAGATGAGGCTAGAGGCGCCTAGACTGGGTAGAAAGTGATTACAGTAGCCCAGACATGCATTCTGAGGGCCTGACCCAGCTGTGAGTGGTGGGGATGGAGGAAGGTTGTGTTTGAATTGAAAGAGTGGTTCTTAGCCTGGTATGTATATGTGTGTCTAAGTTCTTTGAGAATCTAATGAAAGCTCTTGGGCCCAGGAAAATGCTTATACACACCTGTACGTATTATTTTGCAAGCAACTTCACAGGGTGTGACTTCCAGATTAACGACCCCTGAGTCATACGAAGCAGGTGGAGTGAGTAGGGGCCAGAAGGTGAACACATCAGCAATGGTTTGGACATGGATCTGGCGCTAGTCCAGTTCTCCTCTCAGAACCCATCTTCTCAAGCCCTTCCTCTAACTGTCCAGTACCCCATGCTGGCAGTGGGTCCTGGCCCACAGGACCCTTCAGCTACCCTTTGCCTATCATTCCTTCTAGACCAGGCTTGTGACTGTCCTCTCCCTCAGACACCTACCTGAGCTGAGGACCAAAGTGATAAGTTCCTTACTGTCTTTTCCATTCTGGGGAAAGTTTGAATATTTTGCTAGTGGTGCCAATACCTCATGGTCCAGATCAAAGAGCACCTCCTCATAGATGCCAGAGTACCAGAGGTGGGAGGGCCCTCCAACATAAACCAATCCCATTTCCTCATTGCACAGGTGGGAAAGTTTAAGAGGGGAAGAAATTTTCTAAGGCCATACAGAGTAAATGGCTGAGCTGGAACCAGAACTGCCACCTTCTCATATAATGTCCTTTGCCCATCACAGGAGGCCATGGCTCCCCTCTTTGTGCTTCCAGCAAAGTAGCACATGCCTCATTAATGGTGCTGGAACATCCACAACCTGCACTGAGATCAGTAGACAGAAAGCTCTGTGAGCATGTCCACATCCAAGGCAGGGGCTCCAGGAGAGTTGAATGTGGACCACGAGAGAGGAGGGGCCTGCTGCCCCCAAGCACTCCCCAGTTTGCTCTGCCCACCTCACCATCTCATGCAGAGAAACAGCAGCCTTTGCATTTAACTTCCTTGGGGCTTTAGGTTCCTCTGTAGTACCATGAGGACGAAGAAAGAGAGCCAGCTCCCACACAGCCCCCTAGGAAGTACTCTTCCTTTTCTTTCTTCTTTGCATTTCATCCCCTGCTTACATTAAGCAGTGATGTGGGAAGAGCTGGGGCCAGGGAAGTCTGGTGGTCAGAGAAGAATGCAGAGGCTGAGTTTTACCTTTGTTGTGGCCCAGGGCTACATAATTTTCCATATATTATATTTCCACATAAACCAGCACAGGCACCTCTAAGGGTCATTCAGAACTGAAGGTGAAAAGAGCATTAAGCATAAGAAGACAGTGCTGGGCCATCCCTGGCCTATGCCATGGGGATGGGGAGGCCTGAGCAGGCTGGCTGGGCCTGGCGCTATCAGACAACACGGAGAAAATCATGTCTGCTGGATTGAGTGAGTGACTTGTCGCGAGCCCTGGACACACTGAGGGTTCTCATGGGTTTGTGGGTAGCCGTGCTGGTGGGCAGGGACCAGAGAGAGAAGGTGAGACCCAGAGAGGTGGGATCTGTGTCCAAATCACAGGGAATTGTGGCTTTTGGTTGTCCCAGGTGACGCCAGTTACTTTGAGTTTGGATCATGGATGTGAAGAATGAGGGCTTGGGAGAGGCACAGTCCCGGGTTTGGGTACTGGCTTCTCACACAACGGACGTGTACATTTGGGAGTTATTGAGACTCTCAAAGCATCAGTTTGCCCAGTTTCCCCATCCATCAGAGAGGTCTGACAATAGGATCCACCATGATGTTGAATTGCGGAGCAAGTGAGATAAAGCACATGCAGCGGTTGGCAGCGACCCTGTATTAGTGAAGGATCAAAAAACTACCGAAGTGCATATAAGAATTGGGGTGCAGGAATGAAGCCCTCCTGAAGCCACCTGCTGCCTGGTGTTGTCTTTGCCCAACAGCTGCCTGAATCAGTCTGCGGCCTTCTTTTTAAAGTAAACTTTTTAAGAAAGGAAAATACACATATAGAACAGTGGGTAAGTCATGTTATAGTTAGATGAGTTTTCTCAAAATGAACACACCCATGAAACTGGCTGTCAGATCACGAAAGTGTCCTTCATGTCTTTTAGGGCAATACTTATTCTCTTTTGGCTCAGGTAACCCCCTTCTGACTCCTAACACTATGGGTTAGTAGTGTTTGCTCTTGAATTTCATATAAGTGCAATCATATACTATATACCCCTTTGTGTTTGGCTTCTTTCAATCAGCATTGTGTTAGCGAGATCCATCCAGGTTGTTGTATGGAGTTGTAATTTATTTATTCTGATAGCATGCACTGTTCTATTATATGAACAAACCACATTTATTTATCCCTTTCATGGGGTTTGGGGTATTACCCAGTTTTTGACTATTACAAATAGTGCTGCTAGGCCGCTCTTATACATGACTTTTGATGAGAATATGTATGTATTTGTGTTGGTTATATATTAGGTTGAATCAAATTAAATTGACCTTTATAGAGATCAAAGAAGTCAAATACTGGCAATTTCATATGGCTCAATCTAATACAAGTAGAAACAGTGGGTCATGAAGTATGTACATTCAATGTTAGTAGATACTGACAGTTTTCCAAAGCGGTTGTACCAATGGACACTCCCACCAGCAGTGTGTAGGAGTTTCAGTGTCTACAGCCTTGCAGACGAAGGCTACTTAGGTCCCTCTGCAGAGCTTCCTCTACCTACATCTTCTGTTTTTAAGGGCCCCTTTGTGTCATAAATTTACAATATTCTCTGGGTTGACTTTCCCCCTGGGAAGGTCTTTTTGACAGTTCTAACCCTGACTGAGCTATGTTTTAGTGTATGAAGAATTTGGTTCTACATAGGACCAGTGTAATGGTGGCAGAAGGAATCTAACTGTGAGGACAAAGGTCATTCTCCCTCCAGTGATAACCATGAAGAACCTGAATTTGGCTGGTGTTAAGGAGGGTGACGTCTCCTCACACCAAGGGTTTTCAGTCTGTCCCCAGGCAGGAAATGGGAAGTAAGAGGACAGGAGATAAGTCACTTTGCTCTTGCCCAGATCCAAAGAAGCTAGATATTTCCAGGGTGTTGGTGTTGCTCGGAATCCATCTGCCAAACACAGGCAGAACGGGAGGCTCCTTCTCCTTGGGCTTCTAAGCACTGGGATCTGGAACAGCCAATTTGTCCATGAACCACAGTAAGCTGAGTGCCTGGGATGCACAGACATTTAGGGGCTCACAAAATGTTTTAATTCTTTTAAAATCAGAAAATGATAAGAATTTTTAGATCAAAGAAAATTTTTTCATTTATAATATTAAGATATTCCTCTTTATATCAACGTAGTCATAAAATAATTTTAACATGTATGTGTGTTTATTTATTTATTTATTTATATAAATGGAGAAAGGAGCCCATGAAGGCAAAGGTCCTAGGGGCTGCTTAAGTCATAATATGTCCCTGGAGCCTGAGTCAGAGAGTCAGCAATACTCTCTGCAAAGTGGATTATCCATGTTCATGGCACTCTAAGGTCAGTTCCCCTTAGGAATATCTTTTTGATAGTTCTATCCCTGTCTCAGCCATGCCTCAGGGTATAAGGAAAAGAGAACCGTGTCTACATTTGAATTAGAGAGGAAAAGGGAAACAGTGGAAAGTTCTTTACTTCACTTCCTGGCCAAACGTTGGGTGGGGTCCAATGGTTCCTTAAACCTGCCTCCAGAGGTGGTGTGAAAACAGAACCTTTAGACATCATGGACACAACTCCCTAGCGGATAAGGGTGGGAGGTCTCTGGTGAGGACAGGACTGTGTTCTCTAGCTTCCAAGAGAATCCCAATATGGGCATCTGGACCCCGCCATGGCCAGACCTCAAGCCTGCTTCATTCCTGCTTATTTATCCCTTTGTTCTTCTTCCTCCCAACATGCACATACCCAGAGACAAATTTAGTGGCTTGAGTCTGAGACATCAAGATCTTATTTCTTCCAAACATTTCTCAGTTGGGCTGGCCTTCAATGAAATATCGAATGATGAATAGCTGTTTGCTGGCTGGAGGAATTTAGAAAGCACAAGCTATTTAAAGCTCTGTGAAGAGCAACCAGGTTAGGAATATATCCTGTATCAAATGGGAGAAATAAAAAAATCATTTTGCAGAATACTAATTATGTAAAATATGAGCAGCAGGGACCTGATCTATTTAATTTATATGTTTATATATGAATTAAAGTAGAGAGGAAAATGGATAAGGAAAGAAGAAGAGAGAGAGTTGGATGCAGACCCAAGAAGCCAGGGGCTCTAGATGGAGCTCTGCCACAAATTGCTACGTGATCCATTAAAAAGCACCAAACTTCTCAGAACCTCAGTTCCTACATCTGCAGAAGAAATGACTAGATAATCATAATAATAGTAGGCTCTCCATTAGTAATTACTCAGGGAGCAAGTGACCACAACTAGACCAATACCATACACGTATGCAATCTGGCTATGGAGGTGGTGAGCTCACCAACAATAGTGACAAGTCTGGGAAGCCAAGCCCATCTGTAGACAGCATTTGTACTGCCATAAAAATAGCATAACAAGATTATATTGAAATATCCCACTATTTAACTTAATAATTTAAATGTTTGCCTAATGAGGTGGACTTGATTGAATTAGAGCATTCACAATTAATTTTGATAGATCATTTTACACATTGGAGGTGCATTCTTCTGAACCAGGAGGTGGAACGGAAGTGCAGAATGTTTACGTTCAAATGAGCATGTGATTTTGCAGAAGACATTAATCCCAGATCATGCACACTAAGTCAATTTCAGAAATGGCTTCTAGATATATTATTAGAAATTGCTCTTCAAATATAAAAAGCTTGTAATAGAGTTCTGTCCATTTTTCCTTTGGCTGATGGAAGTTGTTTTATAAATATGCCTATGATATGATGTTTTCTTCATCCAAGCCTTTTGGTACTAATTGCAACTTTTTAAACACTGTAAGTAGTAGCTGTCATGAACACTTTGAATCCTATTACAAATATGTATTTCTGAACAATTTCACATTTATGGGTGCATTCTATCTTCAACTATTTTTTACTATGTTTTCTCCTATTTTTTCTGAAGAACATTTGAATTGAAAACAGTGGACGCCCCTTTTTTGGCTAAGAAATAATTTTATTATGTGATAAGAAAATGGCTCCATCCCCTTCCTCCACCCCCTCAAAAATCAAAGAGCTAGGAGTGGTCACATCTGCCCCCAGAGTCAGGAATGAGCAAAGGCAAATGGCTCCTGAAAAGGCAGATTGGAATCAGGCCATGAAATCCATCTCAGAATTCTAGGAAAAGCATGTTCCTCAACACCAGCACTATCAGATCAGAACTGCATCTCTGTTTTCTGTCAGGAAGTATCTGATGTAGAGTGTCCACAGGCAAGATGCTTCTCAAAGAATTCTTTGGGCCTCAGTCTCCTCCTCTGAAAAATGGGGCTAAATCCCCCATACCTCAAGCCAGTGAAGCTTGGAAGTCCTAGATGTAACAACATTTTATGAGAAAAGATGCAGTGATGGAAACACTAGTTTGGGACCAACTGACCATAGTTCAAATCCTGGCTCTGCTCTTATTAGCTGGCCACCTTGGGGAACCCACTGAGCCTTTCTGATACTCAAATGCATCCTTTGGTATATGGGAGCTTTCACACCTAATTGAAAGTGTTGTGAGAATTAAACACCACATCCCTGATGCGTGATAGCAGGTAAACAAGCCTTCATATCCTCCCTTCCACTCCCAGTCTTCTTTGCTGGAAGAAAAGCAGTCCCAAATTCAAGGCACCATTGCCATTTTAGTTTCCACATGTGCTCCCAACAAGGCTATGGCACTTAGCACATAGGCACCCTGTTCTTCCTGGTCTTGGTGGACAGATGAGGTCTGCTCTGCAAGCTCAAAGCCATCTTTATTGGCAGAAGCACCTGCGTCTGCTGCCTTATTCCTCCTCCTCTGAGGCCCAAGCTCTGTAATGAGACTTTATTAAACTCATCCTTTGTGAGGTTTCAATGACCTCCATAATAAAATCCAAGTGCTTTTGCACGATGCTGTGATTTGAACGTGTCCCCTAAAAGTTCATGTTGGAACCTTAATTCCTAAAGCAGCAGTGTTGGGAGGTGGGGCCTTTAAATGGTGACTGGGTCATGAGGGTGGAGCCCTCACAAATGGATTAATGCCATTATCATGGGTTGTTGTAAAAAGCCAGCTCTTGAGCTCCTGGATGTCTTTCCCACATGCTTACTTGCCTGTCTGCCTTTCCGCTACAGGGTGACGCAGCAGCTTTTCGAGGTTTCAGTTACCCGTGCTAAATCATGGCCTGAAAATATTAAATGGAAAATTCCAGAAATAAACAATTCCCAAGTTTTAAATTGCATGCTATTCTGAGTAGCGTGATGAAATCTTGGCCCTGCCCGGGACATGAATCATCCTTTGTCCAGTGTATCACACCATGTATGCTACCTGCCCATTAGTCATTTAGTGGCTACCTGGGTTATCAGATCAACTGTCAGAGTGCTCGTGTTCAAGTAACCCTTATTTTACATATAGTACAGTACAATAGGATATTTTGAGAGAGAGAAAGAGAGACTACATTCACATGACTTTTATCACAGTATATTATTATACTTGCTCTATTTTATTGTTAGTTAATCTCTTACTGTGCTTAATTTATAAATTAAATTTATTATAGGTATGTGTGTATAGAATCCATGGTTTCAGGCATCTAGGGGGGTCTTGGAATATGCTCCCTAAGAAGAAGGGGGGACTACTATGTTCTGAAAACACTAACTATCTCCAACTCCAGGCCCTCTGCTTATATTGACTTCTCCCCTCATGCTGGGATGCCCTGTTCTTCCGCTGGAAAAAGTCTTTTATTTCAAGATCTAGCTCAAATGCCTCCTCCTCCCTTATAGGTATAGCCACCGTCACTAATTCATGTGCTGTTTGTGTTTGTAATTTGTCCTTGATACAGATGTTATATGTGATATTAAAAAGTATCACAGGCTCCCTCAGAAAACTGCCACGTCTTTTCATCTCTGTGTCCCCAGGATCCTCAGAAACCAAAGTGATCATAAAGCTCTTAAAATCCTCCCAGCAATCCTATGGAAGTAGCCACTATTATTGATTCATTTTGCAAATGAAGAAATCAAGGTTCAGAGATACTAAGTAATTTGTCTAGAGTCACCCAGCTAACCGACAGAGAAGAGGCACTGAACTTGGAGAATCTCACTTTTAAGCCTGTGCTCTTCCCGGCATTCTAGAAGCCTCTCCACGATCTCCTTTAATCTTCCAAACAACCCAGGAGCTAGGCAGAGAACGCCTCCTTATAGAAGAGAAAACTGAGGCTTTAACAGGAATGGTCACTTCCCAAGGCTTCATGACTACTTATTTGGGGAGAGAACGAAAGTTCTGGGCCTCTGATTCTAAATCGGGGCCTCTGCATGGCTGCTGGCTCCCATCAGAGAGACCCACTGATTCCCCTGCTCCAGGGAACCAACTGCAGCAGGAAAGGTGGGGCCTGGGCGGTTGCAACGCCTGACAAATTCGCGTGCCTCTCAGAGCCCTTCTGAGCTCCCTTACCACAGAGGTGACGAGTAAATGACAAGGGGCATCTCTGCTCCCAAGAGATTCTAGTCACGTGAACTCCGCCAATTAAGGCTGGAACGATGTCATCTCCTGAAATAGCATTTTAATGAGTGATGGTTCTGGGATAAATTGTTATCTCGTGATCCCTCGTTAGAGTGCTTAATTAGATCCATCATAAAACATACTGATCGATGGCACTGAGCAGGTCTGCAGGACATTTACCATCCGCTGCAACATTCCTGCTCCCTCTTTGGCAGAGCTGGGTGGGACCAGTCCCCCGGTCCTGAGAGCTGCTGGGGCAGAGGTTCTTTTTGAACACCTGGACACCATTCCCCTGGTTCTTTCCTCCCTCCTTTCTTCTTTTCTTTCACAAACATTTGTTTAGGACCAACCACGTGCCAGGCACTATGCTGCCTCTCATATTTTAACTCAGCTTGTCACGAATAGCTAATATTTCCCTATTTTACAAATGGCAAAACCAAGGAGTGGAATCCCAAGCTGCCAGTGGGTGTAGCTCCAGCCAACTGGGTTATTTTTCAGGCAATTTCTGGGAGAGTGGCTACCATAAGAAGAAGAAAAGGGAAAATGAAGGGAAAAGTAGACTTTATTAAACTCCTGATGCACGCTAGAGACTCTCTCATGGGCACTAGATATGTCACATTTAGCCTCATATCAGTGCCAGGCAGGGAGAATTTTAGTCTTCATGTTATAGTTGAGGAAATTGAGTCTCAGAAATGTTACTTGCTCAAAGTAATACAGCCAGTGAGTATCAAAGCTGGAACTAGAACATGGCTTTGGGAAACTTCTAATCCAGACGGATGTGGGTTCAAACCCCAATCCTATTACATATACACTGCATAATTTTGGGCAAGTTACACAAACCTTCTGAATATCAGACTCTGCATCTATAAAACCGGGGGTAGTAATTGGAGGTATCTCATACAATTATTGTGAGGATTCAATGAAGTCATGCCAAAAATCTGTTTAAATGGTATCTAACCCACCAAAAGTATTCAGTAAGTATTATGTTTCATTGAACACCCTAACTGTTTCTCCCTGGAGAGAGATTACTTGTTTCCTCATCTATAAAATGAGTATAGTAACCTCTTCCCTGACACAATTCATATGCAAGCACTTTGTAAAAGGTAAAGCATTCAAACTGCATTTACTGATCAACTTCTGTGTACCTCTGTGTTGGCAAAAGGCTTGGAGGGACTACTAAAATTTCTAAAATTATTATTTTTTTATTATTAAAATAATACATTAGCACAAAATAGTGGTAGGGATGGGCAGGTGGATAAAGAGGAAAACGTGGTGGGGTAATAAGATCAGAGCATTGAGACTTCTGGGAGGGGTAGGGGTTACTGCGCTGGCCCTGGCAGTGGCCCCAGAAGTCTCACCAATGGTGCATGAGTGCATTGATCCAACGGCCTGGGCTCAGCAAAGCATTTGTGGTATGTATGTGTATCTGCACTGTGTACGTGTACATGTGTATTGGGCCTAATGCACATAGGATCATAGAACTTTTCTACGAAAAAGAAAGGACTCTGGAGATTCATCCACGGTTGTACAAGTAGGTGTGTGTGTGTGTGTGTGTGTGTAGTCTCTGTTTGTGTATTGAGGCCAGTTTCCATGAAAGGGTGACTTTTTTCACCTGTGTGCACTTGGAGATTTTTCCTTTTTTATTACAGTAAATGTAGCTTGAAAGCTGGGGGTAGCATAGTTTTTCCCCGAACACAGATCACATCACATAATTTTTCCTTCAAAGAAAAATGCTGCAAAATAACCTGCAGATGGTGAGTCTCTCCCTCTCTCTCTCTCTTTCTGTCTCTTGGTCTCTGTCTCTGTCTCCATGTCTCTCTGCCTCTGTCTCTGAGGCCCTTTTTATATCTTAAAATGCTTTCATGTTTTCACACTTAGCATATAAAATGTCCATATTACATAAAATAGCATGCATTCGGGTTTGTAATTAGATCAGTGCTTCATCTCAAGTTTCACCCATAATAATGCTGGACATTATTCCTTCTTCCCTACTCCCACCCACGAATATTGCCAGGCCTGGGTCTGCTGCGCTGTTTTCCCGGTATTGCTTTTGCCAACTCCTCATGACAATCCTCCGACCGGACTGCTCCCTGCTCCCTATGTGATCCTCGCCTGCTGCCTCCGCAGTGGGTTCAGCGTTCTTCCGTGGTGCAGGGTGCTTCGGCAGCAGCCGCTCGAAGCAACTCAGACCTCCTCTCTCTCGGTGGCAGAGCCGGAACAATCGCTGTTAGCGAGACCGTCAGAATTTCTGAACACAGGCACAAAATTCATTTCCCCAAACCGCCCGCATACAAACGCTATGCAGAGGGAAAGGGGATCTAAGTCTTTTTTCCCTAAAATAAGGAGACACAATTATTTTAGTTAATGAAAAAAGGAGGGAGGAATCAAGATTCATTTCTAACCAATCTGGACATGTGTTTGAGAATGTTGTTGAGAACAATTAGGGATGTATGAGTGAGGGGTTTATTTCTCACTTGCTTGTCAGGTCAGAAGACAATCTGTTTATTTTCCTGCTACAATTTTATTCAATAAACTGAAAGGATGGGAGCTGGGTAAGAGGGTATGAACAGGATGTGTGCTATCAATTTGTCAAATAAATAATCGTGCTTGGAAACAACAGATTTTATTAATTAGACAGGATGGTGTATTATTACCATTAAAGTGTTATATTGCATTAATTTTTATATTTTACTCGGCTACTAATTACTGTAAAAGATTTCGGGAATGAAGCAAAATAAAATCACGCAGCATTATACATAATGTAAAGATAGCGTGAATTAATTTGTCCGCTGCTCCCGCCTGCTGCAGGCAGAGGAAGCCGCATGGGAGGCCCGCCTGGGAGCTCCGCATCGGCCCTCGCCGCTCCTGCCTCGTTGAGAGAGGCCGCTGTGAAGACCTGGGGTTCAAGACCCGGCTGAGCCAGGAACGTGGTTTGCACCCGTTGGCAAATCACCTCCCTGAGGCCTCGATTTCCTCTTCTCTGCCTGCCTCTCAGGGTGGTCGTATAGACGGAAGGAATTCCCGAGGGTGTTGAGGGGCTTTCAAACGGCGGGGGTGGCGAGAGGGGCTGAGACCCAGCACAACAAGAGGAAGAAGGAGGTGGCCGGATCGTTAGGGCTTGAGGAAGGAACTGGGGCACTCCAAGGCCACCCAGAGGTCATCGCCGCCATTCCCCTCCCGGGACGCTGCCTGAGCGCGGGGGCGCACCAGCCCACGGCCACGCCATGGCTGAGCCAAAAGGTCCCGTGTGTAGGGCAGACCCAAGGTCGCCCGCGGGACCCGGGGTTTTCACCAGGGAACCCCGCTGGGCATGGCACGGCGGAAGAAAGCACGGACTCTCCTCACGCAGGACCGGGCTCTGTGGCCACAGCCCAGTTCCTTAACCTCTCTGAACGGCAGTTCCTTCTTCAGGTTCCTGTGAAGGTTGTCTGCTCAGAAGGCAAATTCCCACGCTGGGCCCGCGTTCCGGCTACGGAGCGGCGGGCTGGGCCCTCAGGACGGTGCCCAGGGTCCCCGGGGCTCCCCGCGACAGCACAGCCGCACGGGCTCCAGGAGCCCCGGGGAAGCCCTCCCCGACCAGCTTCTTGGCGGAGCTGCCTCGCGGGTCCTCGCTGACCGCTCGGACAGAAGCCGCCGACGCCCCGGGCGACCCCCACGCCCCACCCCGGGGGCGCGGTTCGCCCCGGCGCGGCGGCCGAAGCCCAGCCACGTTTTTCTCCCGGCTGGGTCTCCGCAGCCCGGGCCTGGCGAGGGCCCACATTTCTCACGACCCACTGCCACCTACTGTCCGCAGCTGGGAACTGCAGGCATGGCGCCGCAAGCCTCTGGGAAGCTGCCTGGGGAGGGGGCAGATCCCCAGGCGGCGCTCAGGTGCCTCTGCCTGGAGCCTCGGTGCCCAGTGTGTTCTGGTTACGTGTTGCAACTCAGCCAGGCCACCTGAAGCCCTGGCGCTGTCCTTTGCACTATTACTGGGTGCCTTGGCCCCTTTCCGCTCGTCTGACTACAGCCCCCTTTAGAAGTCTGAAAATCCTGCCTCTGGGTTTGGAGGGCTGCTTCTGGCTACTTAAACTGGACCTGATGTAGGACTTCTAGAGATTCTTGTCCCTGTTTCTAGTTTCCAAAGAGTTAGAGCTTCACCTGCCCTGGAAGTCTGACCTCAGGCTGAGCCAGGCGCACCTTCAACCTTGTCTGTACCGGCTGGGTCCCTTACACATCCCTCTCCTAGGGCACTAATCAGGCAGTCCCCCAAAACAGCATGGTCCCAAATCCTGGCTCCTTCACTCACCAGCTGGCTCACCTGGGCTAAGTTACTTAACCCCTTTGTACCTAATTTTCCACATCTTTAAACCAGCAAATATATTTAATAGTGGTACCTTCCGTATAGGGTTACCATGAGGATTAAATGAGTGAATGAATATACACAGAGGACTTAAACCAAGCCCTGGCACACAGTAAGTGCATATAAGTTCACAATAAGAACATTATACGAGCATCAGGGATTATCTCTGTCAGTATTATCTGTGTGCTATCACAAGACTTCCCTTTGATTGTGGGCTTCATAAGTGCAGAAATCATTTCTGATTCAGCCATGAACCCTTGGCTACTTGCACGTAGAAGAAACCTGAACCACTTACCTATTCATTCATTCAATCCTTCGTTGATTTAATAAATACTTATTCTACTATGTGCCAGAGCACTGTGCCCTGGAGTCACAAGAGTGTAATTGAAGACAAAGTTTCTTCCCTTATGGAGCTTATATTGTTAGGAGAAGGAGACAGAACAAATACGTAAGTGAATAAAATGGGTATAGCTTGTGGTCAGTGCTAGGAAGAGAAGAGCCAGGGTCTCAGAAAGAAAATAATAGAGGAGGTGTGGAGAGGAGCTTCTGGATGTCTGTGGTCAGGAAAGCCCTCACTTTCAAAGTCTCCGATTAAGTTGGAACTTGGATGAACAGGAGGAAGCTGGTGGCTGCCTGGGGTCTGGGGAGAAGATGGACTCCAAAGGGGCAAGGGGCAGGAGGGTGATGGAAATGGTCTATATCTTGATTCTAACCGTTGCATGAGTACATGCACATAGTTGTCAAAATTCATCAAACTGCACTCTTAAAATGAGTGAATTTTATTGCATGCAAATTATAGTTTAATAAAGCTGATTAAAAAAATAAGATAGTAGCCAAGTGAAAAATCAAGGAAGAGCTTTCCACAAATAGGGAAGAAGAGCTGCTGCATATCTCCTGAAGCCCGTTGTCGCATTCTAGGAAGGCCTGTGTAGACGAAGCATGGTAAAGAAGAAAACAAAAGAGGGAAGGTAGCAAGGAGTGAGGCAGGGCCACAGATCCAGCACGTTGTGGGGTTAGAATTTTATTCTAAGGGCGATGAACAGAAACAGCTTTGATTTGCTATCAAAAGTCCTGAGATCTGGTCTGGACTTGGGAGCTGTGTCGTCTTGGACAAATCATTGTACTGCTGTGAATATTGTTCTAATCAGTAAAATAGGAGTAATAATGATATGCAGGAATCCCATCAAAGAGGGCTGCAGCCAAGACTATGAAGGCAATCTGACACCTGGGGATATATGCACATATTTTTGTTGGGCATTTGAAAGATTGCTCATTAAATCAGGATAATATGGGTCTGTGTGGCACAGACACCTGTGACCTTTTGAATAGCAGTTGGTGAGTGGTAGGAGGAGGAGGAATGGGAAAATTAGGGCATTGAGTCCTTCAGCATGTTGCCACCTATCCAATACTATTTTTCTCTCTTATAGAAAATTCTTATTTTCCTTTGTCTCTTAGCACATGTCACAGTTCATAATTATGCATTTAAATTCTGTATTTGTTCAGTGTCTGACTTTCTGTAGACTGCAAGCTCCATGAGAAGCAGGACCCTATCTGTCCCCTAAGCCACTATACTCCAGTATCTAGTACTGTGATTGACACATAGCAGGCACTCAGTAAGTATTATTAATAATAATGAGTGAATGAATGAATGAGTAAATGAATGACTAGAACTGTCCATTTATCCAAAGGCAGTTAACTATCCTTTAGGCCCTTTCTGGTTCTTCCCTTACCCTTACCGCAGAGAGATCATCTCCTGAGCCTTCCTCTTTGGGTTTTCTCCATTATCCTCCTCCTAAACTCAGCAACCTCCTTACAGAAGTTCCTTCTTTCTTTTTAAAGAAACATCTACACAAAATTAAGCAGAGGAAGACCTGATGGTTGTGTTTGATTTCACATTGGTTTTGCCTGTTGATTTTATAAATTACTTCCACCTCAGTTTAATACTCTGAAGTAGAGAGGGTGGAATTGACTTACCTTTGTTCCCATTTTCCACGTAAGGTGCCAGACAGCTGAAGATGTGAACTGATGCATGCTGCGTCACAGCTAGGGAGCAGCAGGGGCGCAGCTAAACCCCGGCTTTCCTGCCTCTAAACCACGTGACCCTTCCCCCTTCCAGGGTCCTCTGATACGTACAATGCATTTCTTCCTTCGTGTCTTGGGCGCTGATGGTCCTTGACAAACCTCATGAGGATGGTTGAGGCAAGAGGGTGAAGCCTCTCAGGAACACTATCATCCCAGCTGTCAGCATCTCCCCACTTCTGGTGGCCGTCAGGGCGAATGGACAACACTGCAACACAAATATGTGCATAGGTCCCAGGTACTGGCTCTAGAGCCAGATCTGCTAGGTTTGCAAATTGGCAGTTTCACCTCCCAGCTCTCTGACCTTGGGCAATTTACTTCAGGTCCTATGCCACGGGCGCCTCATCTCTAAGTTGGGGATGATAACAGTGACTACTTTACAGGGTTTCTGGGTGAATTGAATTAATACATGCAAAATGCTTAGAAAAGTGCCCCTCCGATAGGAAGTGCTCAATTGATGTTGTTTTTCTTTTCTTCCTTTTCTCTTTTCCCTCCCTTCTGCCCCCCTTCCTTTCTTCCTTTCTTTCTGTTCTTTTATTCTTTCTTTCTTCTCTGTCTCTCTCTCTCTCTCTCCACTTTCTTTCTCTGTTACTCTTTCTTGTTCTTTTATTTTACTTTTTTCTCTCTTGTTCTTTTGTACTTATTCTTCCTAAATCCCTGCCTCATCCCTGAATGTAACTTCCTTCACAGTAGTGTATCAATAAATGTTTGCTGAACCAAGAAATAAAGGAATAAAGGAAAAGGAAAGAGAAAGAAGACAGAGTTGATGATTGGGACAGGATGTGAAGAAGTGAAGATAGAATGAAATAAGATGGCTTCATGTTTTTTAATGTTTGTTTTTATCTTAACGTATGCAGTATAAGAGACAAGAAACCTAATATGGAACCCAACATTTCCACTCCCATGCTGTGTTACCATGGACAAGTCAAGCAACTTCTCTGGACCTCCATTTCTGTATCTGTAGGAAAGCAGTGTTGAACTAGATTGTCTTTGTATTTTCTCCATCCCTGACTTTGTGAGTACACAATTTTGTCCATATGAAATGTGATGTGGTCACTTACTACCATTAAAATGAGGTGGGGAGGGGTTGGGAGAAGACAAATGGACATTTCCTGATGGCACCCATAGGAGGCTTTGCAGTTGAGTATTTGCTTTAATCTCACTCTGATGCTGAGTTCTGTCTCCTGCTCGCCTCTTAATAGCGGTGGGACTTAGAGCAAGATAATCCCTATCTCCAAGCTTCTTTTTCTTTGTCTTATGGTGGGATTAGATGAGATGATGTATTACAAAATGCTTAGCATAGTGACAGACACATAGTAAGTGCTCATTAAATTATTATTGGTGTGTGTTATTAAAGTGTATATATGACCTCAAGCCTTGACAAAACCCTCTGTAAGGCTAAACGATGAATTTCCCATTAACTGGTATTTCAGCCATTTTTTTCCATTACGCATTCATTGAAAATCCAGTATTTGTTAGGACTTGGGCCAGGCCATGGCATAGAGAAGTGGATGAACCAGGAGCTCTGACTCCAAGGTTCAAAAGATGGCATGCACTTTTTTAGGTCCCAATATATTCCTGGTACTTTGGTATATTAAGTCCTTTAATCCTCCTAAGGACCCTGCAGGTAGGTTTTGTTTGGGCTGTGGCAGTGAGTCGAACAGAGGAAGCTGCAGAGGTGGAGGCTGCAGGAGCGGGGAATGATGGAAACCGCAGGACCCAGCCGGGTCCACGCCTACCCTTCCCCTCCATGAGCCACAGCAGTGAATATTCTGATCGTGCAGTGCCCAGCGTGGGAGCAGAGTTGAGACTCTCACCAACCCTCCAGTGGGGGAAAAGACCTCAGAGCCTCCTCCATGAATTCCTCAGCTCTCTCTGCTGGCTTCCTGCCCCTTGTCTTTTTTGACTTCTTTCAGGAAAGGCTTGGGCATAAGTAATCTGTACCTGAGCATGAATAAATATCGGTGGCTGGCTTCCTTCTCCTAGGTCATGTTTTGCTTTCGCAGCTTGGTCGCTCACATATTTTGGACCCAAACTCCAAGGCTCTGCATTCCTACCTAATTAGAATCCAAAGGCCCTAACTGAGCACTCATGCCCTTCCACAGGCTGCCGGCCTCTCTCCCTTCCACCCGAGACAGCTCACCCACGCTGGTCTTCTCTGATTCCAGCCCCACGGCCCTGGACTCCTTGTAGCTATCCTCACTGTTCCCATCTCCATGGTTCTACTGAAGCTGCTTTCTCTGCTGGAATACCTCACACACCCAAACACCGCCTCTATTCCAGGGCCCAGTTCAGAGATCGCTCCTCCAAGAAGGCCTCTCTGATCTCACGGGCATCCCAGGCAAATAATTTTTCTCTCAGAGAAACTATTGGAGCAGTGCTTCACAAGTTTATTTTGAGTGTGAATTTTGCATGTGAATAGGCCCAGAGATTTTGTTCAAATGCAGATTCAGATAGAGTAGGTCTGGGAGAGGGCCTCAGATTCTGCATTTCTAACATGCTCACCTGTGATGCTTGCTGATGCTTCTGGTCTATAAATTACACATGGAGTAGCAGGTGATTCCCAAACATGGCTGTATATCGGACTCACTTGATAAGCTAATAAACTAATAAAATTGTGGATCCTGGGGTCAGGGGTTGATCCAGGTTTTGTAGGGCCTGAGCTCATTCCATACGGTGAGTTCTTTTTAAAAAACATATAAGATTATGCATAAGAAATTGCTGAAGTTCCTCCCAGGGCTCTGGCAGGGGCTGTTCAAGTGAAGGTCCTTGAGGTATAAATTTCATTAGCTTCAAGGTAAATCCATGGTTGCCTGGAGCCCACACACCAGCAGAATCTCAGAGGCAGGAGCGTTACGTATGTTTTGTTTTATTTTCAGAATTTCTCCAGGTGATTCTTAGTAGCCAATCTCTGGACCCACCCTCGTCTTTAAGAACTGCTGTTCAGAAGCCCTTGATCTCTTCCTGTCTGTCTGCTAACTTCCCTCTATTCCTCCCGTCACTAACGTCCCCTGGGTCAGGCGCTGGGCTGGACCCCATGGACAGGAGGATCAGGGACAGGGATCATGGGTCTGGAGAGTGGCCTGGGTCTCAGATGTTGGGGCTCTTTGGGAATGAACGGTGGGCAGTGGAAGGTTTTCGGGCAAGGGACTAGCACTATCAGATCCTGTTTTTGCAGGTCTTTACATTACTTTCAACTTCCAACTATAAATAGTTCTTTCCATGACTTATTGCATTATGAGATCCAGAGAGCTTTCTTTTTTTAAAAAATCTTTAATTCTTTAACTGCTATTTCTTTTAAAGTAATTGCTCTATGTTAGATAGTGTGCTAAGCATTTTAATCTCATTTGATCCTCCTACAAACTCTGGAAAGCATGAAAAATGATGTCTATTTTACAGATATGTAAACTGAGAATCAGAAAGTTTAAGGGACTCGTGCAAGGTAACAGAGATAGATAGAAAATTTGAAAAGTCTTGAGACCCAATGACTAGCATGGTGCCAGGGACACAGCAGGGACTAAAAATATTTGCTGAATTAATAGATGAATGTTGAGATTAAAAGATCCTCACCTGTTAAGGCAATTTTGGAAAGTATATACCAAAGAATTTGAGGGATGTGAGCCTTTCTGTTTCCCTGGATATCGCAGGTCCTTACTCTCTGGGGGAGAAAACTCCTTCTCTGCTGTCCAAGCATGTATTCCTTCCCTACCCCACTCCAGCAGCCAGGCCTCCCTCACATACTCCGCCTCAGCTAGAGGAAAGGTACAGCAAATAGGGCAGACCACAGAAATTTGTGAAGAAAGTTGTTTTGGTGATTTTATTTTATTTGTGTATAGGGGGGAGGTGGATTTTAACTGGGCTTCGAAGCCCCACCATTCAATAAAATCCAGTTCATTTATTCCAATTAAGACTAATGAACTTTATTTTAAAAATAGTGAGTGCGTGCCTAGTATTGCCAATGGGAGGCGAGTGACAGAGTGAGAGGGAGACTCCCCAGGATACTGCAGGCCTCAGGAAAAGTAGGATTTGAACCTGACAGAGACCCTTGATTTTAGTTCTCCTCCTGGCATCCATTCCAATCCATAGCAAAACGTGGCTCCTCCTTCATGGTTTGAACCTCTAACAGTTTTCTCCAGTGAGTTCAGCCTCATTTCCAAAAACGATGATGGTCATGACATTTCACACAGCATGTGACGGTACTTTCTGGACTTCAGGGATCCTCACCAGAGTAGAAGGAGGAAAGAAGAATGAAATCAGTAGGATTCCTCTCCTACAGAAGCTTAGAGAGGGTCAAAAACCTGCCCAGGCCACACAGCTGGGAAGTTGTGCCACTGGGACCAGAACCCATTGTCCAATGCTGGGTGGGGGACAATTCCAATATGACAGTATTGCTAGGTCACCAATATGGCAGTTAATTGACATCTCCTTGATGACATGTTCACGGTTGTTCTCTCACCTGCTAACACTCATCAGTTTTTTTCTTTCCAAATAAATTGTAAACAAGTTATAGGCAGGAGGCTTGTCTTATTTCACTTCCCGTGCATTAATGACCTCTCACATATGCCAAACACGGTGAGAGGTATTATTGTGAGAGGTACTGAGGTTGTAATTATGAATAAAATAAACATGCTTTCTGTCCTCTGAGGGTGTATAGTCTAGTACTGTGGTCACTGACCCACAGGTCGTGGACCCATACAGGTCTATGGCAGGAAGTGAGCAGTGGGCAAGAGAGAGAAGCTTCATCTGTATTTACAGCCACTCCCCATCACTTGCATCACTGCATAAGCTCCACCTGTCAGATCAGCAGCGGCATTAGATTCTCGTAGGAGCAAGAACCCTACTGTAAACTGTGCATATGAGGGACCTATGTTGCTCACTCCTTATGAGAATCTAATTCATGATGCTCTGAGCTGGAGCTGAGGCGGTGATGCTAGTGCTGGGGAGCGGCTGCAGATACAGATTATCATTAGCGGAGAGGGTTTGACTGCACAATAAATGTAATGTGCTTGAATCAGCCTGAAACCAACACTCCCTATCCCAGTCCGTGGAAACATTGTCTTCCATGAAACTGGTCCCTGGTACCAAAAAGGTTGGGGACTGCTGGTCTAGTAGAATAATAGTATTTTATGACTTTTTGAATTTTTACTATGTCTTAAGTTTCATGTTTTCCATTTTTCAGATGGGTACGTTGAGATTTAAAGAGTAACCAGGAACTTGTCTAGAATGGGAGAGCTGGGATTCCCATGGATTCTCCCAAAAAGGCTAGCCCAGGGCACAACCAACACACTGTGCTGTAGCAGATAAAGGGCGTGGCTTTTGAAGTCAGATCCAAATCTCAGCTCGGCCAATTCCGAGTGTGTGCGTAGGCGGGCTACTTCCCTTTGAACCTCAGTTTCTGCATCTGTAAAGCAGGGGTAACATGAATAATAACCAGCTCCCAGTTTTGCTGTATGGATAAGTTGATAAAATGAATATTAAGGCCCTTAAGTAAATACCTAATCCAGTTCCCGGCCTCAACAAACAGTAGCTGTTATCACTATTATTATTAGTCATTGGCAGACACAGCACAGCTGTGCATGCATTTACGTGGATGATATTTCAGTAGTTTCTTCTTCTCCCTAAGTTCTTGAGGGTAAAATGCTCAGTCCTCGCTGCTTCAGCTCTCCACATTGCCAGGGACAGAGACCACTCACAGGAGCCACAACAGGGTCCGTTTCTGTGACCAGTGCAGCCAATGGCCCCTGTGTTGGAAACGCCGACCAACAAAGTGTCAGGACTCGGAAGCCGCCAACAGCCTCTAGGACCCTGCCAAGGCCTCGTGCCCACTGGAGCAGCCAGGGGGAGGGGTGACTATGGCATAAACACACGTTTGCTTTCATTTGGCTTAGCTGACTGTGTGTTTTGTTAAACAAATTTAGGTTTGGAAAAGATTATTTTTGGTACACTGCTGCATAATTAGATGAATTTTCATGAGTTTATTCTTGAAATAAACTTTGAAATTGTCCGTGTTTTACTGTTTTTTAATCATCTGCAGATACTGTTTTTTGAGACTTAGCATGAAAAAAAAACCTTGTTACATATCAGTTTAATTTAGATTCAAATAAAATAATTTTTTGAATTTGCAGCAACAACAAGTCTGCGAAAGTGGTTGTAACTGGTGCTGAGTTGTTTGAGGATCAAGATAATTACAGTATAAAGGATAAGAGAGAATATAATATCCTGGCATCCAGTGCCTATTCAGCTAATCCCCAGCCCTTGACAGATGTTCAAACACAGTATTTTTAAAAGCTGACTTTTAAAAAAACAGGGCGATTCACTTATTAGATATAAACAACATGATAAGAAATTCAAAGTCTGACATCCATTATGAACCGTCCATGTTGAAAAAGGTGAGAGACAAGGCGAAAAGTCAAGTGTGCCACACTCTTCGCTTCAGTAGGTGCCCGAGCAGGACTGGGATTGCAGAAACGCCAAGCCCCCACTTTGCCAGGAGCACAGGTTCCATCACAAGCCCCGAGAAGCAGAGCCCGAAAAGCAGCTTCAGTGACGCTGCCAGCCTCTCTGGTGGCTGCGTGAAGCCGAGGCTGCCGGCAGCCAGCTCCGGGTGGTTTGGCTGGCTTTGAACAATAGCAACGTAGTGATAGGTGGCCATAAAGACGGCTGGGCAGATGGAGGGGTAATGAGTGGGGTGTCTGTTGGCTCAAGGATCGCTCTTGTTGCTGGCCCTCGATGCTCCTGCACTCATTCATCGAACATTCTACTGAGCCTTGGTATCTGTTGGATATCAAGGCTGTCTGCTAACTTCTAGGGTTCAGAGATGAAAAAGACTTCATTCCTGTCCTGCCTCCAAAATTGCACAGTAGAGAAAGAAAATAAGTCATATCCATTGGCAACAACAACAATGACCATTATTATTATTATTTTTAAGCTTTGTTTATATTCTTCATCCTAAGTGCTCTTTCTACTTCCCACAACAACATTATGGAGTATGTACTATTATTATGCCCATTTTATGGATAAGGAAACTGTGGTACGAAATGAATGAATATGTGATTAATTTATTTCTGACTGGGGGTGGTGGTGGTGGTGGTGGTGGAGGAGGGACCAAGGAGGGCTTCATGGACAGGGTGGGTTGGGTCTGTAAGGACAGTAGGGTTTGCAAATGTGGAGATCCAGGAGCAGTGAGAGCCACGCAGGGAGGGCAGCAAAAAGATCATCGGGTAAACGAAGACACCAAGCTGCACTAAGGATGGCATGTAATTATCTCTTTTTGCCTTCCTATTTAAATGAAATTCTGCATAAAAAGCCCTCAACACACTGGGAAGTGCAAACTCAACTCTGGATGCTGGTGCTTATCCCCTTGGTGCCCAATCTTTTATCCAGGCTCCTTGCACCTGCTTCTGTAACGGCCATGGCTCCAAGGTGGCCACGTGCTTTGAAGAAGTTCTGAGAGACCTCCAGGAGATGCTCCTTTCCATGCTGTGCCTGGGGATGGAGGTCTGGGCTCAGGAAGAGCCAGGCTGCAACATCAGAGGATTCTAGTTGATCTGGGACCAGTGCTGTGCATTAATCCAAATGCAGGCACATTGAAAGGGTGACCGCCTCTTCTACTTGCCTCTTGGTTTTCATCGAATGCTTCCATGATGCATTTCATTTTACTACCCCCAATCTCTTCTTAGCATTGCCTTAAGAATTGCTTTATCAGCATCTTACTTTAAAACAATTGCTGAAAAGGATCTTCTTTCAGAGAGTATTCCATCTTCTCCCACCCCTTGCTCACAGAGCCCATCCTTGCACAAGGATCTGCATCTGTGCTGAGGGAGAGGGGTCTGGAGGAGACCATGCGAGCGTCCACTCTGTGTCCCCTGCTGTGGGGCACCCAGGCTCTGACATGCTTTAGAACTCAAATGGCCCACACCAGATTGGCCAGCTCTCACGGCCACAGAGGGAAGGAGAAGGTGGTGTGACCCACACTCCCAGAGTTAGCCAGGTGAGAATTGCTTGAGTATTTCCTAGAGACCAGATGTCCACCACGTACAAGAGATGACCTGTGTGGAGTTGTTAGGTATTACTCAGGATGTCAGGAGGGACTGTGGGAGCCCAGAGCAGGGAGAAGACCAACTCCTCTATCTCGTGCTTACCCTGGGCTCCACCTCCAAGCCCAGGTCCCCCGTCTGGTTGTAGCTGCATGCTCCCTTGGCAGGCTGCAGAAACGCACAATGCTTCCAAACAGCAGCTCTTTCTAGGAATCTCAGTGCTGGCTCAGGCTGTGGGAGGAAGTGAGCCTGGGTGGGATGCTGCCCAGGGCTGCTCTCCATCAACCCCCCAGGCATCCTCTGCTCAGGGTGTCCTCACTCTCCTCAGAGCTCCTGGAACAACCACGGGATTCTAGGATGTCGTTGCCTTCTCACTCTTTTTACGTGTTTCTTTCTGACCAGGCATCTCAGATTCTCTGAGCTCAGGCTCGATTTCAAAAGCTTCCTGTTATTTCCCCTCAAATAATAATATTAATGAACCTTCCTGGAGTGTTTTCTAGGTACCAGGTACTGCTCTAAGTGTTTTTCATATGTTATCTAATTTACTTCTCGGCCAATCCAGAAAGTGTGGAGGTTGAGGTGCACACATGTTCTGGGGAGAGCACATGCCTATCCTTCCCCACGCTCGACAGAAGTTTCATAGAGGATGAAGAATGAATGACTGACAGACTGAGCAAATGAGTGAATGATGGAAAGAAAGAAAGCAGGTAAAAGAACTTCTTGGACACTTACTGGGGAAAAGTGACTTTGAGCAAATTTTCTTTCCTCTCTGAGCCTTTGTTTTCTCTGGGTAAAAAGGATTTATTGGCACTAGAATGAAGAAAGGTATAAGATGTGAAAGTACTTTGTTTATAGTAAGTGCTCATTTGTTGTTGTTTTTGCCAAATGAATCTAATCTTTTTTTTTTTTTCTTTACCTGATACAGAGACACATTCCACTTTTCTGTATGGCTTGCCTTGGGGAGGGCATCAGAGTCCCTGGGAACACTATAAGAATTCTGATATCCCCTCACACAAATAGAAAGAACCGCAGCTTCACATCCTTTAAAAAAAATGGTTGTTCACTCTGTGCTTGATCACCTCCAGTAACAGGGAACTCACTACTCCTTGAAGCATTTTAATCTATAGTCACGTCACACAATCTTTATGGTTGGCGAGTTGCTCCTTGCATTACACTGAAATTTCCAACTGCCTCATTGGACAAGGAAACAGAGCTTTCTTGGGCTTGGCTTTAGCTATTTTGTAATTAGAATGGAAAAGTATAGAATGGAAAAGTAATAGAATGTCAGAGTTTAAAGGGACTTAGAAACCCCCTGTTCTGGGGCCCTGTTTCACAAATTGAAGAAACCTGCACGTGTGGTACAGTCTTTTAATTGGTTTGTAAGAGAAAAATTTCTTTATTCAAACTGTTTGTCCAGATTGTTAGACTGAATAATTTCTCCTTGGAGTTTATGGAGAGGAAAGTCATTCTGGCCTCACGTGTACAAGGTGCCTATTTTAGAAATAAGTTCCTTTTCCCAGAACAGGTTCGATGGTGAATGTGGTAGATTGTTGCAGTAATGGCTCCTGATGGGCTCCCACCTCCCTGTATCCACACCCTTGGGGAGTTCCCCTGACTTGCTTTGGCCACTGTGATGCAAGAGAAAACTTGAAAAGTGCATATTGGGACTTACCCTCTCTTGCTTCTCTTGTAACCTCATGACTGCCCCATGGAGTCAAGCCTCTTCTAGTCTGCTGAATGATGGGAGACACGTACCCCTGTTGCTACCACAGCCACAGCCAGCTAAACCCCAGAAGCAGAACACCTAGCTGACTGACAAATGACTGCAGACACATGAGTGAACTCACCTGAGACCAGCAGAAGAACTGCCCAACTGGGCCCACTCAAAATTGGCAGCCCTCAGAGTCATCAGCTAAATAAATCATTGTTTTAAGCCACTGAAGTTTGTTTTTTTTTTAATGCAGTCCTCCTCCAAATAAAAATGCAAGGACCATTCCTCTAACTAGCCTGCTAGTTCAGAACAGACTTGGAACTGAGAATGCCATTGGTTATAAAGTTTAAAGCTTACAAGAGGAAGAGTTCTTTTACTTGCACTTTTATTCATCAGTTGGTAAAAATTCATAGCTACACATAAATATACAGTCATGTGTCACTTAACAATGGGGATACATTCTGAGAAATGCGTCAGTGGGTGATTTCATCATTGTGCGAACATCATAGAGCATCTTACACAAACCTATGTGGTACAGCCTACTACATACCTAAGCTCTATGGTATAGCCTATTTCTCCTAGGCTACAAACTTGTACCTCATGTTGCTATACTGAATACGATAGGCGATTGTAACACAATGATAAATATTTGCTTAGCTAAACATAATGGAAGAGGCACAGTAAAATATGGGATCACTATTATATTTTCAGTCCTTCATTGACTGAAACATTGTCATGTGGGATGTGGCTGTACATGTACATTCTAAAGTCCTGAGATCTTGCTGAAGTTCACAGAGCCAGCCAGTCATCAGAGAAACCCAGGTGGCCCTGGCTCAAAAATTTAAGCTCTAATCTTTTAAAGGAAGCCTACCGAATCTTTCATCAGGGCCTTTGTCTCTATAGACCCTAAGGACTGGGCTCCTGACTTTTCTATGAAGCCTACTTTGCTACCACCACACAAGAGTGGAAACCACCATGGTGGGGCTGTCACAGAAGGCAGAGGAGGAAGAAAACTATTTCAGATCTTGTACTAATAATTATAATCACTAACACTGGCCTCTAATTATTAACCAGTAATTATGTACTAGACATTCTTCTAGCCCTTTGCATATATTATCTGATTGAACCCTTAGGACAATCAACTATAGGTATTATTACTAGCTCTATTTTGCAAATATTTAACTAAAGTGACCAAGTAGGTAAAGAGCAAGGATTTAAACCCAGGCCAAGAGGTGTTGGAGTCAATGATGTTCACCATCGCTCTGTGCTGTCTCTTGATGTGGTCCAGGGGTTAGATTTACTCAGGTGGGCTTCCAAAAACCAGGTAGTCTGAAAATTTGCAAGATTATTTGTAGATATTGGAGCCAGTGCTTTCTGCTCTGAGCCTGGGTTGTTCAGGGCAATGGAGAATTTTTTGCTTTTCTCTGCTCATTATTTTTAGAATCGTCTCTATATCTTTAAAACTGCTTCTCAAAGCCTGGAAGAGAAAAACACAGTGGCCAGTTCTAGGTCCTTAGAGCCCCATAACAGAATACAAGCATAGATCAATGTATTTTTACCTCTGTGGTAGTCACTGTGCTAGGTTACCTCCGAGTGGTGTATGTAACATGTTCCTTACCACCACCCTGAGACATGGGTGTGATTATCCCCATTTTGCAGATCAAATTAATAGCAAGCCCCAATCGATAGACCTCTGGATAAACCATATTTTACTGTAATTGGGTACTTTTCCAGGGCTGCAAAACAATTTGCTCTCTTTAGCTCAGTAAACATTTCTCCTCCAATTTTGTTTGCTTCATTCATTTGCTTAGCAAACTCTTTCCCACAGAAGTAAAATTCTGTTAAGAGAAAACTCTGTGGATATCCAAATTGTTTTATTGACAGAAATTCTGATAAAAATCAGTAAGTGATCGCAATTCTTATTCCCAACCTATGAGATCCTGAAATGCAAACAGGTGAAATGTCTGGGACGAAGAGTCCCACCTGCAGCCAAGTGGGAGGGCCCTCCAACATCTGTGATTTACCGTATGGATTCTCTAACCCCACCCGCAGAGTATCTTCATTTTTTTGTTGCCCTTCAAGTTCTGTTGGTTTTGTTCAGATATTTTTAATGAGTTTGTCCTGCGGCAGCCAGGGAATGGCTAACAAGTCTTCTGGGCCCTTAAAAACCCATTAGAATGTTATTTCTTACAAAGTGAAAAACTAACCTCATGCCAGATGCAAATAGGGCTCAAGCCATCAGAAATAAAGTTTGATTCTGAAGGAAAATTCCACTGAGACATGAAAGTTCTTCAGCTTGGGGAAAATAGTCTTTGATGTCTAGTCTGACTCGGCAGTGTAATATAATCATTAAGAGCATGAGTGTTGCAGAAGTTGGATTGAGTTCAAATCCGCTCTTTTATGCATACTAGCTCAGTGATGTAGGGCATGTTGCTTAACCTCTCTGTGTTTTATCTCACTTGAAAAACCTGGGAATAAAAGCAATATCTAACACATAGAACTATAGGATAATGTTGTAGGTATAGCAGTTAGGATTACATTTAGCTACAATAACAAAAACAACAAAAGAGTAACTTAAATTATAGAGGCTATTTCCTCTCAGTTAAAAGAAATTCAAAAATTGGCAATTCAGTATTGGCAAGGCTGCTCCGTAGTTGTCAGGGGCCGGAGGAGGCTTCTAACTTTCTGCTGTACCATTCTTAGCGAGGGCTTCCATTCTCAAGGTCGCCCTGTAAACCTCGTGGTTCAAAATGGCTGCCACGTGCCAACTCTCAGTCCACAGTCTAGACTGGAAGCAGAAGGAAAGGTGGAGGGACAGAGGACATACAGTCATGTCTCTCAAATGGGTCAATGTCTTTAGCTGCAAAGGAAACGGGAAATGTTGATCTGTGGTTGAGCACATTGCTACTTGGAATAAAAATTTGAAATTTTGTTAGTGAAAAGTGGGAGAATGGAATTGGATAGTTAACTAGCAGTCTTGGCTCTAACATTCAAAGTACTTAAAACAGTGCCTGTTAAATTTTTGGTCATAAATTTGTGCCTAAAATAGGAGGCAGCCTATGTGACGAACTGAACCCAACCTTTGGAGTTCAGCAGACTTGAGTTAAACCCTATCTCCATCCCTTAATTGGAATGACATTCTGAGCAACTTGTTGAATTTGCCTATGAGCCTCAGCATTCTTGGTCATCAAATGCAGTTATAAGTGTTGCCCTTTTGGGATTTCTGGGAAAATAAAGTGAGAATCAGTATCAAAAGGGCCTGGCACATAGTAGTTGTTTAGTAAATGTAAGTTCCCCTCTCTCTACCCCATCCCAGTAAGGTTCAGACTTTTCAGTGCAAAAAAAGGATCAGAGGAATAATCATTGCCCTGCCCTGGGAAGTGGTCAGAAACCTCCCAGAAAATAAAGCCACGCTTTGCCTCTCAGCTGCCTACTCTCTGCCCACAAAGTGCTAAAGTCAGTGAAGCCAACCCTGTAATCAAACAATACCAGATACTTTAATTATAGTTTTTTGCCATGATCTGAATCACTGTTTTCGTGTGCATTGCTGTGAATTAATCTCATAACAGTGGTGTTAATTCCTTGATGTATAAAGAAGCTTTTTAGTGACTGAGCTATTCCACAGAGAAGGGAATGGCGTTCAAATTTAATTAGCTCCTACTCTCTGCCAGGCACTGAGCTGCGTGCTTTATAAACCGTATCTCATTTTTCTTTCACAATAAGTCTGTTTGACAGCTACTGCCATCCCATTTTATAAGTGAAGGCATGGAGGCTTAGAGATGTTAAGTAACATACCCAACACATAGTTTGTACAAATCCCAGAACCAGGATTCAAACTCACATTGGTCAGATTCCAAAGCTCATTTTCTCTCCACTATATGCTGCTACCTGCTGCTTTCCCAGACCCAAGAACCAATCAGTTTAGAATCGGACTAATGAGGGAGCCAGTGGAAGCAAGAAAAGAAGACTGGGCTGGAAGTTGGCTCATCGCTTCTGACCGCTCAGCCTTGGGACCTCTGCTAAGATATTGTCCCTCTGGGGCTTCATTTTATCGTCTGTAAAGTACTTGGCATTGGGGATAATGGGATTCTCTGTGATCTCCCTTGCAGCTCTGAGAGTCTACAATCGTAAGAGTGAAATTACATACTGTCATTTCTGTATGTTCCAGTGAATGTATCTATTGTCAACTAAACCTGACTGTGGTGAAAATAAAGGAAAAACAAGATGTAGTGCCCATCTTAGGAAAGTTAAATTGGAAGAAAGAGCATCAGATTTTATCTAAATATATGGACATACTTGGACGTACTTTCTAAAAATTGAATCTATCCAAAAGATCCACTGGAGGAGGTCCTCTACGTATGGCTGGACCACATATGATAATGGTGCTACTACAATATTGAGCCTTTGGGCAAAGAGTATCTAAGACCAAACATATGCTGATACATATTGATTAGAAAAAAATTCAAAGATATAGACATAGCCAAATTGAAAGTCCCTGTTCTCCCTTTCCCTCCCCCAATTCCAATCCCTAGGGGCAACAAGTATAGTGGGTTTTCTTCCCAATCAATCCCTTTCTAAGACATTATCTTACTAATCATGTGTCCTGAAATTTCTGTTCGGTATGAACATCCTCACGTGGTGATTCCCAGTTAATTGACTTCATTCTTTTTACCAGTTGTGTGATGTTCCACACATGAAAGGAACAAAGTGTACTACAGCGGAAGTATTTTATACATTCTGTCCTTCTTTGCTCATTCCTCCATCTCACTCCCATTGGCTAAAGATAATTTTTTTTCATCATTGGCTCAGATTAATTTGTAAGCTTATTTATGGTGTTGTTTTCTTAAAAATCCACATGTAGCTTTAAGGACAGGTATGGTCATATCTGCCAGCATTATTCCTTTTGACTTTTAGCTTTCATAATTTGCTTCAGCAAAATTTTTATTATCCTGTCTTATTTAGCTATAGTCACAATAAAGCTGTGTAACAAACCACCCGAAAATGTAGTGACTTAAAAATGTAATCATTTATTCTCATTCATACATCTGCGGATTGAGTATTAGTTGATCTCACCTGGGCTCATCTGGGCTTGGCTCCAAGAAGTACTGATAGCTTGGGTTCCCTTCTGTTCCGAGTGACTCTCCTTGTCCTTAGGCCAGTGAGCTAGCTGGGGCAGGCTGTCTTCGCGGTGACGGCAGATGCACAAAATGTTTCAGGCCTTTGCTTCTGTCATGTCCACTAACATCCTATTGGAAAGCAAGTAGCAGGGCCAAGCATAATATTAACGACGTAGAGAAGGATATTTAGATCCCACTGGGAGGAGAGGAAAATAAATATCACACCTCCAAGATTTTTAAAAAATAATCTCCTATGCTTTCAGCCGTTTTAAAGTTTTGTTTTCATCTGTAGAACTTTATCTGTATTGATTTATGTGCATGTGTGTGTGTGCATGTTAGAGATCTAACATTAAACAAGGGAGTGAGCCTAAGATATTCAATCAGGTGGTTGGCAAGTGCACTACAGCAAGAGAAGTGCTAATTAGGGAGGATGACGGAACTACCAGGTCTCCACTTTCCACACTGGAAGGCTGGTGTTCATGTGAATTTCATCCAACTTGGAGAGTTGATCATAGATTATATGATGTGGGTTTAGGTTTCAGAAAGCTTACTAAATTAAGAGGACTAGACTGATTTTAGGGCTTTGGTTGATGGTGGAGAATCCTACACAGGCTTTAGCTCTGAAAAAATATAACTTTTGTTTGTTTGTTTGTTTGTTAGTTTGTTTGTTTTTACAGGAAGCCTACAAGAAAGCAGTGCAAAGGGACAAGGGATAATTTCAGTTCAAATGTAGGAAATACAAAAGGACAAGAAGAGACATCCAGGATCCAGGTACGCTGTGGTGTAGTTTTCTTCCTTGTGTTTGTCCTGGGAAGGATGGCAATCCACCTTCCTGTCCCTCCCACCCCAGACCTCAGGGAGTGAGGGAGCCAATGTATGTCCATTGGCAGCACAGAACAAATTATGGGGCTCTTCAGGGAGGTAAGATTTTGACTTTTCTTCAAACCCATAGACTTGCAATATTTGTTCAATTTTTATTTACAGGGGTGAAGGGTGAAGGATGACGACAACAAGGGGACCACTAGCTTCTTTTCTACCTACTGAACTATTAATATTCTGCTATGCCCCAAACTTACCAAATGAGAGCCCTCAGTTAACCAGACCCACCATTCTCAGATGCTGTTTAGCTCGGATCTTTGGGACTCTACCCTGTACTGAGAGGCTTACCAAATATTCTTTTGCTTTGGAGCTATCCCAAGGTGTATGGCCCTGTTTCTCTGCTGCTCACTGCAGATGGCTCATCCAATTTAACATCCCTCTGTGGTGCAACACAACCACTGACCCATCACCAAAGAAAGATGGCAGCCTCAGAAGTTTGAGAAATCAGCTACAGTAGCCTTCTAACTTGGGCTAATGTCAGGGCTCACTCTGTTTATGCAACACAATGGCTGTTTGTGCAGGAGCCTAAAAAAATTGTAACAGGATATCTGGCTCTTGCCTCCGGCTTAGAGACCTGGTTTACATACTTTTCCTGTGTGATTCTGTGTGTCTCCGTGCAAAGTCAGATCCAACGTCCCGGGATGCTACCATTTATTTTGTGAAGCAGAGCTTGTCAGTCTTTAAGGCTCAAAGAATTTAGGCATGTACCTCCAAAAGTGTGTGCCAGGCCTCATATCTGCTCTGTTTAGCCTGTGCCGCCTAATCATATACAGTATTCTCTTCAGGAGGAGTTCTCTTAAATACAATTTTCCTTTTCTTCCTCCATTTCTCAAAATCTTTTAGCATTCCTTTTGGTGCCCTGTGGAGGTTGGCATGCTGGGCAACTTCCTACTAATCCATTCCTTCATTGCTTGAGGTGGGACCTTATAGATTCATCAGGGCCTCTGAAGCCAAAGACTGTACACTTTCAGCAGCCTTTTGAAGGCTGAAAAGGAGCCATGTGGTCAGAATTGGGGTGGACAGGGAAATCATAGAGTGCTCAGCATCCAGCCATCTGTGCTGAGTTCTGTCTGTAGCCCAGGCTGGGAGCAGAGCCCCTGAAGACAGAAAGCTTGGCATATGAAGTGCCCGTGATGAATGCACAGAGAAGTTTCATCACAAATTTGCCCCCTTTATTAAGAAGAGTAAGTGATCTAATACTTTTCATGTGGCTGGGGAAATGCTTAACTGTGACACTTTGTAAACAGACTAATCGGCTGAAATAAGAGATGCGGGGGATTATTTCTAGTTTAGCAAGAGGCTATATTTGGAATTATGGATTTATTGATAAAGGCATTGCCTTAATATTCTGTCTTCTGGATTCCATTTAAATCATCTTGTCTTGACCCACAATTATTATTGGTCAGAATTCTTTTAGTTGCAAATGACAGAAACCTAATCCCTGCCAACTTGAGCAGAGAAGAGAATTTAAGTGGGGCTAGACTCAGAGACTCCAGGGGCTCCCACTGCACCATCAGCACTTTTCTTACCCCTCCCTCCCATTCCTTCCCTTCTCTTTGAATTGGCTCAGCTTCTCTGTGAGTTGGTCTTACTCTTTCCTCCTATAACTTGGTTGCATCCATGTAGCCAGGGATCGGGGGAGGACTGGCTGACATGACTGTAGACAGCTGGAGGCTTACAGCACCTCAACTAACACCAGAAAGAAAAAGAAAGATTCTCTCTCCCTCAAGTTTGAATCCAAAATCCCAAGGAAGGTTTCTAAATGCCCTGCTTGAGATGGGTTCTCATCTTCAAACAGATGATTCACAGCTCTAGGTGAACAGTTCTCTGGGATGCTTTTAAAAAGTGCCAATACCTGAGCCCTGTGCCCAGAGATTCTGATTCAACTGGTCTGGGTAGGGCTTGGCTTTCTGCAAATGATTCTAACAGGCAGTTGAGATTGAGGACCACTGCTTTAGTCTCATTCCTTCATTTATTCCTCAAAAAATAAAGCACAACCATTTTGAACAGCACCTCTGTGCCAGGAAGTATGCTAGGCACTTATAGAGTGGAGAAAAAGAGAGATAAAAGCAGTCTCATGAAGCTCACACACCACAGGCAATGCAGGCAAGACACTCATTAATAAATAAGTAGTAAATAAATAGTGCTAATAAATAAATATGTGCTATCCAGATAATAAAAACAGGACCAATGTATGGATTATGAGAAGGAGCCAACCCTGAGCAGCTTGGAGGAAAGAGCATTCTGGGGACAGGAACAGCTACTGCAAAGGCTGAAAGGCAGGAAGGGGCTTGACCTATCCCAGGAATGGAAAGAAGGCCAATGCGGCTGAAATGGGGAACGAAGGGAAGAGTGACATGGGACGCGGTCAGAGAGGCAGCAGTCAGCTGCCGTGAGACTTGATTAACCAGGCTAACGGGCGCGGATTTTATTCTACAGGCAATGGACTGTTAACAGATATGGAAGAGTGATGGGATCTGATTTCTATTTTTTTTCGATGTTTATTCTGGTTGCTGTGCAGAGAAAGGACTAGATGGGCTACGAGTGGAAACAGGTGGGCCACATAGGAGACAAATGCAAATGTCCAGGTGAAAAATGCTGTTGGCTTAGATTATGTTGGTTTTGGGGAGAAGTTTATGAATCTAGGTGAAGTTTTTACAATTGAGGTGACAGGACACCAGAAGGTAAATTCCTTAATTGTTCCTTTTACATCCCCAGTATCTGGGGTGGGAAGAAGGGAGTAGTGCACTTGAGCCAGTAGGTGCTCAAGAAGTATTTGCTGAATTAATAAAATCAAAGTCCAGAGGTATGAGGATGCGTGAGAAGGGACAGAGATAAAACTCTGAACTTGCACAGCTAAAGAATGGACTCACCGGATGGAGGCCAGTGCCCAGCACAACACTAGCACATGGAAAGGAGGAGGGGATGGGGACTCAAAGGCTGGCTGGAGGAAAGCTTATGCGGTGACTCTGAAGCCTGTACAGGAAACAAAAATACACAGGAGAGAGATGCAGAGAGGGCCTTCACTTTTCTCCTAGGCAAGAGGTTTGACAGACGAAGATGCTGCATCACCATCATGGTAGAGAGGTTTAATAGCTCTACAAATGCAGGTATGACTAGTGCAGCCAGTTAAGACAGCCATTGGATATTAGCTGTTGAAACTAAATAGGGACACACTCTGTGACCAACAATCCCAGCCTTGGCGTATTTTTTAGAAACATTCTTATATGGGTTTGCACGGACCTGAAAAAGGATGTCTATCATGATCTGCTCAGAGTGAAGTGAAGGTAATCTCGGAGTCCATCAGTGGGGGAGTGGAGAAGTGAGAGGAAGTAGCTGCAAAGCGTGAAATAATAGGAGCATCAAACTCAGTGTGCACAGAACAATGTGGGAGGCCTTGGAAACATAGTGTTAAATGAAAAAGGTAAGAAAACTACAATAGATAAAAAATAGGGCAATAATTCAACAAAAAACATACACCAGTGGCAGAGAAACATGCATATGCATGCGAGAGTGATGCCAACAAGGACAGGGAACGGGAGTAGAATTAGGGATTATGGTAGGCAGAATTTGCTCCCCCGCTCCCAATAAAGATTCCACATCTTAATCCCCAGAAGATTTTGCATTACTGGGTCTATTCCTAAAAGAGCCCTGGGACTTCCATGAGGTATTATTCTAAATGACTTAGAGGAACTCTGGGGTCCCAGTGTGCTATTTGTGTGTTTCATTTCCGTGAGCTGTTGGTAAGAGCCCGCTCCAGCCTGCTAGCTGTCAGCCTCTATTCCAGAACCTGTGAGTCTGTTTTGTTACATCACAAGGGGGCAGTAAAGTCACAGATGGAATTAAGGTTGCTAATCAGCAGACATGGAGCATAGCCTGGCTTGCCCAGGTGAGTCCAGGATAATGACAAAGACTCAAAAGTGGGAGAGGAAAGGAGAAGCATCAAAGGAAGATGTGAGAGAAGGCGGTGTAAGAGGAACAAGGTCTGGAGTTGCTGGCTTTGAACTTGGAGGGAGGGGCCATGTGCTAAAATGGGAGGTCTCTACAAGGCGAAAAAGGCAAAGAAACAAACAGATTGTCTCCTAGAGACTGGGCAGAAGGAGTGCACCTTCCAACACCTTTGTCTTATCCCAGGGAGATCTGAGTTGGACTTCAGATCCACGCTACTGTAAAATAATACGTTTGTGTTGCTTTAAGCCACTAAATTTGTGGTAATTTTTTACAGCAGCAATGGGAAACTAACACAGGGGTAAAGGGTCTCACACAAACCAATGGGGATCACTGATATGCTGCAAAAACTTCACTCTCCTCATCCAAGGTCCAAAACAACACAACAATAGCATCAACAGCAGCAGTGACAATGTTAAAATGGAAGGGAGAGAGAAAGAAAATTGCCCTCTCAGAATATAAAACCAGGTCCTATGGAAAACAGCAGCTCTGAGAGTGAGCACTCATTGTGTCCCAAAGACTGAACTAAGAGCTTTGTAGGTGTGACCTCTTCATTGGCTCTGGGAGGATGGGGCACTGGGACTGGCCAGTCAGGCTCATGGGTGCAGGGGGATGGATGATGATGATGATGATTCCATGAAGCCTGTCCCTCTCTCCCTCTAGTGAACATCATTGTCCACCTCTTTAAACCTGCAGAGAGAGCCCTTCCCACTCTCCTCTCTGCCTCTTGTCCCTAAGCCCAGCCACTGTCCCTTGACTGCACTCACAGCACCACGCACGGTGCCTGGGGCACAGCAGATCTTGCTCTCCTGTGGAGCTGAGTGCCGGCTGATGCTTAGAAAAGGTCCCGACTGTCATGTTGCCCGCCACATCCCAGAGATTTTGCATTACCGCGTCCATTCATAAAAGAGCCCTGAGACGTCCATGAGCTATTATTTTAAACAACTTAGAGCAACCCTCAGGGCCCCAGTGTGATGTTTGTGTGTCTAATTTCTGTGAGCTATTGATAAGAGCCCACTCCAGCCAGCTAGTTGTCAGCCTCTATTCCAAGGGCCTGGAAAATGTACTATTTGCAATTACTTGAAAAGAAACTAATTAGCTTTAAGGAGGAAACCATAGGTAGAAATGACTAGAATCAGCTGTTCAACTGCGCTTGGCAAAAAATTAAAAGGAGTAGGCAATCATACCTCACGTTTGTGTCTTTTGAAGGAAGCCTAGGAGGCAGGGCGAGCCACACAGAGGGGGCTTTCCATGCATTTTCTCTGCAGGGAGAGGCCTCTGAGCAAAAGCCGTGTAAGCAGACCTGTTGGGAGGCTGAAGGTTACGTTGTGGCCATGAAAGCTACGTCCAGACTTTGTCCAGTGGCAGCAGCACCAGGCATCCAAAAGGAGGAGTGATGATCAACTCAGGACTTTAGAAATGTGTGTTGATCTTTAATATAAGTGTTAGAATAAAGTATGTGTTCTCCTTTAGAAGTAGCCATCCTGAGTCATTTTCATTCTCAAAACAAATTTTAAAACGATATGTTAAAATCTCTCGGGTCTGGCACCTGCCTGGTATACAGCAGGTCCACAGTAGCAGTGGAATGCGGGCAGCACCCTGGCCACAGTGTGGAAGCCACCTGGGATGTGAGGGAGGCGGATGTCAGGGGCCCTGCGGGAGGCGATTGCAGTGATCCGGGGGAGAGACGAAGAGGCAACAGCAGCAAGACAGCAGGAAGATGCTTCCGCATGTGAGTCAGAGCATAACCAACACTGCTGCTGCTCACGGTAGTAAGACTAGAACTGCACATATTGGGTGCTTGCTATCTCCCGTGCTTTATATGTATTGTGCACTGTTATTTCCATTTTACTCTTAAGGAAACTGAAGTTTAAGTTCTTGCCCAGGGTCACATGTCTCTTCTGAGCTCAGAAGACTCTGAGGAAAGAACTTAGGTGTAAGTAATTTATTTGGGAGGTGATTCCAGGAAACAACCAGGAAGGATGTGGAATATCAGAGAGGGAAGGGAAAGAAGAAAATAAAAGTTGGGTTATAAGCTCTTTACCATGGTGAGCCACTGGGGCTCAGTCTTGCTGGAGAACTCTGGGAGAAGAGTAGACTACTTTTCAGAGTTACTATTCTGACCTAGAAGCGAGGATATTAGGGAACGCCGGTTATTGGCTGATGCTGCTTTGGGCCATTGACCCTCTACCCTTCCTGCCTGTCCTGTGCTGGGCTGCTCATGTTCCAGGTGCTTGCCATAAGAGGCCTCGGCACTCCAGGTGAGAACCAAGGGCTATGGGCAGGTCTGCTGCCATGACCTCACGCACTGCTTGCCTGGGACAGTCCCAGTGTATGCCCGTTGTCTGGGAATGATTATTAATTCTCCCTTTTACTCCCAGAAGTGTCCTACTTTGGACAATGATTTATATGGCCACAACTGTAAGGTAAGGCACAGAGTTTCAAATCCTAATCTATGTAGTACCAGAACCTCTGATTTTTGCCTCCTTCTCATCCTCTGGGAGTGCAATTGTGGCCTTCCTCACCAGGCATCGGGCTCCGGGTGAAGCAGCAGAGTTAAAGGAGGATGCCAATCTCAGACAGACACCCCTTTGCTCCCCAGAACCTCGAGAATTTCCCCAGGTAGATCCTGGGCCACCGCAGCAGCATCGTATATGGTGCTTATTAACACACAGGTTCCTGGGCCTGTCCCTGACCTACTGAATCAGAATCTTTGTGGCTTGGGCCCCATGATCTACATTGTTAGCACTCTCTCTGGCTAATTCTTCTGCACAGTAAAGTTTGAAAACTACAGGCCTAGCAAAGTGTTAGCATTTTTCGAGAGTGTTAGCATTTTTTGAGAAGCAGCAAAGTGGGGATGGTAAATAACAGGGCCCCAAGCTAGTGTGCCTGGTTCAAATCCCAGCTCTGTCTCTTGTGGCTAAGTGATGTTGAGCAAGTTACGAAATTTGTATGTCCCTCATTGGAAGAACAGGGATAATAATAGCATATACTTTATCAGGGCTGTTATGAGGATTAGACAAGTTAATCCACATAAAGCTCTTAGAATAGTGCTGGGCACGTAGCAAACACTCAGAAATGTTGGTTAGTGTAATTACTGACTTTCAGCATTATGCCGGGGATCTTACCTAGGCTGTGATATTAATCCTCAGAACAACCACACAAGGAAAGTATTATTAGGGATTTGGGGCAAATAACTTATTCTAGGCTCAGATGTTAAACCACAAAATGGAGGGTGGGGCTGAGGAACAGGGTGGGATGTAACCCCAGATCTGTTACATCTGCTTCCAAAATCCTAGCTTTCTCCCCGACATCAGTCTGTCCTTGGCAGTCTCATTCCCTGTATCCACTGTGGCATCCCATTTTTTCACCCCAGCCCTGAGGTGCACCAGGGACTTCTGGGCGTGGAGAGGGGGGAGGCAGCATATTGGTAGCATTTACCTGCTGCATCCAGTCCGCTTTGGCTGGGCTGGAGCTGCTCTCTGGGATCTGGTTAGCAGCTAATGATCAGTGGGCTCCAGCTATAATGATCGGATTAGCTGCGCTTTAATCACTGTCTATTGTTTCAGCAGGGAGAGAATTTCACAGCTCATTGACTGCTCTGACTCCTAATCTACACGGAGGAAACAATGTTGCAGCTCATCAAATGCAATCAGCTGCTAATTGAAAGGAAATGGAATTTTACAATTACAGGCCACCTTTCAGTGCTCAGGATTTCTAAGCACTTCTCCCCACCCTCCTTTGCCAGCTCAGCACTGGCAGGAGCACTTGACAACCTGCTAGAGACTTCCCTGAGAGCTGCATTTAGGACCTGGCCCATTTCTCCCTAGCTCCAGAGCAACAGCAAAGGGAAGCGGCGTCCTGGTCAATTTCTGGGTTGCCCTTCAAGGCTCAGTGCAAGGCAAAATGCCTGGGTTGGACATTGGGAGAACTGAATGCTGGTCCTGGTTTACCTCCCCCCCCCCCCGCTTTGTGGCAGTGTGACCTCCAGTATGTCCCCCTTCTTCTCTGTACCCTACTCTCCCTATCTCCAAAATCAAGAGGTTGAATTTGATGACCTGGAAGGTTCTTATCAGCTCCAATGATTCTGTTTGCCCTGTTCTTCCCTCAGCCCCATCCAGTGGAAGACATCTACATTTTCTTGCCCGTATGTCTGCTTTCCCAAATGCTTCCAGGGTGACTGTCTTAGGTCTCCCAAAGGATTTGTCCTGATGAGATTTTAATGGGACAAAAAGCAAATTTGGGAAATATCCTGCTTAGCCTTCTGTTTAGACATCTCTCTCCTGCTCTTGGATCCATTCACTTCCTTGGACAAATATCAATCACGATTAATTCTAAAGACAGTCACATAGATTTTTCTGGGTTCTGTCTTTTTCCCAGTGAGATTCTGTGGAGACAAGGATAGGATGAGGGCTGCCAGCCAGCAAGAGCATTGCTGCTTTGACCTTGTCTCAAAACTCTATTTCCAGTGGGCTTTTCCTCTGAGAACAGGACAAACTAGCATCTGCTTGGAGCTCTGGTCTGTGTCATTCCACAATAACACTTGTTCTGTCCAGGAACACGTCGGAGGCTCATGTAACCCCACAGTGCCATTTTCTCTTGGTTCCCATGGTCTGTGGGCTTATCTGATGTGCTTATCAAACAGACACTGGAATATCACCACTTTCCTTTAGGCAGATGAGTTATGGTGTGCATCAAAAAAAATTTTCAAAGCACAATCAAAAATATTTCTTGTTTGGCCAAGGTTCAGTCTCAGTCCATTTCCCTCTCTGTATCAGAAGAACACTTCATCAGGGTCTTAGTCTGACCTGTTGCCCAGAGCAATGGGCTGCAAATAAGGAAAAGAAAGGCAGCAATGGGCTGGCTGGATCTCCGCTCTAACAACACTGCAGTGAGCTAGAGGGAGGCTGGTACCAGGGGACTCCTGGTGCCTTTCTGGATCCCTGGCTCTAGGGAAGGCTAAAGATAGAGAAGAAAAAGGCTGGGATCTGAGTTAGGAGTAGAGGCGAGGGGAGCATGGAGGAAGCTCTGGAACTGCAGTCTGCATTATAAAGTGAGTAGGATGGGATGGGAGCTGGAAGTGAATCCAGGTTGGAAACAGCAATAGGACTGCTCAGGCAGATCCCAATTGTAGGTCTATTGGCCAAAGGGTCAGAGTTCAGAAAGCCAATGTGGAGGGGAGAATGAATGCCAAAGGTAAGAGTAAAATGGCCTAACAGGGAGGTTAAAGAGCATGAGATGTCAGAGATCAGTGAGAAGCAGCTGCTTGTGCTCAAAGGGCTGGGCACCACTGCCCCATGTTGACGCCTGCCACCACCCAAAAACCTGCCTGTCCTAGTAACAAAGTGCTGGCTCTTACGGTATCTGGGATTGGTCTCCCCACTGGAGGAAGAATGGACATCAGGAGAAATTCTATATGGTGGGAAGAATGTGGTACCCAGAAGGTATGAAAATAGATACCCTATGGTATTTCAGAGATGTAGTTGGCATTTGGGATCCTAATGTGGACCCCAAGATGTTCTGACAGGTAAATGGAAGAAGTTTATGGGTATTCGGAAGCAAACCATGATCAGAGAGGCAGTTATGCGATATCTAAGGATGTCTTAATAAAAGTGCTTATTTAAAAAATTAACCAAGGTCACTTTACCTTTTGTAAGAGTTTTTATCTTTTTATGCCTTGATTATTATTCTGTTGAGTATAAAATGTATCATTAAAACTTCGGTATTTTGATCAAGGTTGGGATGCACTGAATTTAGAATAGCCCAAACACTATAGGTCAAAACACTTTTAAAAAAAAAAAAATCATTTTTAAGATAAAATGGATATTTTGTAGGGCTATCAAATTTTTTGAGATACAATAGACAAGTCTCATGGGTAAAATTTTTACATGTCTGCTTTCAGATTTGGTGTGCTTTCATTCATTCAACGAACATTGATTGAGCACCTACTATTTGTCAGGTGTGCATTAGTGAGCAAAACAAAATTTCCCTGTCCTCTGGAGCTTACTTGCTAGATCTGATGAAGTATTTATTTAAATTAGTCAATATTTTTTTCATTTTATGTAATAAACTGTTTAACATTTTCCATTTTCTTATTAAGAAATAGACATTTTAAACATACGATGTAAAATTTTGTATGTCAATCTAGGAATAATCAAGTAGGTCCATAGTTGACAAAATAATTAGCGAGTTCATAAACAAAAAGTTCTGAAATCGACTGTGATAGTTTACCTGCCATGCAGAGCATAACTTCTCTGGAAATCTCAGGCCATCTCATATGCCCTGAATTAGAATCTGAGATTCAGCAAGGTTTGCAGGTGATTTGTGTGCCCATTAAAGTTTGAGAAGGACACATATAGTCTATGTCTTCTTTTTATCTAATAAAGAGAGCTTTTCACCTATTCGAATAGCTACTCAGCTATTCCAGGCCAATTTGATGATGCGGTAGAAGCTCCAGGTAGAAATCAATGTCTACACATCTAAGGAGTTTGCATGAGCGAGGCTTGGGCCCAGCACATGGAGAAGCTGGGATTCCAGCCTGGGCATCAGGCCCTCTCTATGAACACCTGACCCCCACTGCTACTGCCGTGGGTCTTGCCCTAGGCCAAAGCCAGTGGGCTTCATTCCTGACCAACATTGGTCAGACGAGGTCCAATCACTGGAGAGAAAGGGCTCTGGACTTTGAATCCCACCTGCACTATTTATTAAACCAGGTACTTTATAACTGAAATTAGACCATCCCAAATAGACCCTCTAGATTTAGCAGAAACATTCAGCTGTTTTGGTATAATTAACAACATATCTAGAATGTAATGTGGAAACTAGAAAGCTATTCAGGGGCTAAGACAGCTCTAGAGACCATCCCTCAGAATCCAGAGCTGAGTGCTTATATGCTTTTGTTGTTACTAACCAATCACCCTGTTTTTCCTCTCTGTGTAAATTGTATTTTTATCGTACTCATTTCTGTTTACTCATAGCTTCTGATATCTCACAGCGGCCAAATTGGCCTTCCCCTTGTCTTTTACGTTCTTCTCCTGCTATAATATTAATTGTTTTTCTATATCTCCAGTTCAGATATTGCAGAGAGAAGACATGGTTGTTAGTTTATGACTAACATGCTGATTAACCCTATTTATCAGAGTCCTCCACACAGCACAGTTCATGAGGTACTATCCAATCCAGCTTGATCCAAGGCTGGTGACTTATGGGGAAGGAGCCACAGAGAAAGGGCTGTATGTATGGCAGCCCACTTCAGTGCATTCCACATCTCATTTATTTGTTCTTCAAATATTTATTGGGCATATATTTATGTCAGGCACACTGCCCAGAATAAATACAAAGATGTATACATAAGACATGATCTCCTGCAGTAGAGTTTGCAGTCTAGTGAGGGAGGTAAGCAAGCAAATAAATACATTTTACACAGGATAAATGCTATAATAGATATCTGTGTAGTGTGCTATGGGGCTGAAGGAGAAGAGATCAATTCTACTTGAAGGTGATGAAGGAAGACTTCACAGAGGTGAAAATAAATGCATTTTCAGTAAGGACGAGTAGATTTCAGGCTGGTAAGTTGCTCAGAGTGTGTTTGGGGAGGAAGCTGGCCATGCTCTCGTGGTACACCTAGAATGCAAGTCTGGGGCTTCTGGGTGAGAGATGATTTAGCAGGGGAGGGACCAAGTCACTGTGGGCATTGCAGGCCTTGCTGAGGAATTTGGCTACATTTTGTGAAACAAGAAGAAAATCCCCGAATGACTTCAGTAGGGGAATGTCATGGTCAGATTTTTGTTTTCAAAAGAGATCACTTTGGTGTAGAAGCAAGAATGCATTGGAATGGGTGACAATGGACGATGGAGACCAATTAGAAAGCTGTTACATGGGAGAAAATGAGGGTCTAGACAAAGAATGCTAAACAAATGCACACATTCTGCTGTTTTCCTAATCCAAGTCCAAGGCAGATATTACTAATTGATCATGGCTCTCCTCCTCTGGGTCTAAATGAAATCTCATAATCCCACTCAATTTAGTACACAAAGCAGACATTACCAAAGGATTAATAGATAAAACCTCTTCGTAGCCTAGGTCAAGCACAAGTCATTGGTATTGGAGATGGCTGGAAGTGGGGAAGGAGGCTGGAAATGTTTATGAACTCCCCAAACCATCAAGGGAGTCCTTTCTTTGAGTTATCCCTGTTACTGTAGTCAGATGTGTGATTACAGCCTATATTGCATATCACTCATGACTGGGTAGTGCTTTATAGCTTACAGTACAGTTTTCATATATTAATTTTCACTCTAACCCTGCAAGCGAAGCAGGGAAAGCAAGTCTCACTTTCCTTTCTTTGCAGCCTAAAAAATTGAGGTTTAGAACACCTGGATTTCTTTAGCACTTTGGGTTCTTAAAGCACTTTCATCCCTTGTACAAGCATTGTCTGAGATACTGTTATCCTCAACTTTGTGCCATGCATTGAGGATAGAGCTAAATATGACTTGATTGTAGCATTTTTTTTTATTGCTCCATATTGGATTTATACCTTCTTCACGATTGTCAGTTCCCTGAAGGCAATGTCTTTGGAAAACATTACTGTTCGTAATCGCAGCTGGTTGCCGCACATGAGCACGCCCCGCAGAGGCCAGGCACGCGGCCTGGATTTGTCTGACCTTGGCTGAAACATCAGAGCTCAGGGATCTAGTTGCAGATGAGCCTAGAGGTCTGTTTCTGATCAGTGTGGCAGCCCTCCTTAATGCCTGCTAGTCATTTAACCTGGCAGAGAGCAAAGGCCTATCCCCCAAATAGAGTGTAAAACCACAACCACAACCTGTAAGACCTTGAACAGGCAAATCCAGCGATTACCCAATAGCAAGTATGCATTGACTGAGAGGCCCTCTGTTATGAACTCTAAGTCCAGATTCACTTGGGTCCCACTGCACTGGCTAGAGGTAGACACCATGGGGTGATTGACCTTCCAGCTTCACAATCCCTGGCCATTTCAGAACCCTGAGGATGACTTGGAACCTCAATGCTTTTGAGGTTTCAAATTATCAAATCACTTGGGGATTTGGCAAGAAAGAGGAGCTGTGGGATTGGCTGGTGGTGATGTCACAGCCATGCCAGCACCATCTTCTAAGTGGCTGTCTGCCTCTCCGACTAGTCCTCAGCCCCATCTTGATTTATACATAATATTTTATAACAGCCAAAGCAGCGATGCTCAAAGAAATTTCCTCAGCCTCAGCCTCCCCCCACCACCCCAGGCATGTAATAATGTCCCAGAAATACATGGCCTGTCATGTCTTATTACTTAAATATAGACCTGAGAAGCTTCTCTATGTGACAGCATGATGTGAGTGCTACCCAGGAATGGCCCCAGGGAAGAGGGAGACAGAACACTATCATCTCAGCATTCTTAAGTGGAGTTATTATCTCCTGGCGTCACTTCAATTAAAGCTGGTAAGCATGGAACCATGGTGCCCAACTCTCTTTTCTGGCATGTCTGGGTAGGAACACAGCACATGATGTGGACCTAGAAGTCCTGCTCTGTTCCCCGGGTCTGCCGCTCACTGCCTGAGCATCTTGGGAGAGTCACACTTTCTAAGGTACAGTTTCCTCCTCTGCAGAATGAGGGGAAATGATTCCACTTGCCAGGCAGGTTTTTGACAGGATCAAGTGAAAATACTTCATAAACTAGAGTTATGCAAATAGTATTTAACTAGTCATAGTAATAACAATGATAATGATACATTTACATTCCTATTAGCGTCCATAGAATATCTGATTTGTACAGAATGGTATAATATTGTCACCATTAAGTGTCTGCTATTTTGCAGTTTTGCAGAGGACCTCAATATCCACTCTCTCATGTTTATTATTTCCTATTCATAAGGGAGGAAAGTATTTCTCAAATGGTTCTAATGAATTTCACAAGTCACATAAGCAGTGAAGGAGCAGAGTGGGACCTTGACTCCGATCTTCTGAGCCCAAATCCATGCTCTTCCTTATGTGCTCCCCACATGAAAGAGTGGGGATAATGGTTGGCATCACTGCCTGTGGGGTGCAGGATGGCATGGACAAGGCTGGCCAGTCTCCCCGCCAGACATCCGGGACTCTGTTTTTCCATGCTGAGCAAAATCCCCGGCCTTGGCCCATTTACATGGAGGCAACTGCTGTCTACACCTGATGCTTCTGTCTGAGGTGGTTGTTTTTATAGGTTTTACTGTGCTCGGGCCGCTGGTCCTTTATGATACGGTAACTGTGTCATCTGAACTAATTGCACTGAAGCAATCCTGTCCACATGTTCTTTGGTGCTGAAAAAAATTGTGTCAAGCAGACCGTTTGTGCTAAGGTATCTCTGCCCCATGGTCGTTCTGTGCTGATACAACTGGGTCACCTTGTCCTTCTGTGCGAAGGTGTCCTTGGCTTCCTTCCCTTTGTTCTCTGGAATCCACACGCTAGTTTTTCCAAGACAGTTTTTCTGGTCCTGGGATTTTTCTGAGCCTAGTCTTCCTGGGTGCGGGTAATTCCTGGGTTCCCCTGGAAACAGAGTCTGAGGCAGACGCGTTGGTGTGCAGGTAGTGGATTTAGGAAGGCGGGGGGGCGCTGGGATGTGGATGAGAGAGTGAACTAGCATAGGGGAGAAGGCTGTTACAAGGATATGCTCAGGAACCGGCTGCTGCTGTGAGCCACTTATGCTTATCCACAGGCTGTCTGGAGGAGCCTCATGAGATGGGGCTTGAAACTGTGAACTCAGAGTATGATGGGAAAACATATTTACTTATCTTCTCTCTTCCTTTGGTTATTTGCTTGCCCACATTTCCAGTTGCACAAGCATATGGCTAAGCAGGTCCCCTGGTTGCTTCTCACTTTTGATCAGAGAAGTCCCAGGGCAGGAAGAGGGAGTGTGTGATGTGCACCTAGGCAAAGAAAGCACTGTCTGGTAACCCCTGTGAGAACCTGGTCAGGATCCCAGCAGAACTGGCAGAGATGGGAGCAGCTGGAGTACAATAAGAAGTGGAGCTGAGCAGATGAGAAGCAGTGAACATGAGGCATCCCGGACCCTGACAGCGTCCCCCTGGGTCCTTCTGGAGACTATGATTTCAAGGCAGGTGTTCACCAGAGTTCCCCTGTGGGTGGGCATCTGGACTGACTGACGTGACACCATCAGAGGGCACTGTCTCCTTGGCTGCCCACCCTCAGAGCTGTGGCTTGGCTGGAGTCTGCCTGGCTTTGATGCAGACACAGAGCGAGCATTTGATTCCAGCGTGACCGGTTCTTTCTATGACCCGAGTCTGACACCAGCACAGCACAAGCCATTAAGGATTCAATAACGTGATTACGACAAGGCAACATAGTGTGCAGAACAGAGAGGCACTCGGCCCCCTCAACAGCATGCTCCAGGCCTCACCGAGGGCCACTCCTTCAAATGAAGGGGGGTGTTGAGAATGCAGAGCAGAAAGATTGATAATTATTTGAAACAAGCTTAAACATTTGGATTGCTCCAACCGCCTTAAATCACTCTGCCATATTTATACTTGACTAGTGTTCTACATAACAACTTCTAAATCAAAGACTTTTGAAAAATTTCAATCACTGTGTTTTGAAGTGATTGAGAGCTCAGGGCGTGAGCAGTGTAGAAATAAGGCATATTAACATTATTAGCGCAACAAATTTCCTGAAGTAGTTACATTAAGAAATGATCAAGGCCTTAGCCTCTGTAAAGGAAAGGGAGCGGCATGTGGTTCAGGCATTTGGGTTTGAAAGGATCTTAACTCTTCTGATGCTGAGAGGAGATCAACGGTCTGAAAATTCCAAGGGTCTGATGATTCCAAATGAATTGTGTTGTCAGGAAGAGATCTTCTGCCACGTTAGGACAGTGGAAGAAAAGGAACTCGAGAGAGGGGGAAAGAGGAAGGAAAGAAATCATGAAAAAAGCTCTACGTAGAACTTACTATAAGCCAGGTGCTATGCCAGGCACTTTACCTATAATAATAACTTACACATATTCCTCCCATTTATGTTATGGGGGTTAATCGACCCCCATAAGTCTGGATATGCACCAGACTCACTCCAGAGTGCCTGCTTTTAAAAGACAGAAGGAAAGGGTATATTTCTAGCCCCACAATCAGAGACAGTGTCTCATTTAAACCTTTGAAAATCCTTCTGAGAGATCGCCTCTTATTCAACAGATAAGAAAACAGAAGCCCAAACAGGTTGGTGGCCAAGATCACATGGCGTGTGAGTGGCAAATACAGGGTTTTAATTTAGAGCTGTGCTTCGGGGCGTCTAGTTCCTATTTTGACATTTGTTAAGGGGTGGGTAACACGATGTACAAAAAGAACTAAATAATCATAATATTAACATGTTGAAATTAAAGACTTCTTTCTGTTTACTGATATCAGGCAACCTGCCATGAAAATGAACACCCTTGCCAACAATAATAATTGTAAGGATTCCAGGCTATCATACAAAACCATCTTACTAGTAGTTATGGATCTACTTCTCTCAAGGAAGTTAAAGTAAAATGTAAACTGATAACAGATAGACTCTCAAGAGGTTCTTGCCATGGGACTTAGAAGGTGGCGGTTTCACAAACTGAACCTGTGGCCCTTTCTCATCAGTTCTCTCTTCCTATTGGGATAGGCAGGGAGAGATAGGATAGATATTAAATACTCGTCAGCTTCCTCCTTAGTTCTGAGACATCCAGCCTGGCACTGTTTGGTGCAAAAGGAGAAATTTCCCATTTCTGACTTCTTTTATTATTCCCAAAGGGTTAGGGCAGAATTTCTTAATACTTTAGGCTATACACTTCTAAATAATCTTGATTTTCAAAATATTACATAAAAAAGTACAAGTTCTTTGGTTTCCCTACCTCCTCTTGCTCAAGGAAGGCTTAAATAAGGCTTGGAACTTAACAGAATGATTGATACTTTACCTATATTATCTAATTTAAACCTTGCAATATTACTATACGGTCAGGCTTATTATCCTTGTTTCATGAGTGAAAAAACTATTCTACAACAAAGCATCATTCACGTATTAACAGTGATTGAATTTAAGCAGATAATAATAGTTGCTCAATATTATGCTTGGAGTGATTCAATGATTGATAATCAGACTAATTCTAAACTGTGCTTCAAATCTTCAAAATGAAAAAGATTTGACTCAGATGATCTCAAATTCTCTTCCAACTCCTACATTCTAGAATATCTACCAAGTGTAAGAAAGGGAAGAGAAGAAATAAAAAAAAATTGTTTTAAAGCTTCAGCTGTGTATCACATGGTGTTATCAGGCATTTTTCATTTAATTTTCACAAGAAACTTAGTGAGAAGGGTATCAGAATATCCACTGAACAGAGAAGGGAATGAAGATCAACAAGTTTGAATTGCCCAAGATCATGACGCTTGGAGTCAGTAGATCTGGAGTTTTATCCTCTTTCTGAGCACAGAACCAACATTTTTCTCTACCTTAAAGCCAGATGGGCCCTCTCCTAAGGCCTGTGCTGCAAAGACCACTTGCTTCAGAAGTTGGGTGATTGTTGCCTTCTATGAGTCCTCCTGCGGCTACACTGGGTTTGGGAGACTTGGGAGCCCTTGCTGGGCTAAGAAGCCTCATTGTAAAAGGATAAAATCTCAACTTCTGTTAGAGAAAATTGTGTGCTATAAACTGGCATTATATAGTTCAGATGAATTAATGCCAAGGACTTCTCCAGAGCAGTAGATTCCTTAGCTACCCCTAATGTGCATAGTGCCTGCCCGAAGTCTTTCAATGTGGTAGTTACCTGCAACATGCTCCAGTAGCACTTGGGAAATCTCTGTCACAGCAACCATCCCCCACGACTGTAATTGCATGTTTAATGTTTGTCTTCCTTGATGGTTTCTAAGCCTCTTGAGAAAAGGGATTATGTTTCATTACCTGTAAGTATTAGTTGTATCAACTCACCTAATGACCGGTGAACTGGGTAGCCTACCTCAATTCACAGCCCAGAACTCACTGGGTCCTGCTAATTTCTCCTCTCCAGATTGTGGCTCCCTTTAGTGTGTGGCTCTGCAGTGAACCATGCCACACTGTGGATTTATGGAGGTTTTCTCGGAATTTTGGCTTTTTTCCCCTCAAAAGACTGGTGTGCTCATCCCTTGGTGCACAGTGTCCCTTAGACCAGGTTGAATAAGAAGACAATAATACTGAAGTATGGGCTCCCTACGTTGTGGTTGACATTGATAAGAGGTCAGAGTTGTAAAGGTACATCTCAGGGCAAGAGGCAGTATTTTTTTGGGATGGGAGAAGAAAGAGAGAATCAGTGTCGCAGCAGGTGGCCAGGACATTTGAGAGCTAGGTGGGCTAAACAGCATGGTTCAGTCCAAGCCTCTGAGTACAGATTATGTCTTAAGGCAGAGCTTTTACATAGTAACTGCTCCATGCAACGAGTCTGGGTGTACCAAACTGAGGTGATGTTAGTGAGGGTACTCAGAAAATTATGAGAGGTGCTGCTTTATCTGCCATATTTTCTGCCAAATATCCATGTACTTGTCTATCTTCCAGTGACTGTAATGAGCTTTTGCATCTGTAGTAGCTGTGACTCCACTTGTAGGATTTGCTGGACTTTGATCAAGTTGTCCTGAGCATCACTTAGGACCAGGATTCTTGGAGTGAAAATGGGATGAGGAGGCAGCGACAATCAGTGCTAAATCCCAGAGCACGCAGACCCCACCACAGGACACACGAGATAAGGAACGTGAAAGTGCTCTGTAAACTACAAGGTGCTATATAGCTGTGAGGGTCTTTATGGTGAATATCTCGTGTACTCTGAACAGAAGTGCTGGAGTGACCCACGTTACACAGTGCTGTTTGAACAGCAAGGCCTCTCCCTGGGCTGAGATTGTGTGACTCCTTAGCACAGAAAAACCAAGACCAGGCCTTTACACTTTTAGCTGAGTCTAGAAATGCAGACGATCATTCACCTTCATCTTCATTTCTTTTGGGTTTTGTAAGAGATGCTGGCTGCGTAAGGGTGGGATTCACATAGGGAATATTCCAATGAAGACAACCCAAGGACGTTCAAAACGCTCTCTCCCTTTCCCTCGTTTGTGATGGCTTCAGCCCTCTTCTTAGTCAAACCTTTTTCTTGGCAAGTTTCCTGGGATGAATTCTGTTGAAGTTGGATGATTATTGTAATATCGGATTCCTATAGCCACGGACAGAGCCCAGAGCCCGCACTGCTGTTCATGTTTGATCTCCCATTCAACTTTCTGGAAGAAGTTGCCTGAACTGAGGATCAAAGATTTCTCCACTTGCTTCCCTTTCTCCCCTATGACAGCCTCAGTGCTAGCAGTTTAGCACAGCAGCAAATTAACTCATTGACTGAGCATCTGCTCAGCATTTCTCACATCCTTGCAGAAAGGGCAGTGGAGCTCAAGATTGCACAGGAGAGAGTTTTTATTTCAGCTTGGATATACCTGCAGGTAAAGCTATAGTTCAGTTTTCTTCCACGCCAGGGGACCTCCTAGGGGAGCCTGCTTATTCTTGCCAGGTGATTTTGTTTGCTAGACAAAACTCCTTGTAAGAAATTCTTCCATAAACATGAAGAACTTGAATGATTCAATTGAAACATCTTGGTTTCTGAAATGATCAGACTGGAGACTTAATAATTTTCTGCCATGACTTGGGTTCTTCAGAGAGGAGGCATATTCCTGTACAAAGAACACACATATGATCATAGAATCTTATTTTTTGCTAATAAGATTTAATTAATACTCTACTGATTAATTGTGTCACCTTTTACTCCTCTAGGCATCAGTTTTCACAGTCAGGCGATCATTCAGGGAAAAGATTAATTCTCAATTTCCTACCTTGTGTCTGGCCCTGTGCTGCCCTGTCCTCTAAGAGCTTGAGGTCTAGAGCAGTGCTATATCACCTGGGGATCTCATTAAAATGCAGATTCTGATCCAATAAGTCTAGGGTTGGACCTGTCAGCTCCATATCCAGCTTTTGTGGAGCTGACACTGCTAGTCCTGGGAATGCACTTTGAGCAGGAAGCTGCTGGAGGAGCCAGTGTTCTTGTGCAGACCAAGAGAATTTCCAACAGATTTTAGCATCAATTTAAATGGAAGTATCATATATAACAGCTAGAAATGGCATTATTCCTATTGAAGGAGGAAAACGTGGTAGAAACCCTTGAATATATGTAGCTCAGCCCCCCTCCCTTGGCCCTGCCTCTAGCCTCAGCCCCTGATATAGAAACTCACAAGGCAACTCCATGGTACCACTGAGACCACAGCAGGTGCAGCTTGAAGCCCAGAGCAGTGAATGATTTCTGGGTGTGCCTCTCACATTCTGTGGATGAGCATGAAAATGTAGAGAGAGGTCATTAGCATTTTAAGGGCAGAAAGGAACATGGCCCCTGGGATAGTTAATTTTATTTGTGGACTTGGTTAGGCCACAATACCTAGATACATGGTCAAACACCAGCCTGGACATTTCTGTGAAGATATTTTTTAGATGAGATTAACATTTAAACAAATAGGCTTTGAGTAAAGCAGATTACCCTCCATGGCATGGTGGGCCTTGTCCAATCAGCTGAAGGCTTTAAGAGAAAACAAACTGTTGTCACCTGAGGGAGAAGGAATTTTGCAGCCAGACTGCCTGGACGCAAGACTGCAATGTCAACTCTTGCCAGTTCTCCAGGCTGCTGGTTTGCCCTGAAGATTTTGGACTTGCCAGCCAAATCCCTAATCTCACGAGCTTTTAAAATCTCTCTCACTCTTTCTCTCCTCCCACATCCTATTGTTTTTGTTTCTATGGAGAATCCTGAGTAAAACAGCTCCTTCAAGCACAAAAGATTTCATTAAAATAAGACCCTCTCTTCTAGCTTAAAGTACCCATGATCACTTGATTCTGCAAATGTGTGATTTGCGATCTGTGATCCTAGGTGTGGTCCTCGTGGCTTGAACCTGTGGAGGCCCCCTTGCCACACCTTCCTTTGTTGTAGTGAAACATGGAACCCAGCCTAGGCCTGGGCTTGGGACATCTGAGTTGCTGTCTCTTCTCTACTTTTAACACCCTGGGACTTTAGGGCAAGTCATTTTCCCTAGCTGGGCCTCGGTGTCTTCCTTTATAAAAGAGTTTGATGATCTATATCACCATTTTAAAAATGTTTTTCTGTGGAATATTAGGATCCTTTGGAAAAAGGCCTTCTGTCGTCAAGTTTAAAGAATGTCGCATGCATCATCCCCTTCTTAGAGGGTCACAATGAACATTCATTTCAAAGCTTTGAGAAGTCTTGCAGCAAAGAAACCTACTTATTTTCCACCCCCTGGAGCTTATTTGATGCCCAAATGCTAATGACACCTAGTAAATCCAACAGAGACATATTTTGGGAAATGCAATACTAGATGGTTGTTGTGGTCCACTTCAGCCCTCGGATTATTTATTCTTCTCATATGATTCAAATATTCAAAGACAGAAGCCAAGAGAAAAATTGGTCAAAATCTTTTCCATAATACTTGAAGGGTGTCCTGCTTTTTACATCCTTAAAATAGGCACATTAATAGAACTTACCACATTGGGTTGTTGTAAGGATTAAGTTAAATAATGCATGTAAAGCACTTAGCACAGAGCCTAGCACCTAGTAGACAGCCAATAACTATTTTTTTTTAACCTTGAGCCAAAAATGGTCATATTTGAAGAGTTCAGTTTCTAAGAGGAACTCAGGCATTCAATCCTTCAAACCAAACCCAAACCATTTTATGCTTGGATTATTTCACCCTGGGTGAGGGGCGACTTCCAGGCATTTGAAAGCTCTGACATCCTTCTGGCAACCCAGGAGCATTCTGGAGCCAAGACACTAATGATTTAAGCATTAATAAATCCAGAGATAGGTCATTCAATTTTCTTTTAAATGCAGATCATAAAAGAGGGAGGATTATTTGGGTAAAGATGTACTGAAAGTTTTACTGAATCTGAAGGCTTTGGAACATTTTTCTAGCCACTAACTAGGGTTAGTACCATACTGCATTTTCTCTACCCCACTGCTTGGAGGGGGGATATTTGAACCTTGAATAACATCCTACTTTCTTTCTGACCCTAAAAATACTCCAATAGCTATGTTATGCATGCATAAGCATTTCCGCATCTGCATTCTCCTCTTCAACCTCCCAAACCACCCAAAACCCACTGATTTGAGAAAGGTGGGTAGAATTGCCTCTTTAATAGATGTGGAAACTGAGGCCCAGAAAGTTATATGATTTGTTCAAAGTCCCAAAGTGAGTTGGCCAAGAAAGAGCCTGGACTAGAAGTGCCACCTCCTACCCCCAGTCCTGGGCTCTGTCTACCGAACCTCACCCCTACACAGGTGATCCACTGTGACAGGGACACAGCCCTGGGATCTGAGCAGCTTGCCTGTGGGATGCAGCAGATTGGTATGCAAGCTTGGTGGGCTCTGGCTAATCTTGCAGGGAACCCTTCAATCTGAATAACAATCAACAAGATTTTAAAGAAATTTGGGCCAATTTCCTGGAAGTCTATGATTAATCTAATTGCTGGGTTTTCCTCTGTTTTTGTCTCCCACTGTTAATTTCATTTATTTTTCTCTTTCTTCCCCGACACAGACTGCCTTGTCTCTGTACGCGGTTTTGTCACTGTTGTTATTTGTCCATACATAGTTTATCATTGGCAATGCATTCAATGGGATTGTTGTACTCTCTGTTTGGGGAAGGAGAATCTTTCAATAGAGACAACATCACACAGCAGGAAGAAAGAGCCACTGGGCTGCATTTCAGAGACCCTTTTACAAAGCTGTGCTCTGTGGATACCTGCTATGCCTCCCTGGCTCCTCAGATACCCTACAATTAAAGAGACCCCCTGCTTCTCCTGGCCCCTTCCTCCATTAAAGAATATCTGGGATTGCATGAGAAATTTTAGGGGCTGTGCTATGCTGCCAGCTGTTGTGAATAAAGAAAGTAGTTCAAAAATAGATTTTGGTCAAACATAGTGGAAAATGCCTTCTTTCAGCAAGGGGGGGGTGGGTTCTCTAAAGGACACATCAAAGGGTACAGGGGATAGTGATAATATTCTCAGAACCAAATGGACAAAGGCATTCCAGCACTTGGATTAAGACAGAGGTTAGGTAATGAGTTGGGGAGAGAAGGGAAGAGTAAGGGCAAGTGTCAACGGGGGCCATGACTATACTTGCTAGAAGAACGAGAGGTGGTCAGAGAGATCTGGAAAGAAATAGCTGCAAAAGCAATAGCAATAGCAATGGCACACCTGCATATTTAGAAATGGCTTGCTCAGTTGGATCACAGCCTTCCCCAGAGCTGATGAAGAGGAGACCTGTGTTGGCTGAACTTCCACACACACACTCCAGGCTATGCTCCGGACTGGGTTCATTGGTCCCAATGGCTCTGTCTTTTCCTCTACAGACATTGACTGAGATTGTGCAGGGGTTTCTCAGGGACTTCTTGTCCTGCAGTCCCAATTTCTCTTCTACATTTTCTCCTGGGGCCTAGAGCTTCCTATGCCTCCACTTTTTGGAGTTGTTGAAATGTGGAAGCAAGCCAGGCTGGGGACTGTCTTCCCTTACCCCTCACCACATGAAAATTTGCATCTTGACCTCAGAAGCCTAAAGGTGAAGGCTGTCACCAGAATCTCCCCTAAGTAGACTCCGTGACACTTGTATAGGTGACCAGGGTGCAGTTACAAATTGGACTACTGTGTGAGGTAAGGAGGCCATCTAGGCTTTTGTCTGGAAAGGGAGGAACATTTGGCCACTGTGGAGGTTGTTGGGACAATTAACCCTGTATCATGCTGGACATGGGAGATACAGCAATGAATAAGACACATTTCCCCTTCCCTCCCAGAGTGTCTAGTCTAGCGGCCAACTTAGATACCAAACAAATCACTTTACAAAGAATTACTTAATTACAGTTGTGAAAAGTGATGGAAAAACACAAGAAGAGGTGACAATGCACACAGAGATGGCCTGATCTAATCACAGGGGTTAGGAAAGATCTGTAGAAGTGACATTTAGGCAGAACCTCACCAAACAATAGGAGTTTGTCAGTACCTGGGGTGAGGGGGTTGGCTAGAGGAGGGTCCAAAAAGGAAACAGCAACCCTATGCCAGGAATGTGCCTGGCCTTTGCCTCACTGGTGCCAGAGAGGGTCTCCAGGAGAAATGTTGCCACAGAGAGTGCCTACTTGGTTGGAACACAGAAGAGAAGGGGAGGGAGAGAGAGGGAAAAATGAGAGGAAAAGAGGCCATCTGGCTCAGGGCTGGAGTGGAAGGCAGAGGGAGGAAGCAGGCTCAGAGACCCACGGGGAGAAATGAGACTATCAGCCACCCAATTCCTAAGTCAAACCCATGGGCCAACCCTCCAACTGTAGAAGAAGATGCCAGGCAAAGCTCAGAGCTTCCTGCTCCCTCCTGGGAAAGGTGCTCACAGCTCTGCAGTCATTCATCAGGAGAACACTCCATCCCTCCTCTGTGTCAGCCAGGACAGCTGGAGGATGCTCATGTTGAATTGAACAGTGCAGCCCTTTCTGCACTGCTCACCTTGCTTGAAGATAATCGTGATTTTGCACAAATGGTGTGAAGGTTGATGGAGAGAAGGCTTGTAGAGTGCCTAGCATGGTGCTTAGCCTGTAGGAACCACTCAAGGGTATTTGCTGCTTTTGACATTCTGGACTGGAAAAAAGGAAGCTTTGGGGTTAGCATGACTCAAGTTTGAAACCTGATTGTCACACTAGTTTTATGATCTTGGGCTGATTACTTCACCTTTCTTAGTCCCATTTTCATCAGCTATAAAACAGGGATCATAGGATTTACTAACGCAAAGGTCTATAGCTTACAGTTAAAAATCATCCCTTCCTCTTCATTTGCTTTTAATTTCTTAATTTGTTTATAAATTCAGCCTGTTTCAACATTTGAGGGAATGAGGGTCTTCCTTCAAGCAGGATGCTATCTGCTCAGGATCTCTTCTAAAGAATCTTGGATCCAGCCTAGAAGATGGATGGCACCAGTGGAGCTCCCACCTCCACTGCCTGCAGGTTGCAAAGCCCATGTATATGCATCATCTCAGACTGCTCTCAGAAAGAGGCCTGATGGTAGGAGACATTGCTGCATTTTCTGGAGAAGAAAACAGAAGCTCAGAGAGATCTATTTACTCCTTCAAATCATTGAATCTGATCCCAATCCTCAACTCCACCCAGGAGAGCACACCCATTTACCAGCTGCAAAAAAAAAAAAAAAAAAAAAAAAAAGTATGCTTGGGTTTACAAAGACCCACAAAAAAGTTAAGTGAGCTTCCTTGAAGTAATCCTCCAATAGAGACCAGTTTGGAGTAGATGCAGATTGGTAGAGGTGGTGGAGAGGGGGGCGTGGGAGGTGTGCCAGAAGGGCTAAGCATGCCCGTGGAGGCAGATCACAGAGCTGTCTGCTACAGGAAGTAAATGCGGGCCCCAGACACTCCTCTGGGCCCCTCCCTCCCTCCCCAGCCAGAACCTTCCTTCCCGCTAACCCGTGGGGCTCTGCTCACCCTCCCACCTGGGCTCCATCCAGCTCTGCTCCGCTCTTGCCAGGGGCTGGAGTGCTGGTGGCCGGCTCCTCCAGCTTGCCTCCATTGGCCTGAGTGCGTCCTAGCCCACTCTGGATATTAGAGCATTCTCTCGTTTGAAAGGCTCCTTTATTTTTAGTGCTAAATCAACAAAGCTGTTACTGTCATTTTCCATCAGACCGTCATCTTCCACGGATTCAAAATTACACTCAGCTGCAAACTATTGACACTCCTCTTAACAAAAAAATGGTTTTAATAAATCTTTACATTAGCCTATGAGATAAAAAAAAAAATCTTTACCATGAAATATACAAGTGTATAAGTGTTTTATGAAAGTTTTATTAACTTTACAAAAGAAAAATTGGCAGTGGACCATGAACATCCTGTACTCCTAACACGTGGTTATAAATTACATGTTCTTTCCAATAACATCTGAAAAAGAGACTGTAATTTAAATTTCAAAACCACTTGGCATACCTACTATATAGTGCTGACATGAAGTAAAAGGAGGAACTAGAGAGGCCCAGACAAAGAAGGGAAATATAAAGACATCCTTAGCTAAAAAGCTGCTGATGGGTACAATCCCCCCTCCAGCTGGACAGGGATCAAGTACTTGCTTGTCATATCATTCAATGCACTGTTCAATCTGGAATTCTTCCTTTCAACAAAAAGAGAACTTAAGTGCTAGTAATCATCGCTTGCAGAACTTTATCTCCCAGATACCTTCTTTATGTCAGAATTTCTCAATGACCGCTGCCGCTGGCAGAGAGATCAAAGTTGTTATTAAACACAAATGCAAACCCCAGCCCGTGCAGGAGGTGTGGGCCATGATGCTCCCTCCCTGGGATGCAAGCCTACCTCTACCTTACTGATTTTCCATTTTCTGTCCCCTCTTCTAAGGCTTTTAAGTCAACTTCCTATAGGGTCTGTCCAATATGGGGGTCGAGGTCCAGCTTTACTTTGCAAGTGAGTGCTCAAGTGTCAAGAGCATTTGGGGACACTAAAGCCACCCAGCAGGATGCTTGGCATTTGAAGGAGCACTTTGGAAGTGAGCAGATGGCAGGGATCTGGTGGTAGGCTGCAAAGTTCACTGCTTTGGGGAAAGCAGATACCTACCAGGATCTCCACAGCACTAAGCCTGCTTTCCGGGTAGTAACATCTGGGAAAGGCAGAATTTGAAAGTCATGCAAACCTGGATTCAAAATCCAGTTTTGCTAGTTACTAGCTGCATCATTCTGAGCAAGTTACTTAACCTCTGTCTTCTGTTTGGTGACAGGTTTGAGTCACATTGAGAATGTCTGAATGTCTGAAGCAGTTTTTTTTGGTGTTCAAGCTCACCATTTGCAAAGCCTGAAGATGCAGCCCAGATCCCACCCCTTCCAGCCCCAAGAATTTAGCATTTGTTGAAAATGTTAGGAAGAGGTGGAAGGAAGGTGGTGCACATCTGAGATTTTGAGGTTTCATTCAATAGTGAAGTTTTTAGTTTGCCACTGACAGAACCTCAGCCTCTAAGAGGGGTCCCCAGGCTGGGCACCAGACCAGGCAGCGCAGGCTGGGAGCTAGAAAATAATGCTGGGAAACGCTTAGTTTGGTGGTGGCTGCCGCTGCAAACTTTGACAGGGTTTCTGGGTTGAGAGCCAAAGCACAGATCTTAGAAGGAGCCTCCATGATGTGTCTTTCCATGATAGAAAGAATTTAAATTGATTTCCACTCAGACAAGGGCCATTTTTATGGTTTTTACAGAAACACCCGAGATAGGAAACCCCTGCTAACACAGCTGCCCCTGCCTTTCACCTTGGTATGTTTAATTTTTGAACCTGTGTTCTTAGTTGTTGGATTCATTTATTGAAATAAACTAGGGAGAAACCGCTATGCTGGAATGACTTTGGTGATTAGACGATGTGGGATCTAAGAGGCTTCATTTCCCATCACAAAAGGCAAATATGTGCCCTTAATGGAAAAACACAACAACTTTTGACCAAATAAATTATTTTCTTCCAGTTCAAAATAAGTGATGGTCCCTACAAAGTAGAACTTGCCCTCCTTCCAAATGTGTTGAAGGAAAGTGACATGTGTCTTGGATGCAGAATTACAAGGACATCATGTTAATCTGCTGGGGTTGCATCACCCCGGATGAGAAAGCAGCCAGACGACAGGGGGTGGGGGGTGGCCTCACAGAGTAGTGCCTGAAAACAGCTGTGACTGCGTGGAGGTCACACTCGGGGACCAGGCAGGAGCTGGCAGTGGCCAGCCAGTGCTGCCCAGACTTCATTATGTAGGAAAAATGCACCCAGTAGCAAGATGCAGAAGATCTGAGAATCAGTGAGAAAAGTTCATTTGGACTGACGGGAACTTGATTAATTTTAAGCCTGGTGTGTTGCTACTGCCTCCTTGACTTAGTCTTCAGAATATTAATGAACAGTTCGAGGAAAAGCTGAAGCACAGAAGATGTACCTGGGGATGCAGCCCACCTTTCTTAATGGCAGTAGCAACAACACCAACAATAATGACAACAGTCACAGTGACTTGGGGAAAGGCTCACATGTATTGAGGGCTCACCATGCCCCAAGCACTGAGGTTGATATGCTGTATCTAATTTACTCCTCACAGCAATCCTGTGAAGTAGGATTATGTGTTCTGATCTCCAATTTGCAGATGAAAACCCTTTGGCACTGAGAGGTAAAATGAGTCATCCAAAAGCACACAGCCTGAGATTTGTACCACGTGCAATCTTTCATTTTCCATGGCCTAGTCAAACTTGAACACCCACCCTGTGTGCTCACCTGCAGGCCAGGCCTTCACTGGACGTGATCTCCAGGTCTGACTGCCTTCTCTCTTTCTATCTCAGGATTCAGCTAAGCAAGATTCTCACTGGCAGGCAGAAAGGGATCAGACACTGGTCTGGGGCATGTGTCAGGGCATCTGACCCAGGGGTAGGAGCTGACTTTGGGGTCTCCTGATGTCAGGTAAAGCCTGGCATGTGAGGATGTAGCTCTCTCCCAGCTATAATGAGAAGGCTGACCTTGTAGGTGGGTGGGACACAGCAATGGGGCAACCAGGCTGGTAGTCATCATCTGAGAGGCTGTTGATGGGCAGGAAGAAGTCCCTGCCACTAGCCAGGGCAGCAGATGGGAGGGAGAGGTCAGGAGTTGGGGAGAGGAGTGGAACTCCTTGGCTTGGGACAGGTTGGCCAGGAATAGAGGGCCCATGTCTTGGTGGGGGTTGGTGGCAGGGCAGATAACTATCACAGAGACTTGGGGCCAACCTCCAAGGCCAGATCCCAGGGTCAGACCCAGATTGTATGATGTAGGAATGAGATGCTGTGAACATGGGGCCATTGTCCTCTGTGGAGGCACAAAGTCAGCAGTGAAAGAACTGCAAGAATGACTTGTTCCTAGGTCATGGACTCTGAAGCCAGAACCTAACAAAACCCTGAACTCATTCACTGATGCTCCCCTCCCTTCCTTGCCCTCACCCTCCATTAATTCATTAATATATTCATTCCATAAGTATTATCTGAGCAACTATTCTGTGACAGATGAAGATAAATGAGGCATATGAGAGCTGTCTGTTAGCAGACAGTCCTGTAATCAAATGTACATGCCAAGAAAAGGGTCATGGTTGTGGTTTAGACACAGGGCTCTGGAAACCTAGAGGGCAGAGCACTGGATTCTTCCTGGGGCCAACTAGGGAGGCTTTCTGGAGGAGGTGAGGGACAATAGAATGGAATCTTGGAGCTTAATTCTCAAGCAGGTAGACACAGGGCAATGAGGGAGGTAGTCATAGGGGAGGGAACAGCTCTGGCAAAGGTGCAAAGGACAGAGAGCATACAGCCAATTTGGAATTGAAACCTGGGTGTAGACATGTGGAGTAGGGAGGCAAGGGACTCTTCTCATTTTCAGGGAACAAGACAGTTTGGTGTTCTAGGAGCCAAGGGTGAGCCAGTGCAAGAATCTGGGCCTCTCGACTATCAGTGCCCAGCCTGCCCATGTTGGGGAGCAGGGTGGCATTGCACAAGATTCTTTGGCCACAGACAGACCTGATGGGACATCAAAGCTCAGCTATTCCCCCACCGAGGTGAAGAGCCTTAGGAAATGGCTTATTTCTTTGAGTCTCAAGATCATCCTTAAAGGGAGGGCTTTTAACATTAACCTCATGGATTGGTCTGAAACATAAATGAGGAGTTAAATCAGATAATGCTGGAACTGAATAACTTCTTGTTAGTGGAGCTTTGCCATTTGTCTTGCTTTGTTCATTTGTTTCGGGGAAGATTAGTGTGATTGCACATGCCAGGGAGATTGAACAGAGCTTTGGGACAGAGGACCCCAGAAGGAGGCTAAGTTAGTAACCCAGGCATGAGGCAATCAGGATGGATGTGGCTGTAAACATGCTGTGCAGAGGAGGGATGTGTACGGAGACGATAACACTTATTAAACAACTACTGTGTGCCAGGAGCTACACTAAGAATTTGATTTACATCATTTCATTCAATCCTTACTACAACCCAACGTCCCAACATATGGCCTGGAAAATATGGTAGCTGGATGGAGAAAGGGGGCTGATGTTTATTCAGTGACAACAGCTAGTAGGCACCAATTGTTTTCCATTCAATATCTCACATATTTTTCTATATATACCTATATACACACACACGTACAATATACACTCATACTAATTCTGGGAGAGCAATACTAGACCCATTCTGTAGATGAGGAAGTGAGGGAGTGAATGGCTTGCTCAAGATTACACAGCTGCACAGCTGGCAGGCTCAGAACTTTAACTCAGCTCTTCTTGGCTCTGAAGTCTGTATTTTCCACCTCGCTGGGAGTCAGAGAGGAAGAGAAGCATCCTGGTAGAAGATATTTCTCTTCCTACAGTCACTCACTCATTTTCAACACTTTGCTCTGTCCTCACCTTCTTTCCTCATCTCTAGCCCACGTCAGCCAAGAAGACTTCACAGCTGGGTTAAGACAAAAGACATCATTGAACGATTGAAAGCCCAAGTACGCAGTACCTTTTCTGGGCCCTTATTAGCGCATCTTTCTTCTTGTGACTGGTCTCTAGGTCATGGTGGAGGTGGCAAGGATGGTGGGAGCTGGGCTTTTGCTATTAGGAGGAGCAGGAGGGAAGGAATGTGAGGGAGAAAGCAACCCGGTTTGAAATGCAAAGGACAAGTGTTAAACTATTACTCTCCAACAGAGGTTTGCAACTTTCCATTTTCAATAGTCGATCTCTCCCTTAAAATGAAATACTACTTGAAAGCCCAATATACAATGCACATGAAAGAGATTCTGCTTTTGTTGAATTGGGTGGGGGTGGCCCAAAGACCTGACCACTGATATCCTCCATCCTTGAACTACCTCCCAGGACCTCAGAGTTTCTTTGAACCCAGTTTGAAAATCATGGATCTGCTCTGGGACTCTGGATCCCAACTTTCCAATATGTGGATAATTACTGCACAAGGAAATAAAAGCCCTCATTTTGTAGGGACGCCTAGGTCCCTGATGGAGTGAGGTTAACCCTGTGTCATGGCTCTCTAAAAGATATAGAAAAGAAAAGTGAACTGAGCACCTGGTAAGTACCAGGCATTCTGCGTATGAATTACTATTTTATATAAAATTCCAATTATTTTATATAAAATTCTTGTAAGGAAGGACTTCTTCAGCCCCAGGCCCCATTTCTCAGATGACTTAAACTCTAAAGGGTTGGGTAGCATGGCCCAAGCTTACATGAGCAAGGCATGGCCAGCACAGGAATTCAAACCACACCCTTTTATAGAAAGAAATATATTCAATGTCAATCCTATGCTAAGTGGTACTTTATGGTAAGGAGGATGCAGAAGGCACCCAGGGTCTGCAGTGCTTCAGGATCCTTACAGAAAGGGATGAGATATGCACAGTGTGGTGCTATGCAGAGCACTGGGGTGGGAAACAAGAGATGGAGACTCTGTCCTGGCTCTGCCCCTGATTTACCAGACAAGGGACTTCCCGCCCAAGTTGCAGGACTGGGCTGAGGAATGGTTAGATAGGGCAGTGCTTTGGAGACCCGAAGTTGCTGTGAACAGATGAGGGGATTTTGTAGGGTTGATTCTGAATAAGACCAATTGCTAAATCTGTTTCTAATGAGTTAGCATCATTCTAACTCAAAAAGTGTGTGGCATGCCACAAATGAACTCTGTTAAAGTACACCTCCTGTGTGCTACAGAAGCCCGCAGCAGAGAAAGAGCCAGGGAGTCAGAAACATAAGCACTGGGGTGGATTTCTGGCCCCAACATTTGCTAGCTGTATGGCTTTGGGTAAATTACTCAATTTACCCTTTTTGACCCTATGTTTCCTAACTTTGAAAACTCCATGTCACATGGTTATCACGTAAATTAAAAGGTGCAAACATGTACAAGGTGTCAAATGCAGCCTGACAGATAGCATGTATACAGGACATATAAGTCTCCTTCCTCTGCTTTCTCCTCTCTACTCTCTGGGCAGTAAATCACTAAAAGTAAGTGGTAGTTCCTAAACACACACACACACACATAAACAAAAAACTCCTATTCATCCTTCAAAACCCAGATTAATTGATACCTTTTTTAAGCAAATCTTCCTTGAGCCTCCGAAACTGAGCTCCCACCACCTCCAAGTCATCTGGGGACTCTGTGCTTGCCCTTATTACTCCCTGTTGTAATTTCATAGTTTATGTGTTGTAAATACTTACTGTTTTTATGTCTGTCTTCCCGAGTAGACTGTGAACTCCCTAGTTGAAGCCTGGCACATATGAGTTTGCACATTTGGGGAGTTGTATTCATAGTCAATAACCCCTGAGTAACCCCTGCCATCCGCCCAGCCAGCATTCCACTGATGACGGGAAAGTGAGAGTGGCCTCCACCCGAAACTTGACAATTCATCTGATCTGCTCTCCAGAAGAGTCCTGGGCTATTAATCCTCTTTTGTGAAAAACAATTCTGCAGCGTCCTCAGGAAAAAACTCTGAGGGTAGGTGTGTGAGTGTGTGTACATGGAAAAAACTCTGCAGTCATTTTTTTGGCACTCAATTCTTAAAGAAGGAGGATTTTGCTGTTTTGGGTGACTGCACCCAATGTGATGGAAACATAATAAAATGTCAAGTTCTGCTCCAGGCCAAAAAAACATTTTTTTTTTTTATTCCAGCCTTATTGGAGTAAGAAACTGCCCCGTGTCAGGACTAAACTGCCGAGAACACTAGAAAGAGCAAGGACTTTGCACTTCTACAGGAGCGGATTGATTTCAGTTCTGGGCCCTGAAGCAACATGCTCATCTGTAAAATGGGACTGTGGATACCTGCCTTGCAGGTTTATGGTAGGGATACGCGAGGCTGTGGATGCTGAATGCTTAGCAGAGTGCTGCCACCCCTTTTCTATTTCAGGCTATCTCATTGAATCCTCACAACACTCTATAATATAAAGCCATCTCCAACTTACAGGTGAAGTGTTAAACTGAATTTGGTCTGAGGATGCCTGTGTACCTTGAGTCCCTACATAATGAACTGTAACCTAACTTAGAAGTAAACCGATTGAAAGCCTAATTCAGGGGTATATTTTTTTGTAACAAGTAGCTAAGTCTCAGCCAATTACAGCAGGTGAGCTTTAGCCAATCGTAGGCTGCCAGCACCTCAGAGCACGCCCACATAAGGCGAATGCTGCGCTCTAACCACGGAAGCGTTTCTGTACCTCAGTTTTCGTTTTCTGGCTCCGAGGGCTGCCTGATTTGCAAATCGTTCTTTGCTCAATTAAACTTTGTTCAATTTAATTGTTGATTGTTTCTCTTTTAACACTTGGAAGTGTGCACAAGGTCTCCCCGTGGGTAGGCAGCAGAGCTGAGACTGGAAGTCAGGATTCTTGGACTCCAGAGCCCATGGGAAATGTGTTCCTCCTTCAAATGGGAAGTCGGAGTTTTCTCATTTAGATTTGTCTCTTTAGCTGTAAAACGGACTTGTCACAGATGTCCTCTTAGCCAGTGCTTAGGTGCTCCCTTTGGGCTCTCCTCTGGCCGCCCCCTGCTCCCTGAGTTTAACGGGAGAATCCCTGGGACCAGAAGACAGGATGAGGCATTGTTTTGTTTAAAGAATCTACTTTGCTCACTGCAGAGGCCAGGGCCTCCCAAACTCTCCTTTTTCCCCATCATGCAATGTACAAGGTTCCAAGAGGGAAAAAAGTAAGTAACAGCGACTTCTGATGAGTGTGAAAAATGCAGCAGCAAAGCTGAGAGGGCCGTGTGGGGGCTGGCAGGCTCCAGAAGGGACACGGTGGTCCGTCTCAGGAGCAGCCTCAGCCAGGCAGCTGCCTCCGCAGCAATTTCTTTCCAAACACCTCTGTGGAGCTAGCGAAATAAGTGGCGGCTACCAACTGCTGTCCCGGCCTCAGGGTGGCTGGGGCGGCGGGACGCAGTGGCGCTGTGGCGTGCTGCCCACTTCCCCCTTGAGTAAGGCGCTTCCTCCCGCAGTAGACACGGCTGCTGGTGCCGCCCTGGGGATGGCTCTAGCTGCGGGTGCTAGGTCACACCTCCTCCCTGCAGGCACAAAGCCCAGCCCCTTGTACTCACTTGGGGCAACTTCGAAGGGCCATCCCGGCTCCAGCGCTGATCGTTCATCAGCTGGGGCGCTGTCCCTCTGTCGGCTCCTGCTTTCTTTCCTCAGGTCCTGTTCAGTGAGTACTTGCGTGCGCGTCCCACAGTCGCGCAGTCTGTGCCCAACTGCACCTGCCACCAGGGAGGCCTCCGGTAGGGAAGGTTGAAAAAACTTTGTTCTACGCCCTGTTTTGTTACTAGCGTTTGTGACCTTAGGCAAGTCCCAGCTTCTCTCTGGACCTTCAGTTACAAAATGTGTGGATGAGCAGATTCGACCTTAAAGTTTTTTTAGACTTGGACTGTCCTTCAGTTGAAGGACAATCTCATGAGACCTGGTCTCTCCCGAGCGGGGAGACATTGCTGTTTGCCTGTGCCTATTTCAGGTCACTCTGTTGTTTGAGTAATCGTTAACAATGTCCCTGTCACTCTCAGAACTGCCTTGGTTTGAATAAAATTTTTGTTATCCTACTTAAGACACCTTGTGCATGAGGAGTGCGGATGGGGCTGGGGGGAGAAAGCACAGAGTGAAGTCAGAGGGTCCAAAGTGCTGTCCCTCTGTCCTCTACACTCTCTCTCTGGCTTGTCTCCGCAGGAAGCCCCAGGCCTGCAGATTAGGCAGCTCGGCCTGTTTCCTCTGTGGTCCCTTTGTTCCCTGGGGTCTGCAGATGGAGGACACGCAGAACAGCCAGCCTGTTCCGGGGGCAGCAAAGAGTTAACGGAGCTCCCTGGGCGCCAGACAACAGCCTCATCAGCGGGCCCTGATTCTGATTAAACAGCTGTGCGCACAGAGGTATAGACTGTGTGTGTGTGAGCGAGCGAGACAGCGAGGGTGAGCGAGTGTGGGGGAAGGTGCATTTGTAACTAAACATGTCTGAGAATACATGTGATGTGTGTGTGAGTACGGCTGGGCGCACGCAGGCACACAGGTGCCTCTGCGTGCATTGGTATGTATGTGGAATATGTCCACGTGAATACACGTGTTGGAAAAGTAATTAATTAATATGTGTACTTGTAGGACTGTGTATGCAAGCATGTGTATCTGCAGAGGAGTAAACGACCTATGTGAGTTTGTGAAGCATTTTGAAAATTGCAAAGTATTTAAAAATAATAGTTATGATTAAGATGTGTAGCATGGACACAAGCAGATGGTTGTGCACACGTGGGCAAAGAGAAGAGCTAGGAGGGGCAGTGATGCACGTGGGCATTTTTGGAATAAATGGTAAGGCCATCCAGGGCAACTGTCCCATTCAACAGATCAGGAAACTGGAATTCAAAGAAGTGACCATTCCAAGATCACAAGATTACCTGTGAGGTAGATTATTATCCTGTGTCACTCAATTCCTCACTCCCTCCTGCCATGTGACTTGCAGAGCAGCGGAGTGGGCACGCTCTATTTCCCTGCCCCACTGCAGTTGGCCTTGACCATGGGACCTGTTTTGACTAATGGGCTGTGAGTGGAAGTGAGGGGTGCCAGCTGAAGGCCAAGATCTCAAGGGGCACTTGCGCTCTATCGTCACCTTGGGAACTTGCTGCAGGGAAGATGTCGGTCCCAGGAAGATGAGAGATCTGTGGGACCCCCTGAATGCAACATACAGCCTGGAATCAAACCCAGCTGGTCCTGAAGCCTGAAGCAGAGTTGCCACCAGCACTTACCTGCCAAAACATAGTTCATCTGCATTTATGTGAGCATGGTCATAAATGTTTGTAGTAAGCCATTGAGACTTTAAAGTGGTCTGTGATACAAATGGCTGGCTAATGGTGCTGAGGGTGTAGGCCCTGTACCTTAGTTCCTAGGCTTGTCTGGGGTCACCTGAGCAACCAGGTCCCATCCCAGAGATGGTGATTTAATTTGCCTGGGTAATGGTCTGTGCTTTGGAATTTCTAAAAGATCCTCAGGTGATTTGAATGTGCAGTCAAGTTTTGAGACCCTTGCCCTACACCACAGGGATGAGATCAGAGTGGTAAGCACAGCCTGATGAAGCTTTAAGCACCAAGCCAAAGAGGTTGGGCTTTATTCTGATAGTGACATGAGGCCAGTGAAGGGTTTTAAGGAGGATGAGGACATGTTTACATTCATGTTTCAAAAGGATCCCCCAGGCAGTTCCAGGGCATTCTGGAAGCCAGGCCGTTTCTGGCTGGGCTCCAGGATTCCCTGATAGCCTCTGTCTGACAAGGTGTGTGATATACACTTATACCTGGGCACTGTTTCTGGCTCAGGACTCATTTTGAGCGCTCAGTACACTCAGGTGGCCCCACCGCTGCTGCTGACTGTCTCAGATGAGAAGAAAGAAAAAAAATCAGCAACTTTTCCCAGCGACTCCATGGCCGCTGCCTAATCCAGGCCTCTTTACCTCTACTTGGAATATTCCAACCCCTCTCCTGTCCGCTTCCCTTCCACAGCTCCTTCCTCCATGGAAAGCACACCTGATCCCGTTACTGCCCTGTGGGGCAGCCAGCCCTGGCTCCCACTGCCTGTAGGATAGATCCACACTCTTCCCCGAGGGGTCAAGGCCCCTTTTTTTCCAGCCTGGATCTATCTGTCCAGCTTCATCTTTTACTGCAAGCTTTCAGGGGCCTTAACATGAACTTAAACCCACCTGCAATTGCCTTCCTCTGTGCTTTCGGACACACCGATCTCTGGATCATTCTCCCCCATCATTTCCACCTGCCAAAGTCATACCAGACCTTACAGCTGACTTAGGGGCCTGCTTCTCCATGAAGTAGACCTGGACTCCACAACCTCAGACAGAATGACTGCCTCCTTGCTCAGAGTGCTAAAGCCTGCCCTTTGTTCCCCTCCTGTTTTCCATGTCCCCTCAGCCTTTGTGAGCCCCGACAATCTGAGATCCCAGCTCTCCCATCTCCTCCAGTGCCCCTGCTAGCAGTGCCAGGGAGGCCGGAGGCGCCAGGCAAGTGTTTGCTGAGTTGGCCTGAATTCCTTGCCCCAAGTCTAGGCTGAGGGACAAAAAGGACAGTGGGGCTGGCTCCATGCCCTGGAGAGTCTCCCACCAGCATCCCTTCTCCTCCCTCCCTGCCAGATTCTCAGGGATGCTCAGCCTTTGCCCTCCCTGAGGGCTCCGAGACAAATACATGTCCCAGAATGCTTTGCCCTCCCTTATCAGGACAAGGACTAGACCACTGACAGTTCTCTGGTCCACAAGCCCAATGTCCTGGAAGGTCACAGGCTTTATCTTGTTTATGTCTGTGACTTTTCCTGAGGCTCTTCACTTCTTGACAGTGTCACAGAGCAGGCCTGCTGCCTGGGATGTGTCTGGAAAGTGGCCCATTCCTGCAGGGGCAGGGAAGAGCCAGTCATCAATGCTGATGGGGCATTCCAACTCCACCCAAGCGTTTTCAAACTTTGACACTGGGTCTGAAGCTGAGGTTGAGTATAAACACATGGCACAGCATTGAGGATAGGATGGAGCAGGGCAGGAGCTAAGGGAGCAATGCACCTTGTTTCTTCATTGATTACCTGTAATGATGAGCTCCTGAAAATGTAGATATTTGGTGGGGCTGGGAAGGGAAGGGACTGAAAAAAAAAGAAAGGGAATTAAGAACTAAGAGTTCCTGCTGTGTGCCTGACACTAGAGAAAATAGCAAGTGCAAAGGCCCTGAGGTAGAAATGTGCTTAGTGTGTTCTGGGAATGCGAAGAGGCCAGTGTAGTTGGAGTGGACTGGGCAGGAAAAAGACTGTTAGGAGTTAAAGTCAGGAAGGTAGAGGAAGGCAAATTTATGTAAAGCCACAGTAAAGATCATGGCTTTTATTTTGAATGAGCAATTGCATGACCTGATTGGCTTTCCAAAAGGATTGTCCTGGTTGCTATGGGGATCAGAGTTTCCCCCTTCCTCCACAGTAGGGCTCTTTCTTCTGTCTTGTTCCTACGAGTTCTCTAGTACCTCATGTGGCACCTCTCACACAGTAAGCACTCAATAATTATTTCTTGAAAGTGTTGGCCAGAATTCTGTCCCCAGCTTTCACTTAGGCTCATGATGAGTGTTGAAGGCATTGTGATTGTCACCCAGATGGACACCTTGTCTAGGAGCTTCTTCTCTTGTGGGCCCTGTTCTCCAGATGTCTGATGGGTAGAAATTGGCATATTGTGCCTCCTGCAGCTGGCAAAGTCACAGCTGGATGCAATACTGCGCACATCTGGTACCCACATGTCTCACCATGGACTTGATAGTCAGCCAGATACCCGTGAATATGCTGTAGACAAGCAGGGAAAATGGGAGGTCTGAAGTGCTCGCAGCAGATGGTGAGCACAGGTGGCTTTCAGGATGGCCTGTGGGCATTTTTCCGGAGTGACCTGGGTGTCCATGCCATGGCCAAAAGGCAGAGTTTCAAGCCCCGGGCACCTCAGTTCCCCCAAACACAAGCTCAAGTTTTTACAGTGGATGGGATTCTGGGTGGCTACTTTCCTCAGCCCCAATTTTCTCATCTGTAAAATGGGAGATATCTGAGCTGGAAGAACTTAAAAATCATTTGGCCAAAAGGCCTCATTGCACAATTGGGTATAAGTATGGTCTTAAAAGAGTCTCTTCTTTCTCTGGGCCTCAGTTCTGTACAAAATAAGGATGTTTGCAAGAAAATCTCTTCCTCTGAACACCAGGCAAAGGGCGAAGGGTGTACCTCCCTCGGAAACTCTAGTTGGCCCCTTTCTCTGGGAACAGACTGTGTGTCTTGCACTTCAGTTAATTTGCGGAAAAAATGGACTTCTTTTTTGTTTTCTCTTTTACATCCTTCCCACTTGTGAGGAGACCACTTCCTTAAGTGAAAATGGGGACTCTCAGGTGCAATTGATAGGTACTATAATTTTAAAACACAACATCATTGAAGCTATTTCCCCCCAAAACTGCTATTCAATTACAGGCATGGGCAAATTCGTAGGGGCCTATTTTAAGCACTGGAGTCTCCAGTACATTTTAGGGATGCTCTTTAAAAGACATGGCAACATGCAAAAATCCCAGATGTTTCCTTAATGCTCTCAGCACCTTTGAGCTGAGTGGGGGAAGAAAATGTCCGTCAGACCTCTCTGGATAAGTGAAATTTAGGTTGGAACGCTTCACACGGCTCTATACCAACAGTGCCAGAAAGAAAGGTGTTTCCTTCCTGGGAAAGGAGATTGAAATCCAAAGATTCCTGAGGGAAGAGATCACGTGGGGAGTAAGAGGAAGGAGTTGAAGGCTGGAAGGGGGTTACCTTTTACCTGAAACTCACCTGGACTGCTGTTCCCTTTAGTCATTTCGTTGAATCCCTACATAGCGCCATGGAGGGAGGTAGCCCATCCCTGCAGTTCCCAGGAAACTGAGACTCGGAGAGGCCCCCATCTAGGAAGTGATGAATCCTGCACTTGGACCCAAGTTCCTGTCCCTCTCTTACCTAGCTTGCCCAGGCAGCCTGCAGAGTGGCTCTGCCACACACTCTGGAGCAGGACAGCTGCTCATCAGCTGGAAGACCTTGGGCAAGCCACTGAATCTCTCTGTGCCTCGGTCTCCTCGTCTGCAATGGGGCTTGTAGCTGTAATTGCCTCACAGGGCTGCTGTGAGGATTAAGAGTTCATGCATAGCAAACCTCAGCGGTGTTAGGTACATGCGTGCTTGGCCCATGGTAAGAGCTACACAGAAGTAGCCCTTATTCAGATTACCTGACGTGAGCTGAGCTGGAGTTGTTATAATATGGAGAATATGGGAATATGGAGAAGTGGTAGCATTATCCTCACCCTGCTCCACCATCAAGGCAGCCCTAAGGTCCCACACCTCCAAAGGCTTCTTTCCTGCTGCATCTTCCTCAATTCCACTCCCTTCCTTTATGACCTGGGCAGTCCTGCTTTCCTGCTTTTCACGTGTTCCAGTGTCTTTCAACACTGAGCATGAACTTGGGAAACCATTGTGGAGTCAATCACCAAACTTGCCACTTAACATCTCTGTTGACTGTGAGCAAGATTTTTAGGATTTCAAGGGCGTGGTTTCTCCATCTGTAAAATGGAAATAATAATATTATATCTCTCAGAGGACTGTTGTGATAATTAAAATATGCAAAGTCTTAGAGGATTAATTGCTTGTTCAATTTTTGCTAGTATTATCACTGTTTAAAATGCTAAATTTGATTTCTTTTTCTAATTTCTATCTGTCATTTTAAGAGCCAGCTAAAATTCTACATTTCATTCCTATCCCCTATGCAATCTTTCCTCCCATGCACCTTGTCCATCCCCTAAATTCCCTATGGCAGCACCCATCAGAGACTGCTGGGTCTTCTGGACTAGTATCTGTATAACTTTCTGCTTCCTGGGAAGTCTGGATCTGCTCTTGTCCATCTGTAAGTGAAAGGTTGGCTTTCCCTGTGGTGCTTGAATCAAACCAGAGGTAGTTGCTTTGTTTTTTATGGGTACGATGGTCTTGGATCTTCAGCCCTAAAGAAACATACCTTGAGTGGGAAGCGATATCAGAGATGATCGAGCCAATCTCTCCATTGTACTGGGGAGGCAACAGAGGTCCAGAAACAAAAATGATTTCCCCCAAATCACAAAAACACAGGGAATCCACGTGGTAGATCACAAAGAGTAGAGGCTTTGGAATCAGAGAACAAATCCTCAAATTTAAGCTCCTCTACTAATCAATTATGATTTTGGGCAAGTCATTTAACCTCTCTGGAGCTTGGCTTCTACTTCTGTTGAATGGGTATATGAACACATATCTGGCAGACTGTTGTATTTAATGAGCTGAGATAGAAACTTTACAGCATGGAGTGGGATAACTATTCTTACTGCACAGGGTTATGGAATGTTGAATGAGATAATTTCCTCCCACTGCCCCTGGCTAACTTGTTTTTCCCTGAACAATTGCCTTTCAGTAATGCCTTTCAGGGGCATTGAGAGCCGATCTCCAGCCAGAGCCCTGGTGGTCCTCTAACACTTAAAACCCAAACCCCAGCTTCAGTCCCAGGGGTTGCAGTGTGCAGTGCAAAGGCCTCGCTGGCCCCTGCATCAGTGCTGCCTCTCCACCCATATGGTTTGATTCTCATCTTTTTCGCAGAGAGGACGGGATGCTCCTGTCCAACATATTTTAAAAACAAACAAAAAACATCATGTCCTGGATATTCTGTTAACGTTAATAACAGTCATCACACCACACCCGTGGTGGAGGCCAGGGCAAATGCTCTCTTGGAAGAGGTATTTTTTCCAAATTCCTTTATTGTCAGTGCTTGGCTGGAAAATCAAGCGGCTCTACCTTAAGGAAAATTTCTATGTTCAGCTTCCTTTTCTTTTCCTGGGTGTGCATAGATATTGCACCTCCTTACACACCACCTTCCCTGTCACCGAGACCCACCCTGGGGGATGTGTTGGCCACAGGTGAGTCTTTGTCAGCAATCTGGCACTCTTCCCTTAACAAAGGCAGAGGAGGCTGTCTACGTTGGCAGGGCCCAGGCATCCCACAGTTGAAATGTCCACCCAAATGCCTTTGGCAGGTTCCAGAACCTGTATTTCGTTCCTCCCAATCTGGGAGATGCCAAGAGAGAAATCCGAATTTGCTTTCAAACCCTCAAGCTTCAGTGATATTTGTGAAAAACAAATATTTTCAGGGAACACTTCTGAGTGACAGCCATAAGCAGGGATCCACTGGGCATAATTCATGGGTTGCACAGAAGGGCCTGGCCCTCTGCTGAGCACGCATTCCTGCTCAGAAATTAATTTGTGACTATATCGGTAAGGAGTGCAGTTCAGAGCAACAAAACCAACTGTGGCTGATGTAAGCATGAGGGAATTTATTGGAAGGATAACAGGAGCTTAATGAATCAGTGGGAAAGTTGGAGAACCAGGCTCAAAGATGGGTTGGAACAAAAAATGCAGAATTAGGAACTACAGGTATATTTTCATAGCAGGAGTAGTTGGATCAGAGAGCTGCAGGAATAAATGAACTCTGACCACCTCTTTCATCTTTGTATGATTTGCTCAGAAATCAGACTCCTCAGAGAGAGCATCAGTTGGCCAATCTTGGTCACATATCTGGCCCAGGTCTGGCAGAGAAGCCCTCAGTGATCCCATGGTGGGAGAGTAGGCATCTGGATTTATCATTCCACCAAGATTGCAAATAACAGGAGGAAAAAAATTTCTCTGAAAAATTAAGATCTGGTTGCAATGGAAAATAGAAGCTTTGCAGCCAAAAAAAAAAAAAAGACAAGAACAAAAACTTCTACCTTCTACCTATGTTTTCACAGTTTAGAGAGAGAGAGAGAGAGTGTGTGTGTGTGTGTATTGCTCCACCCTCAGCACGCATCTGTTGGCAGCATGCTTGGGTCTGGTCCTGTCTGGTTGGGTTCAGAAGATCAGAACCCTCACCCAAGCTCTGGGTATCACCACTGCGTGCAAACTCTGGACAAGTCCCTCCCTCCCTGGTCCCTCTCTCCCATCTGGGCAACGACAGAGTAGGCCCACGATTGCTGCGAACCTTCCATTTCTTGGACTCCTTTGGCCTTGCCTTCCTCTCCTTCCTCATGATGTCCAGGGCTGAGTCTTCATCTCAGATCCCACTGCTTCCTCACCCTCCCTAGGGATCCAATCTAGTCTCCCTGCAATCACTGAATCTCACTTACCACTCTCAGAGAACTTAGCATTAGCAACCTCCTGCAAGGCCCGACCCCCCTATTGGCCTCAGTGAAGGCACAGAAGCAGGGATGGCATCCCCCACCCCCATAAATGTGCCTTGCCTCCACTGGCAGCAAAAGCTTTTGGAAAACTTGTAAAGAGGTAGCTTCAAGGACAGGTAAGGAGTGATCCAAGGCAGGGAAAAGCCTGCAGAGACACAGCTTCATTCTTTGCTCCCTGGATCCCTCAGAGCATTAGGCCTTACCAGGGATTTTTGAAGGAACCTGGCTCAGCCCCACCTTGGCAGAAACCCTCCCCTCTCTGTGCTCTCTTCCTGTGTTGTGACAGATGCTGCTCTGATACCCTTGGTACCCAGTTCCCAAAGAAGAAAACAGATCACCCATCACTAGGTAATTACAGAGCAACTGAAAGGCCATTTAGCTACTGTGTGATAAGCAATAGACTATTTTAATAATAACCAATTACCATACATTATAGTATATCATTTGGCATTTGATGATCTACCCGGGTCTCACCTGTTCCTTCTTTTATGGAGCATTTCATGGCTGTTCACACCTTCCTCAACAGAAGTTGTGTCAGTTTCTAATTGAAGCACTATTTTTAGGAAAGAGTTAGGAAAAGTTAGTAGAGGTGGTGTAAATTATATCATGCCAAGTAGAAGGATGCATTCTGCCAAGTGTCTTCCCTGACAGCTCTGCCATTACATGGCACTCGGCAGGATGGAGAGCAAGACGTGTTTCATGATCTGCATTAGCCTTTTCACATTAAGGGAAGTGTAAAGCTGGAGGCCCGCTGTCCAGGCAGACATGTGAGCAATCCAAACACATGCCCACTCTCTGCTGCTGACCGTCCCTTCCCTGGCTGGGCTGTGTGCTTGCTGCCTGTTGAGTGTGAAGTCACAGGGCTGAGCATCCGCTAAGGCGTCTGCCATGGATACCAGAGCATACTCTGCCCAGGCTGTGGTGGCTCCTCCAGGGGCAGTAAAGATGACCCTCTACCCTCTAAGATCTGTTCAGCCCATTCCCCTGGCCTGGGCTCCCCTCTTTAAATTTACCCACTCGGTCACTTCCCTGAGACACAAGCCTGCCAATGGGACAGCCAGGCCAGTCCTGGGTCCAGTGCCCACCCCCACATCTCTGTACTCTTTTTATCCTTTTCACAATCTGCCCCATGCAGAGACTTAGCTCTTAATCCTTTCCTCCCAAGAAGGTGCCTGGGGTCCTCATGCACATTTTCAGCCCTTTTTGTATATACGCATACTTACGTTCAATCTCCAGTGGAAACTTCTGTTATGAATCCCCAGATGTATAAAGTTGTAGCGGTTTCTGTTTGGGATGGGCCTTTGGGATCACAGAGTTCACTCTTCTGCCCTCATAAGGCAGACACAGCCCAATCCATCAGATGCTATCATCACGGCCACATCCAACCACTTTCCCAGGCTGCCACCACCCCTTTCCTGGATTATTGCAGTAGCCTCCTGGCTGGTTTCCCTGCTCCCACCTACCACCCACCCCCCTGCCGCCCTGACAGCCAGTGCTCAAAACAGCAGCCAGAGGGATTTGTTAAAAGAATATTCAAATCACAGGTCACTCCTTGGCTCAAATTTCCCAAATGGCTTTTCATCTCATTCAGAATAAATGATGAATAGACATCATTTTTAAAATGTAGAATAGATATAAGTGTCTTTTTAAAAATTTAGAATAAAAAATAAAATTGAAACTCCCTTACTACAAAGCCCTATATAATCTGTCACCTCTTCATGCTGCCTCCTCTTTCCCCGGTTCCTACCTTGTCACTGCTCCTTCTTACTCTTCTAGCTCACCTTGCTCACTCTAGTCCAGCCCCACTGACCCATTTGCGATGTCTTTGGACAAAGTGTGGCAGTTTTACTTTGACAAAAGAATCATTACATCTTCTGTGATGATTTTAATTAAAAAAAAAAACAAGTTTTATTCTCACTCTGACATTATTTTCAAAGTTACTTATAAACGAAGTAGAATTTAGGCTACTCTTCTGAGTTTTTGTATAGGGATCTCGTAGTTGTGGTAACAGATTCCCACTCAAACTAGGAAGTAGCAGAAAAGGCAGATCTTAGAGTAGGAAGCGGACATGGACATGAAGACCCAAAGTGCTTTCAAGCCCTGGTGGACTGAGCTCAGGAGCTGGGAGGCGTCTAGACCGAGGCAGCTGAACATTTCTGTGGGGCATGGACGGGGAAAGTGCAGGTTAAGTATTCCTTGCCACAAATAGGATGACTCTGGAATGAGGAAAGATGGAGACACAGATAAAGGACAAGAGTGGCCTGGAGGAAAAATGATCAGAGAGCTGAGGAGCTGGAGAAGAGAGAAGCAGGAGAAATGAGCAAATGCAAGGCGGAGACTGTAGGGACGGTGGCTTCCATCCTCCTGGGAAATGGGTCCACACCAGCTGAAAACCGAAGACATGGTGCATGGGAACTGGGAAATTAAGTAATACGGCCTGGAGACCAGCTCAGAACTCCCCAGCTCAAGCTCAAGTGACACTTGGCCCTTCGTCATAGCCATACTTTTGTTTGAAAAATCACAACTATTTTACTAAGCATTAGCCACCATGCTAAGCTCAGTGAAAGATCCAGAGAAGTATAAATTCCTCCCTTTTAGCAGCTTACAATCCAATGAGAAAGGGAAAACACACATTGGTGGATTATTTAAATAATAACTTAGAAAATAGCTCTGAGTGCTGGAAACAGCATGAGTTGGAAGTCAAACAGATCTAGATTTGAATCCTGGCACCCCCACTTGCAAAGTGTGCCTTAGGTAAGTTTCCTAAACCCTCTAAGCTTCAGTTCCCTCATCTTAAAAAGTGGGAATATTAATGGGCAAATGATTGAGCCAGAGCTTGACCTTGGACCTCTGTTCAGTTGCATCAGCTGCTTTGATTTGCCTGGTTTGGGGTTCCTGCTCCTTTTGGGGCTGCACCATGGTGTGAACCTCTCTTAGGACTGGGCCTCTCTGGGCTTTGTGTCCAGCCTCATCCTGGCAAAGCCAAGAGGCTCTTGGTCATTCACTATCTCAGCCTGTGACCAGCCATGTCAGCTCCCTCTCTTCCCTGCAGTTGTCCTCTCTTGCTCATGAACTTCCTCCTTTTTGACACCATTGTCCACTCTGCCTCATTCCCAGCTCCCACAGTTCCAATTTTCCCACAAAATGGGCCACGTGATACCAATTATAGGTCAGCTCCACACAAGGCTCAAGGGTCAGTCCTTTCCTCAGCTTGTGGCATTTCAGGTAGCTATAGTTGGGGACATGAGGGGTCTTAGCATGGCCACCCTGGCTGCAGCCTGACTCTAATCTCAGGGCCCAGCACTGACTGGTTCCCACTCCCATTCCCAGGGCCTGACTTACTGACGTTTTCACTCCAGCCGGGGGGCAGGTGCTGGTCCTGGTGCCTCATTCCCCACACTGGCACCGTCTTCTGTCAAGTCAAAGTGTATTTCTGTCGCTCTGGGCCCACTCTGAAGGAGGCTCTTGAGTCCTAATGATGACTCAGATACAGTCTCTCAGTCACTCTGTCTCACAAGCAACAGAACATTCAGCACCATGGGTTAACCACTTACTGTGTGTCAGATACCGGCCATACAATGATGAAAACGACAGGCGGCGTGCGACCCTCGTGGAGCTGACTGCGAGTTCCATCGCAGACCAGTAAGTGATCACGGTCCAGTGGGCAAGTGTATGATGGGGAAACGCCGGTTGCCGAAAGGAAACACAGCAAGGGCATGACATGTGGCCCGGCCATTAGGATTGTGGTGCATCTGGCTAAGAATGGCTCCCATAGCAGTCACGTCCAAGGCACAAAATAAGTAGTTCTCAGGCAACAGGGAGTGGGAGTGGCTGCAAGTGGTGGGGCCGTGGCAGGAGAGGTGGGAATAATTTCCAAGCAAAGGTAATCCTATACAGCTGGTATAAGAAGGTAAGAGGAAGCCTGTTGTGTTGACGAAACACACCCTTTAAAGATTCTAACTCAGTAGCTATGGTGATCTTGAGCAAGTTGTTTAGTCTCTCTGTCCTCACTGCCCTCATTTATAAATGTATATAATAACAATACCCACTTGATAGGTTTATCACAAAGATTCAATGATTTAACCCATGTAAAGCTTTAAAAAGTCCCAGGCATATAGAAAATTAGACACTGCTAACAGCATTCCCCTCCTCCCGGAATAAACCAAAACAGCATCTGTGAGATAATGCAGACAGCACAAGAGGGTGGAGGTCAGCAAGTCAGGGAAAAGGAAAATTAGTGGAATTCCCCTCAAATAAACAAAAACACACAATGTCTCCATAATTAAGTAAAATTTTTGACAGCAAATGCTTCCATACGATATGGCAACTGCTCAGTTGGTCCATTATTGTTGGTTTCTCAATTTTGTGGAATCCTCAGGTTTCCCTCCCTTTGAACGGCTGGGGCAAAAGAAGAAGCACGGCTTTTAGGTTCAGACCAAACTGAGTTTGAAAACTGACTCTGCCACATCGTGGCTGTGGGACCTTGGGAAGCTCATTCAAATTCTGTGAGCCTCAGCTTCCTCATCTGCAAAGTGGGCACAATCCCACCTGCCCAGAGGTGCGGAGATGAGAAAGCAGTCTTTCTGCATAGGCTGGAGTGATATGGTGGCCGAGTCAGGCAGTCTCCTTCCTCTTGGATCTCACATCTACCAACATACTCAAGAGAAGTTGCCTGCAAGCAAAAGGAGGACCAAGCTATCCTGGACTTGAGCAGAGATGAGCTCTCAGGAAATGGGGTTTTAGAGAGCTGGCACTGAGGATGCCTTCTGTACCCTCTTCCTTGGAGGATTTGGGGCACTGGCATTCTCAGGGCCAAGTCCTTTCCAGGACCGTGAGGGTCAGAGGAACTCACAAGGAGAAATGCAGACCTCCTTCAGTGTTCCACATCCTGCAGCCCCCAGCTGGGCTGTCAGCCCAGGAGTCATTAGCAGGTGGCAGGGCCGAGTGTGGGGCCATCAGTCAGAGGAGGATGTCTGCTGCAGTTCCTGGGATGCAATGGTGCCCTGAGGAGCCGTTGGCAGTAATGATGATGGGTATTTAAGCAAATGAACTGTTAATGACCAGGCAGAGGTGAGCTGCCTCCCAGACCAGCTGGAGCCCAGAGTTGGCAAAGGAGGGTGAGGTAGAAATGAGGAGAGACTGGAGAGAAGAGAGACTCCATTTTCTTCTCAGAAATTGGTTCCCCTTAGGAGTCTTGGTTGGCTATGGGGCAACACCTGCTTTATCTGCTGTCCCTTACCCTGGGACTCCCCATCACTTCCATGAATGATTGCCGAGAAGCTCCCGGCTGCCCTACCCAGGCACACCTCCCCCACCCCCATCTTTCTAGCCCTGTCCTTCCTGCCATGTAGCACAAAGGAGTCTTGTCACAAGCCCACATCAGCAGAGAAAGCACAGCAGGGATGCTGGCCAGCTGGCTCAGGCCTGGTGGATCATGGGGACTACGGATTGAGTGATTGGGGGAGATAAAAATGGCCACATTAATAACCACACCATCCACCGATAACAGCACTGCTACAATAACTGTATGGAGTGTCAAATACGTGCCAGACATTGTTCTAAACTCTTAATTAACATTGTTCAATTCATTGCCCACATAATCCTTGAAGTAGACATTGATACTCCCATTTAACAGAGGAGGAAACTGAGGCTCAAACAGATGCAATGACTTGCCCAAAGATTAGGAAACCAGAGGTTGGTAAGAAACTATGTCCAAGAGTCAATAGAGTGAAACTAGAGAATTTCAAAATTCCAAACTTTCATCCCCCAAAGCATAATGTAGGGAGAGCAAAGGATCCCAGAGTGTGGCCTGAGAAGCCTTTGCGCTGAGAACGGGAGGTAGAGCCAAGATCAAGGCGTTCGCCCTTCAGATTCACTCGGAGGCTGCTGGACAGGAGGCAAGTGGTCTCAACATCCCGCGGGTGGATGCACTTGTTCCAGCCTCCGCGTCTTTGCCCCACTTTGTGCCCCACTCCCACTTTGCCCCTTCCCATTAGGTCCATCCGAATCCATGATGGTGAAAATGTGTCATCTGGCAAAAAGCACCAGCCCTGCCTTTAGCCAGAACCTGCCACAACTTTGCTGTGTAACCTTGGACAAATTACTTAACCACTCTGAACCTATTTTCTCATATGTAAAATGGGATTGTAATTATTCTTAAAGAAATAAATAGACAAAATCAATACAATCAATGTGGTATATGAGGCAGATCATTTTTTGTTTCCTGGATCTGATTCCTGACAGCAGGTGGATTGGGTAACCCCTTTGAATTTTTTCCACTTGGCAGGATCACTTTAAAGATTAGAGATGATGTAAATAAAATACCTAGTATGTAATCACTCATCAAAAAGAGTAACTGCAGTTAATCTTTTTCCCAATTAGGTATATATGGTGCCTGACCCAATGCCTGGGTCCTGCAGTGAGTTCACTTTCCCTGATTCTGCTCTTCTGCCCTCTTCCTTAAGAAAATTCCTTTGTGCCCTCCCCAGGAAGGCTTGTCCTGTCACCTACAGTACTGTATCTCCTCTCAGCTCAAAAATTTCTTTCAGTGCATTAATGATTAACCAAAGCTCATCTCGTATGGGCCACTGGTGCTTCATCTGTTGCTGAGCTCTCACTCTGAAACTTCATGAGAAGCTGTGTGAATTCAGACACTTAACTTTCCTTCTCTGGGCTTCGGTTTCCTTAAGAAAGGTGGAGGTTTGGACTAGAACCGGTCTTCTGTTTCCAAACCACAGGATTTTATAGGACCTCAGTCTGTCCTCAAGCACAGCCTACACCCTCTGTCCTCCCAGACTTAATACACTCTTCCTCAAGTGCCCTTACCCCACCTCAATATCTTAGGACCCGTTTTAAATGTCACTTCTGCCATGGAGTTTCCTTAATCTCCTCCAGGCAGCGGTGATTTCCCTTTGAAATTCCAGAATCTTTGGCTTTCCCCACTGCCCCACATAGATCTTTCTGGACTTCACCTAGACTGTCCTCCCTCCTACAGAAGCCAAAGTCCCTAATCACAGAGGCGTGAGTTATGCAGCCTCCTGTCTTCTTCAGCACTAACACTCTGAGCCTTGCTTGGTAAGTGCCCCTGAATCTTGGGGCTTTGTTTTGGGGACAGCAAACGGACTGAAGATATACAATACGACGCTTAACAAGGAGCTTACACATTCAAGTAATCAACTCTGCCAGAAGGGGACAAATCCACATGGGAATCCCTGGGTATCAACTGCGCCTGCATCCCATCTTTCTCTGTTCCCGGACTCCCTTTCTGTAGCAAGATTATCTCCATTTCATTGCACTGCTTTTGACACCTGTGCTAGGAGCTCTAGACCAGAGCGAATTCTCTGACTCTAGACACTATATTTTTCTTCTGCTGTAACTGGCATCTGTTCAGGCGGATGAGTGAATATTTATTAGATCTCAGCAGGTTTCAGTCATTTTAATTGTTTTCTAGTGAAAAGTGCCCATTGCTGAAACCAGACCTTGTTGGCCATTTATCAGGTCAGCTAAGTGAAAGGGGAGCTGCGCAGAGACAGGAGTTCAAGCAGGTCCAGGAAATTTTGGCTGCAGAAAGAAGTCACACCAAAGAAAAATGAGTCCCTGGATGGTCATCTGGAACTGATGGATTAAGAGATAAGCACCGGAGTTGTGATCTCGACACACAGAATCACTGGACCAACCATTCTCATAATTAGATGCAAGTGGCAAACGTTTAGTGTATTTTTTTTAACTTTTAAAAGTGCATGGAGCAAAAGCCATTGGAAATGGCAATTGTCATTTTCTGAAAAAGAGGTTGGGGAGAAGTGAGCAATATTTACTAAATGCCTAATATATACTATGCATTTAACATCAATTGGTGGTTCCCTTTTTTTTTCTTTGCAGAAAAACATTTTTATCACATGAATATTTCTCCAGAAGCCCGACATGTAAAAAAGATGAACTGTTCTTGGTAAAGCGTAGGTGAGAGACCTGGAGCCCACCTACTCACTCCTTTTGTCCCTTCCTCACTCCAACCCCCACCAAATTAGCTCTTGAAACCCTTGAGCACCTTTCAAAAAAACTGGTTATCTTAGCCCTGAAAGCAACTCTCCAGTGATGGTATCCTAGTCCCACTTCCCAGATGTATCACTTGAGGCTCAGAGGTGCAGTCACATGGCTGGGAAGTGGAGAGGAGTCGGGTGAGAGCTCAGCTCTCCTGTTCCCCAAGGTGAGAGCTCCTCCCACACTGCCAGGCCACCACCTGGTTGGAAGAGGAGGGACTGTGGTCATGGGGCCCAGAGCTGTAATCCACGTGAGGGGGCAAAGAGAGTCACCAGGGAGGCCCAAGCAATAGTTCTGTGGCCTGATCAGAGAGGAGTAGAGAGTGGGGGCACCAGGAGTGGGAAGACCCTGCATCCCACTCTGCCTCCCCAAGGTGAGAGAGAGCTCCCCTCCGGCTTGCTGCCCTCCTCCTTGCCTGGCTGTCTCTCTGCCATCAGCACTGCCTCGTTCCTGGGAGTCACAAGCCAGCTGCCTGCTAAGAACCGGTTCTCCCAGTCAAAGAGGGCTCTGAACTGCAGATCCTCAGCAAGGAGAAGGCTGATGCAACCCCTGATGGACAGTAAAATGCAACGGTGGAGATGATTTAGTGTCCAAAAATGCCCACTTGTGTGTGGACATGTTGAGTGTGATAATACTGAAGGCCAAGATTCAGACGGGAGTGTCCAGCAGCCTAGCCAGGGAGGGAGATGGGAGGGTGGGGTGGGATATCTCTCCCTTTTCTAGTCCTCAATGGTCCTCCCTCACCTCACTTACCAGCTAGTTCTCATTTCCAGACCAATGAGGTCACCTGCATAATCAGGTCTGGCAACAAATAACTGTTCCCCAGGAAATGACCAGAAACTCAGCCCTGTTTTTGTCATCTCACCAATCCCATCATCCTTCCTTTATTCCAGAGCTCCTGGCGTACTCATAGGAGTCTCCAGAAAGAAGACAAATGAGGCACTCATTTAACAATAATACAGCTGTGTGCTAATGTGAAGGCTTTATGCCAGCAGACAAGTAGGTTGACCATTTCCCAACTCCTTTTTCTTTGCCAGCTTTGAGCCAGAGGCATCCATATGACACAGCTCTGGACATGGTAAGTGGAAAACTGCTGTGGAATTTCTGGGAAAACTTTTGATTTCCTGAAAGAAACATTTTCTTTTTCCCCTTACCACTTCCAGACCCCTTACCACCCTCTACTGGATTATAGCTGTGATGGCAGGAGCTGCAGCAATCATGATGCAACCATGAAGGAGAGGTGAAGAGAACTGTAAAGGCATCAGCTCACGTTTAGGGGAACTGCTGAGCTAACACTAGCAATGGCTTGCCTCCAGGTATCTTTTTGTGTGAGAATATCACATCTCTATGTGTTTAAATCACTATGGCTGAATATTTCTGTCTAAAGCCAAAAGCATTCCTAATTTAGTGCATGATTGTATAAGACCCTTACCACAACCCTAAGAAGTAGATATCATCATCCTTCATTTAAACATAAAGAAATTAAAGTTGGGACAAATTGACTATACACAAATCATTTATCTTGGAAGTGGTAGAATCAGAATTTCATTTCAAGCTTTTCACTCTATACTCACAAACCCACATCAAATAAGCAAGAAGTTAACATATTATTAATACATATATAAGATATTATGTATCATGCCTATATTATATATAATTTCCTACATATATTTTATATATACCTATACATACTTTTACATATATATTTACACATATACTACACACACACACACTTTTTAATCCTGTTGCCTAATTTCCTTTGAGCTCATGGAAACAGCATCCTCTGTATGTTGGACCCGTGATGATTTATCTCACGGGCTAACATTACTCTCGGGCTACTAGATACAAGTAAAAATCATCCTGGGAAAATACAGATGATTTGGAAGTGCCACGCTTCCGAAATATTAAGAAAGAAGAGAGTCTGAGTGTGGGAGGCGCCGTGTAGAGCATGAAGAGTAGCGAGTCTGGGGTGGGAAGACGTAAGCGGGAGCCGGGCTCTGTCTGATGCTGACTTGTGAATCCTTTGACAAAGCACTTCCCCCACGGCGCAACTGGGTTTTTCCACCTATGAAATGGAATGAGTGTCTGGTGGGGGGGGGGGGCAGGAAGGGTGTGTGTGTGTGTGTGTGTGTGTGTGTGTGTGTGCATGGTGGGGAGAATAGAGGGAAACGTTAGGTGAATTAAAATCATCTTAATGTGAAAATGCTGTAACCGGGAGATGCATGTGGCTCCCCTAAGGAAATAGTGTGCCTATTGGCCGGTAACCCCGCCTGCTCCAGATTTACAGACCCTTTCATGATTCGCCATCTGTGAAGAGGAGAGGTTGGGGTGGAGGATGGGCACACACCGCAGACTCCACTCAGCAGAGGGCCAGCACCTCCGAGCCTCTTCCCAGAGCCGCCGGGGTCCACCGCTGCCACACCCAGGCCTGAGGGCGTGGCCCGGGGCTTGAGCAGGCTGCGTGCTCCTAGCGGAAACACTTGCTCTCCTTAACCGTGTCTTCGTGACCCCAGCCCCTCAGGGCCCAGCAGAGCAAGTATTCATGAAGGGCATTGTCATCATGTTCTCAGAGGCCACTTCATCTTTCTGCTTTTTTCTTTTTTCAGCGGGTTCCAATGCCCACGATCTTAGCCTGTTTTGCGCTGTTGTAACAGAATACCCAGGACTGAGTAATATATAATAAGAACAGAAATTTGTTTCTCACCGCTGGCCTCCAGGTATCTTTTTGTGGTGAGAATATCACATCTCTACGTGTTAGATCGCTATGGCTGAGTATCTGGTAAGTTCAGGAGCAAGGTGCCTGCATCTGACGTTGGCCTTCGTGCTGCATCCTAACATAGGGGAGCATAGAAGGGGAAGAGAGAGACAAACTCTGTGTCTTCACCTGGCAGAAGCGTAGAAGAGAGTGAACTGACTTTCACAAGCCCTTTTTATGACAACATTGATCCACTCTTGAGGGGTTCTGCTCTCAGGACCTAAACACCTCCCATTAGGCCCTACCTCCCAACGCTGTTGTACTGGGGACTGGGGGGGGGGGGCCTCATTTCAACCATAGCGCCCACGCTTTCAGATTTCCAGAGGCAGAGCAGTCACCCTATACCTAGCTATTGGCAGGTCAAGGGTCCCATCCTCCCACAACATCATAATTTCGTGGGTAGAGCAGGTTCCACAGCTGATCATGCCTGCAGGACAAACGGTTTCCTCCCTAGACCCCACGAACATCTTCCTTTAGTACTGAGCTGTGCCAAGAATAGGCCTCTAACAGAAGCTGCTTGTTCTTGGATTACACTTTCTGAGATCAAAATGTTTGCTGGGATTATGCAAAATAGATTGCGATTAACATGTGGTGTTTAACTGAATAGCCCCAGGCTCTTGGCTTCCCTTCACCACTTGAGCTGCCAAAATAAATCCCCACCCACGGATATCCTGGGTTTGTCTGGCTTGCTTAGAGTGAAAATACGGAGACAGAGGAGTTGTTACTCTCCCAGAATCTGAATAATAGCAGATTCTCCCACATTCACAAAGGGAGCCCCAAAGCTCTTCCATCCAAGCCAGCCCTCAGGCTCCCCCTCAGAGTGGAGTTTCCTTCCTTCCTGTCTTAGCCAAAGACTAAGAGCCAAAGTGTTATAACCTTCCTCTGTGGCAGAGAGCCTTCTAGCGTCTCCATGGTTTTTACTTGGGCAGTATAGCATCATTCATTTCTTCTGCATGTGACAAATATTCAATCAGCAAGCATATTCCTCACTTACACACCTGCTGTGCCAGGCATGGCCCTAGGCCCCAGGGACCTAATGGTGCGAGAGTGATATGGCCCCTGCCCTCGGAACACGCTATGTAGCTCACGCTAGAGCAGTCTGGCCTTCTGCCTCTACGAGGCCTTTGCTCTGTCCGCAAGAAGGAATTGTGAAGGAAAATACCTGGTTCCCTAGCCCGTGAGGGATTTCAAATTTAAACTTATGTAATGTTCGATGAAATTCCATGTGATAGACTTTGGGCTGTAGGTGCTTTCACGTATGTTCAGAGTGCTCAGTGAGTGTCTGTGAAATTGCTTTGTTTGTTAACATCATCACAGCTGGGAAAGAGATAGCATTTGCCCCCAGTCTTTGGTTAAGATGAGGTGTAGAAACTTTCCCAAGATAATAAATGGGGGGAAGGGGCTCCTAATACTACTTCCATGACTACCATGACCACCACTATTCTACTACCACTACCACCAGCACCACCATTACCACGACTGTTGCAATATTACTATTACTACTATGACTACATTATCATGACTACTTCCCTGCTGCTACTGCTTCTACTACAAGCAGCTAAAACTTATTGGGCTATAAGTGTCAAGCACTGTGCTGGGGGTGGTGGGGAATGAAGAGAGGTTGGTTAATGGATACAAACATATAGTTAAATAGAAGAAATAAATTCTAGTCTTCGATAGCACAGTAGGATGACTTCAGTCAACAACAATATATTGTATATTTCAAAATAGCCAGAAGAGATTTGAAATGTTCCCAACACAAAGAAATAATAAATGTTTAAGGTGATGCATATGCTAAATATCCATGTATCAAAATAGCACACGTGCCCCATAAATATGTACAAATATTATGTATTAATAAAAATTTAAAAATAAATAAAAATTTAGAAATAAATGTGTTAATTGATTTAAACATCACAATAGCTCTACCTCCCATTTACAGATGAGATAATTAAGTGATAGCTATACAGGTAGAAGTGACAACATAAGGCTCCAGCCCCAGTCTGACTTCCAAGGCCATGCCCCTAAACACCATCTTACTCTCTAGACCCATTTCTAGGACCCACATCTGTCTGCTCCTACCCGTGGGATTGGCAGCCACTCTGGAATCCAGGGGGGAAGGTCTATGAGATATGAAGCTGTTTGGAGCTAAGCTTGACCCTAGTATGACTTTGAGGATCACTCTGCATCCCTCAGCAGGGACACTCCAGAACAAGGATGAGGTGAGCGTGAAGGTTAGGCTGAGGTAGTGATAGCCTCTGGCAAAAAAAAGGAGGGCAGAGCATTCCTGACAGAGAGCAGAGGCCCACTGTGAGCCTCAGATCTCTGAGCTGTAAGAACTGCCCAAGATCTGATGGCAGCAGCATCTGAGCTAAAGCAATGCACTAGCCAAGCTCAGGACAAGCTAGCAAGTCCCCGCCTTTCTGGCCAGGAGTGACTGACAACAGACATCTGGGCTAGAGGCCTGCTACATACCTCCTTTGTCCTCTTGAGGTCATACCTTGTACCAAATGTTCATTCCAGCGCTGCTACCCCTGAACACAATGCCACTAAGGGGCCTACCTATGTCAGTCCTCTCTCCAAGCTTTAACCCCCTCATTCCTTATTGACACTGCGCCACGACAGGGTGAGACCAGTGACCATGCCAGGTCTGAATCCCTGCCACCTTTTCTCTACTTGCAAGGGTATTGCACATCCATCACGATCTACCCCAAGGTTCACCTCCCCCGTGAAGCCTTCGTCTATGCTGGGACCCAAGCACTTTGTACACCCCAACCATATAGCAATAGTCAAGCTGTTTCTTCTATCTGTAGTGGCTCATCTCTTCTGGACTAGGTTTGCTGAGAACCATGGATTTATCTTGTTCATCTTTGCAACCCCCAGTGTCTAGTCCAGTGCCTCGTTTATAGTAGGGGCTTAGTAAGTTTGGAAGGAAAAAAGGAAGGAAGGAAGGAAAAAGGAAGAGAAGGAGGAAGGGAGGGAGGGAAGGAAGGAAACAAGGAAGAGAGGAAGAGGAGATGGAAGGAGGCTAGGTGTCCAGTATGCCACACCTCTCTGATTTTCCCTACGTCCAACCCCCAAATCATTTGAACATCAGTTTCCAATACAGAGACCCCAGGAATCAGGTCTGCAGGCTTAGCTCCATATCACAGGCTTGGAGGCTGAAGGAAGCAGATCTCTCTTACCAACCAGAGAGCTGAAAAGTCACTGGAACAGAAAAAGGAGGCAGCTGGTGTAGGAACAGCACACGGGATTTTAAGTTGGAAGACTTGCATTCCAATCCCAGCAGGTTTTAGCTCTAGATCTGTCTTTTGACTTCCCTGCACCTCAGCTTCCTTCTCTACAAAATGGAGCAATACTATCACCTCCTTGCAGGGAGTGTTGTGAGGACATACATAAAAACACAGAGCTTAGGAAAGTTCTTTGTGGATGGGAGCATGCCATGTGGATGCCATTTCTTATCCAGATCAAGGTGTCCGTACTGACCCTATCATCCTTACTAGTGGAGCTTTCTTCTTGCCCGCAGCAGCCCTGACCTTGACCTAGGGGTGTGGGTCCCTCTGCCCTCCTAGAGAGCCTGGAACTGGGCTGCTGCCAGCCCTCCCCAGTGCCTACTTCCTCTTGCCATGGCGGCTTCCAGTGGGGAAGCCAACCCAGGATGCACTTTGTGTAGCATCTGGGATTCATCTCAGCTGACCAAGAAGGAGAAAGAAGAAAGGAGAAGGAGGAGACACCATGGCAGTGAAAGCCTCCTGGGTTACAAGCCACTCTAGAATAGTTCTTCCCCAGCTCTGCAGAGGCCTCGCCACCGAGGAAAATGCCGGAAAAATGCCGGCTAATTTCAGAGGCTCCACGTTGGTGGGCCAACATCCCAGGGAGAATGAGCAATTATGATTTCCATCTAAGCAACATATGCTGTTTGCTGGCCTCTTTCGAACAGCTGTAGGTTAGATGCTGTTAAGATTGGTCTCCTTCTCTCCTCCATATTTCAGAATTCAAATTAAACTAAAATAACAGCACCTGCTGAACAAAAACCCCATTGGAAATGTGTCCTCGTACACAATTACTGCAGGGAGGCTGGTCACCATTGTTACCCGCCTATTCTTCCTGAATGGGAACGGCAGCGAAGTTTCCCAGGCAGCTGCAGCAATTCAATTGTATAACTGGAGCTGGCCCCGCGCCAACCCTCAAGAACTCAAGTGGCACCAAAAGATACTATATTGATTTGCAATCGAACATAATAGGCCATCAGCTTAATTATTACTGAAGTGACAAGGTTCTGGGTATTTCATATTTATATTTCAGGGCCTGTGAAGGATGAATGTAAATCTTTTAAATGCACGGATTTGCATATCTTCAGAAGGGTTGAGTGCTCTTATTACATTCATAGCCTTTGAAAGACCAAAAGGACTGGCTATTGAACTCAGGTTGCCAGATCCCACCGGCATTTGCTTGGATGAAGAGACAAAAGGCATAAAATGGAAATTGCTTTTAGTCCAAAAAAAAGCAAAGAAAAAAAAAGCCCACTACTCAACTCCATCAAGCTCAGACCTCTTTGGGGGCCTTTGCAGGGAAATTGGTTATAGGTCTTATTGGGACAGAGGCATTTGGACATAGGGAAATGAAACCAATGACTTTTTGGACGGGTGAGATCCCCTCTTCTTTCTCTTTCCTGGCCTGTTCCTGGCCTCTGCAGAGCTCTGGTCAGTAGAAACTTATGAGCCTCTGAGATCTGGGCAAGGGAGGGACAAGGAGAGACAGAGGTTCACTCTCCAAATGTCTGCTACACCAAGATCAATTACTCAAAGAAAAATGATCATATCTTCATCTACTCATCATTATCAACCCTTTTCCCTACAGCCTTTCTAATAGGACCTGTCACCCTAGCAAGAACTTTTAGAACCATTCCAAATTTCTCCGTACCCCTCTCCCTCTAGACCCAAAAAGTCATTGTATTTTTTATAGATTCCTCCTCCTAAGACCCCCTTGAGTTTTGCCCTCTGCCCCATTTAGTCCTGCTGCCTCTGCCTCCTGCCAGGTCTCGTCACAAAGCCTGGACTCCTAAGATTTTCCTGTCCCATCCTCCTGCCTCCATCTTACTGAATGGCAGTCCCTTCTCTTCCCTGTCATCAAAGGGCCTTCCTGAAAATTCTAGAGACTTCTGCCTAAAACCTTCTCACAGAACCCAGAGGATACAGTTTAACTCTCTTCCCAGTCAGGCTTCAGGCTTTATGCCAAACCAGTATTCCCTAGGTAGACACCGTCACCCTTGACACATGGCATTTCAATTCTCTTTGCCTAAATGCCCTTTTCTCCTTGTCAATGGAGAGACAAGAATCATCTTTCCGGATTTACCTTAAAACATTGCATCCTATCTTATATGTTACCTGGGTCCCCTCCTCAGCAAGCCCATTTTACTTTGTTCATGTGTACAATATGATATTATGCTTTACTTAATGGTTTACACATCTGCTGCTTCCACTAGGAGAACCTCACCATCAGAAAGTGTGCCTTCAAATCTTTTTAGTCCCAGGACCTAGGTCAGGGCCTGGAATGTGGGAATGTTTAGCAATTGTTAGTTGAGTAAATATTCATCCCTAGGAAATATCAAACATGTATTGAATGTCTATAATATGTAGATATTATTCCAGGCACTGAACCAAAAGTAGTCCATATGGGAACCCAATGCCAAGACCAAGACACTGCAATAAACATAGTAGTCTATGCTCATGACTAAAAGGATGGTTTAGAGATCAAGTGTTCTCAAAAGACAGAGAAACAGGAAATTTGTGGCCTGGAGTGTATGAGAGAAAGCAGGACTAGAACTAAGCCTGAAATCCTGAGATGGTAGAATTTAAGCAGTAGCAGGATCATTTGAATTCACCTACTCTAATCCACCCATTTTATAGATGAGCAAATCAAGGACAAAAAAGGAAAGATCTACAAGGTTACAAGAGTAGTAGAAATTCTGACTTCTAAATTCCTGTTCTTTCCATTATGCAGTGAGGTGGGCAGGACTTGATTGGACATGGACTGGGAGAGTATTCCAGATGATAGCTCTGCATCACCCTCACCATCCTCAGTAACTTCCATATCACCACCATTGCCACTGCACCATCCATGATACCGCCATTGTCACCACCTTCCTTGTCTCCACCATTGTCAGTATCTCCCTGACAGCCACTGTCCCAGCCCCACTCCCGCCGTCATTCCCACCACCACCATCCATAACAGAGAGGCCTCTTGGTTCAGTGGAAAGAGAAGGTGCTTTGTTCTTGTTTCCATTACATTTATCACTTTTTTTCTTACCCCCTGTTCTGCTTCATTTTCTTGCACCGTCTGGACAGCCCTTGTCCTTTCAGACGGCAGGCTCTGACGCAGAGCTATCTTGACACTGCCAAGGGGCACTGTGACAACTTCCCCACTCCAGGAAGAATTTTCATACCCTTGAACTGGGAAGCTGCTTCTGAGGGAGCTAAATCAAAGGGAATCCAGGAAAGAAAAACAAACAAAAAAAAAGAATTAGAGAAGAAGAGAGAGATCATTGTGAAATTTGGGAAACTAGAATTCTCTCTACAAAGGTAACTGGGTAGTGGAGGTTAAGTTCCAGTTCTTTGAAGAGGGAGGTGGCCACACTTATCTGGACCAGGAAACCTAGGGATGTTCTCCAGGATACAACTGAATCCCTCCTTCCCTGACTTTTGATGTCCTGGCTCACAGTCTGGTTTCCCCCACCCCCACTGCTGTCTCCCACTTCTGCCTTGTCTGGAGGCCCCACTTTGACCCGCTTCCCTGGCTTATGTCCTTTGGGAAGGGCTCGGCACCTCCATTGGAATCACCGAGGACAGAAATCCCAGGCCTGGTAAGGACTCCATCCCTGGAGTCCACAGGCAGCAGCATCCCCAGAAGGGCCTCTCCTGCCAGGCTGAGCACAAAGGAAGGCATTATCCCGTGAGGAGGAGAGGCGCGAGGAGGACCACCTGCTTAGGCAATTCTGTGATAAAAGGAAGTGAGGCTGGAAATTGGACAATTGTTCCTAAGTAGCTGAGGACCCAGCTGAGTGGGGTTTTCTTTAATAGGGATGATAGAAGCCAGCTTTCAAGGCAGATGGAAAATTTCCAGAACCTAGGGGTTCACCAAGAGAAGCAGGGGAGGGAGTTAGGCCCAGGGAAGGACATCTCTTCACATCCCTGTGAGGAGCCAGGAGTGAGGCTCTTTCTCACAGGTGCAGGAAGCATTCCATGAGTCAGTGTTTATTTCCTGTCCTCCTCTTAAAGGCACAGACTTTGTGAGCACCTGGGAGGGAGAAAGGGATCCCTAAGACTTGGTGAGGGTTCCCCAAGAATTAGCTGCTAAGGATCAAATACTTCTTTCACTGCTTCGTAGGCTGGAAGTCTGCAAAAATACCAGGGAGCAAGTAAATCTGGACTTCAAAGATGCATCTGACAAAGTCCTTATGCCCGTGGAAAAGATGGATGACAGGGTAATTGAGTGAATTTAGAACTGGTTAGTATCTATAGTTCATCGAGTGCTTACCATGTGCCAAGTTCTGTACTGGGTTTTCCATACATTGTGTCACACCATCACCTCATTGCCTGTTTATAGATGAGCAAAGTGGCTCAAAGAGGTTTGATACATTTGAGCATAGGGCAGCCTGGGAGGATCTGGGCCTCCTGCTCTACGGCGCTTGTCTCCCGGCTAGAATGGAGCATGCGCACGTATGCTCGCAGAGCACACTGCTTCACTGTGCTTGGACAGACCCCGAGAAACACACTCCCGGTCCCAATCACATACCGCTCCGACTCCCACCACACTGTGGGTGTGCGCATGGGGTGCAAACATGCTCCCACACAAGAGCCACCTATCGGAGGTCTCGCCTATTTCCACCCCCCGTCTCCATCTAATGGATAGATCTCCTCTCATCCTGCAGCTCAAGCCTCAGAAAAAGGCGTTGATCATCTGGGAAAACACTCTAAAGTCCCGCAGGCTGAGTAGCATCCCAAGGCCATGGCGTGGGAAAGCAGCACAGACAGACCCAGAGGAATTTATGGGCCAGATCTGCATTCATATGCCCACCTCGCCCTGTGTTAGCAACGTGATCCCAGGGACTCCCTGCGTATATTCAAACTCCACTTCCCCGGCTATGAAGCTGGGGATGGCAATTCTCGTTACAGAGCATTGTTTTGAGGATTGGAATGTCCGGAGCACAGTGTTGTTGGTACAGAGTGTCTGTGCCAGTCCGTGGTCGCCCCAACCCATTCTGCCACGTTCCCATGCTGCCACCTTCTGATGCCAAAGTCATCTCTGTGGCACACTGCACCCTGTCAACAACCCCCAGGGAGAAGGAGGTGGCAGAGAGTCAGGGGGGGTTGAGACCCTCAGCTGCTCCCGGAGAGGCAGGGCTGACAAGGCGAGGATTGTTTTTCTCCCCTGGTGTGAAGCATGTTGACTTGCTGTTGATAGATGGTGGGATGATATTAATTAAAATGCAGGCAGGTGTGAGGGCGCCTCTTAGAGCTGTGCTCTCTGTAGGGGGAGGGGAGAGCATCGGGCTCTGTTTTGTAGCCATAGTAGGAAGAGCGTCCTCTTACCCTCTCCTTCCCCTTCTCAGAGCACGTGTAAGCTGGAGGAAGGGGTCTGGATTCCCCTGTCACTGGCAGAGGTGGGCCCCAGGAGCACTGGGCTCCAGAGGAATCACACCAGGTCTCCCACCCTGCTGGGGGAGGTGAGGGCAGTGGCACAGCCTCTTCCTACCTTTCCTTATGCCATTGAGGTCAGAAAGGCTCTACCTTTGGAGAATGTGCTCAAAGGAGCACTTGCCTTTTCTGCTCTCTGCTAGTTCTGCCTCCACCTCTGATAGGCAGGATTGGGGTGCAAAGGACTTCCTGAGAGGAAGAGTCAGACGGTCTAAGGCACAGCCCACAGGGCAGAGCTGAGAGGCAAACACCACAAACCACAGCGCAGCAGGCTCTGTCCAGAGGTCCAGGGGCTGGATTTTGAAGTTAGGAGAACTTGAGACCAGAGCAAAAGCAGAACAGCAGTAAGAAAGCTGAGCACAGAGCAACTGTTGCACACAGTCATGGGGCGTGCCAAGCTTAGCTCTCTGGTCAGAGGATGCCTCTTGTCTGGACCAAGTTGGACTACAAGAAGACACAGATGAATTCCTCCTTGAATTTCAGTTTCCTCCTTTTCGCCTCTTCCTGCAAGAATAAGTGGTTTCTGAGGACCCCTAATTCTAGGGTGTTAGTCCTGGAGACTGCAGGAATTATTTAGGCTCTTTGCAGTCAGGTGACATGATTGAAATGGTAGAACCAAAATTCAAACACCTCCTTTCTGCAAGCTGAAGCCCTGAGCCACTCAGTTTACTGAAACTTTATTTGAAGAGGAGCAGTAAGACAGCCCAAGAATAAGTCCCTTTACTGCCCTACCTCTCCCAACCCCTCAGACAAAAAGAGGGAAATATCTGTGTAAGGAGAGAAGAAAGAACAGGGGGCAAGCTGCAGACCCAGGACTTGGTAATTGAGCTCAGAAATCAAACCCCAGAACTTAATCTTCAATTTTCCAGTGCTCTGTTTTCTTTTTTGTAGAAAGGAATAAATGACATTATGAAATCTCTCTCCCTCAGCCCCTCCCTACTTTCTTCCTTCTTTCCTTTCTTCCTTCCAACTTTCCTCCTCCCCCAGCCACAGGAATAATTTGACAATGTGCATTTTGGGTTCTTAAATATGTGTGATCATTTCTCTACCATCTGACCTGTAAATAACAGCTTTAATGAGGATTGTTGGGAAACATTCCCAAAGGATGGCAATGAATTATAATGCAAATTGAACCAAGCTCTCCTGCAGGCCTAATAGCTAGAACTGTTAACAATGAGAATTATTTTGGAAGTGTTGAAGAAGAGAAGGTGAAGCAGTAAAGAAATTTCTGTAGACTCAAACAGGCGCCTCCTGTGTGCTCTGTCTCACTTAGCAACTAATTTGTTGATCCAAGGAGATCAAACTGCTTCCAATGACACTATCAGGATGTCCCCATATCCTTAGAATATAATCAACAAAATCATTGCAAACTATGCTTCTGGAAATAAACAGTCAATTCAAACAAGCGACAATGTTTCTAAATATAATTTTGTTGGGGGAGGGTGAGTTTATAGACTTTATTTGTTACATCAATTTTAGGTTCACAGCAAAATTGAGCAGCAAGTACAGAGATTTCACACATGCATAGTCTCCCCGCTATCAACATCCCTCAGCAGAGTGGTCCACTTGTTACAATTGATGAACTTACATTGACATGTCATCATCACCCAGATTTCTTAGTTTCCCGTTGGATTCATTCTTGGTGTTCTACATTCTTTGAGTTTTGACAAATGTGTGACATGTATCCACTATTACAGTATCATTACAGAGTAGTTTCACTGTCCTAAAAATCCTCTGTACGAATACTATTCATCTCTCTCTTGCCCCAACCCTGGAAAACACTGTCTCCATAGCTTTTCCATTTCTGTTACAGAAAGTTTGTACTTGTCCCTGAGGCTGAGACCTCAGTGAGAAGGAAGAACGAGGACAAGTGGTTTGAGGAAAAGGAAAGAGAAATTTATTAACTTGCTGGTAAATGAGGGTGGTGGTGGACTAGCATCTCAAAGACTGCCATCCTGTCTTTAAACAGAAATACGGGGCTTTTTAAAATGGTGTTTTTTGGCAGTTGTCCACATTTTCTATGTGACCAGTGTCACACGTCATGCCTTTGGGCTATTGTTGTTCAACTATAACTGGTGGTTTTGGTCAACCTTATATCTGGTGATGATGATCTTGTGACACTTGTCCAGATAATTCTATTCTGCCATCTTTTATAGTTTAAGATACTAGAAAACAAAGAACATTTTTTCTGCCCCTTTGATTTCTGGTCTCAGGAAGGAGTGCATGTTTTAATTCCCCAAAACGGTGGGGGTTTTAAAGAGACAACTCATAAAACGTTTCATTGCCCTTTTCCAGATCTTCACCTCTGTTACATTTCCATTATGTCATATAGTTGGACTCATACAATAGTTAGTCTTTTCAGATTGGCATTTTCCACTTAGTGATATGCATTTCAATTTCCTCCATGTCTCTGCATAGTTTGAACACTCATTTCTTTTTAACACTGACTAATGTTCCTGTCTGGATGTACCACAGTTTATTTATCCAGAAAAAATGTCAAAGGACAGGGCCTAAGGCTGAGACATGAAGGAGAGAAGGCATTCAAACAGGTAGACCATAATGGCAGCCATGTTTAAGAGCAACCAGGTCCGGGGCTGAGCTAGATTGGTTTTCTGCAGGAAGTGGTGGTGTAATATGGCCACGTCCATTCTTTCATCCTGTTCCCCATCATGGATTTGCTCTCAGCTATAATGTAGTATCCCAGGATTTTGTGCATTTCACTCATTCCCAGTTCTTTCCAAAAAGGGTACATTTCCCAAGTAGACCTCAATTATTCAAAAATTAGTAGGTTAAAGAAATATCAAAGGCATATAAAAAGATTCACTGGTCCTAATAGAAGGAGATCATTCTTAAGAATCAGAACTAATATTCCCTTATGAAAGAGATATATTCCATCAACTAAGAGGGAACTTTAAAGTATCATAATCCATGTTCTTACTAAGATTTAAGAGGACAATGCATCTATCAAAAAGAATCATCTGAGATCAAAAAAGAAATTCTAGATAAAAAATATGGTTATAAAACATTAAAAAAACACAATGAAGTAGTGGATAGTTGATTAAATATTTCGGAAAATTAAATTGTCATTAAATAATTAGCCCAGAATTCAGAGAAATTAAATCAGATGAAAATGATGAGCAAAAAAATGATAGAAGTGAAGAATAGATCCAGAGATATAATCCATTTGTAATAGGATTCTGGGAAGCAAAATGAAGCATATGAAAGAGCAACATAAAAATAGAAGAAGAATCCCCTGCACAAAGGAAAAATTTAGATTTGTAGAATCAGATCCTTGATTGAGCACCCAGGTAGAGCTGATAAAAGGAGACGTGCTTTTAAATATATCCTGGTAACACATTTGAATTTCAAGGATTAAAAAAAAAAAAAATCTGAGGATTTCTGGCCCAAAATGGCAAAATGAACATATGGCTTTAGCTTCACTTCCTCTTGAAATCTCAGTTAAATGAGAGTCAAAAAATGTTTAAAGACAGTAACTGAAAATGGCAAAGGAAAATAGTGAGAATGACAGTAGCAACAAAATTTGGGCAGCTGAGAAGTAGGTGGAGGAGTGTAACTCACACAGCTGACTGGGGAAAGCAGGATCCTGCACTGCCAGCAGGAAAGGCCAGAACACAATTCCCATCCCAGAATACTCTGACCCCCAAGAACCAGTAGCCCCCAGTCTGATGGGAGCTGAGTGGACGGTGCTAGGAAGAAGCTAAAATAAAGATTGGTTAAATTGCGTTGAGAATTCAAATAGCAGTATAAGCATGCAATTTAGAATTACGAAAGTACATTTTTAAAAATCAGCTGAAAAATGTTGAAAGTGATTGCCTTGGTGGAGCAGTACACAGAAGCAGGAAGGGGGTATATTATTATATTTTGTTTCATTAAGTTATTAATACACGCCTTATAGAACTACTTGTCTCTTGAAATGATCATTATGCATGAGGTGAAAAAAATACAACCCATTAAATAATTTTATAAATAGTTAAGGAGAGGAAAATAAAAATAATTAAGTTGGCAACAGTTTTTTGTTCTGCAACTTTAAACACCAGAAGACAATGGAGCAATGTCTATAGAATTTTGGAAGGAAATTATTGTGATCAAGAATTTCTGAATCAGGAAAAACTGTCCACATATTAGGGTAGGAAAAATGACTCAGAAAGTAAAACAACCACATGTCTTTAAGAAAAAATCTCAAGCAATTCTCTACCTGTCTGAGAAATTAAGAAAAATGAAGCTCTTATTTATGCAAAAAAAGTAATAAGAAAGAAATGGATGATAAATATGGTAGCCTTTCAAAAATAAATGTTAGCACTTTAATACTTGTAAAAGGTGAATATAAAGCATAAGGCTAATTTAAAAAAACAATTCTTAAATGGGTAGACCTATAAAGTATTATGAAAGTACATTTTTAACAACTGGATTTAAAAGCCAATATTCTGTCACAAACGTGTGTAATATGATGGAAAAATAGCAAGTAAAAGCATGTAGGCTTCAATGTTTAAACAAATCATTCTTTATTTATGTGCCAGGCCTTGTGGAAGACACTAAAGATCCAATCCCTCTCCTTGTGGCTACTAAGGTTTATGGGTGAGGGTGGGGTGAAAGAATCAATAGATAATGCCTATGTGTTTCGCTGTGGTAGAGAAGGAAAAGTTCAATATGCTTTAAGGGAAAAAAAAACATATAATCCTATCAGAATAAAATAGAGTGGATATTTTCCTAATCAATAAAAAATTTTGAAAAACATAAATATATGCAAAACATGTAAAGCTATCTATGTACTGCCTATAGAAGATTTTTTAAAACTAAATTGATCTAGAAATGTTCACAGGGGTAGAGATATACCAAAGACGTGCAAAAAAAAGGAAGCAGAAATGTCTGTAGTACTATTAGAACTCAAATTAAAATTCATGTAGCAACACATAAAGCATGTAGAATGTTACTTAATATTGATTAGACAATATAATCAAAAATGAAATTATTATAATTACTAAGGTTAATCTACTAAATAACAGAGCATTAAAATATTTTAAAAAGCTGTTAGAATTATGAAGAGAAATTGATGAAAGTACAATTGTACTGACAGATTTAAAGACACATTGTTTCATAGCACAAAAAATTAGCAAATGAATAAAATAAAAAATAAGTTGAATAAGTTGGTTTAAATTATCTAAATGGAAAGTTGTATGTACTATAGAAAACATTACTTTCCAAAGTTGGTGGTGTTTTCATTAATATGTTTATATCCTAGGCCATAAAAAAAACCTCAACAAATTTTCCAAATTTGAAACCATACAGTCTGCATTCTAACAATGCAGTGCAATAAAATTAGACATTAACATTAAAGGTAAAGAGGAAAAACTTGAATTCACTTGGAAATGAAAAACAAAAATCCCCTCTCCAAAATAACTTCTTTGTCAAAGAGGAATTTAAAACTGAAATTATAAACTATTTTAAAAGTAATAACATTGCAGAAAAAAGTATGAAAACTTATAGAATGCAATAATAGGGGAGCAAATGGTTTTCTAGATTTTTAAACAATGATGAAAGAAATTAAACAAGCTATGTATCCAACTTAAGGAGAGAAAACATATAAGTGGCAAACAAAACCTAAGAAAAGCTGAAGGAATATAAAATAAGAAACTAAAGAAGAAAACAGAGCTGATGAACAAATTCAACAGTTTTTTTTTTCATTCAATAATATTGACATACCTCTAGCAATGCAAATTAGGGGGGAAAAGATAGAAAATAAAAATGTTTGATATTAGAAATGAGAAAAGGAGTAAAACAAAAGAGTTTAAAATAACTAATAATACCCCCTACATCTCTATGGGAAAACATTTAGACATCTTGATAAAAAATTGACCCAGGAAGAGTTTAAAAAACAAAGTAGAAACTTTGGTTTTAATTCTGATGTGTAAAGAGCTTGGAAGACGCCACACCCATCCTTATAAGAAAAAGGCTGGACACACCAAAAATGGCCAGCTTTTCTTAGATCCCTCAGGGAATAAAGTTGCAGGAGAAACTACCACCCCAAGATCTGGAGAAACAGGTGACTCCGGAGAATCTCCGCTGAGATCAGCTTACCTGAAGCAGAGCAGAAGCTGCTGGAGTCAATAACTGGTAGGAACAGTAAAATGATAATTTTGATGAATTTCTGGAGGCTGAGAACTAGTTAAAGAGTGAGAAACTCCTGAGAGCTGCAGTCTTAGGGGTCACAACATGCTCCCAATATACCTTTAGAAACTGCAAGATTCTCAGGATGAACCAAAAAAAGATCTCTTAGCTCTGGTCACAGAGAAGGAAAAGTAACTATTTTGAACACCTTGAGGATTCTCTATAACGAAGGCTTCTTCTCCAGGGGAAAGGACTTTACCAGAGCCTTTTATCAAACCTGGGGAAGGGCACTGCTCCTACTTCAGGCACTTCTAGCCTTCCTGTTTCTCATAAATGGGAAGAAAAAATCTAAGAAACCCTTACGAAGGTCACAGCTAGGAACATAGTTCCACTAAATGACTGAGATTTAATAAGATTATAGAAAAGTCCCCCCACACTGCCACCACCAAACTCTATGACCACTCTAACTGGGCTCCACTATAATAACAATGAATTATAGCTCAAAAAGCTGTACAAAACAGACTCTGTTGAGGAGGTAGTCATAATGAAACCCAAAGACAGTGGCAGAGGCAAAAATAAGAACACAAGAAGCATTTGAAACATTTAGCACCTACATTAAACACAGCCCAATTCCTAGCCAGATTAGCAGGAATGTTCAAACTAAGGCCTATTTATCTCAGTTTCTAACATATAACATGCCTGATTTTCAGCAAAAAATTACTAAGCAAGCCAAAAAGCAAGAAAAAACACAATCAAAAAGACAAAGCAAGCATCGTCAGAAACAGATTCAGGTATGACACAGTTATTGGAATTATCAGAGGGAAATTTAAAATAACTATGATTAATGTATTAGGGCTCTAATGGAAAAAGTAGACAACAATCAAGAATAGATGGGTAATGTAAGCAGAGAAATGGAAATAAATTCTAAAAAAGAATCAAAAAGAAAATACTGGAAATAAAAAACATTGTAATAGGAATGAAGAATGCCTTTGGCTCATCAGTAGACTGGACACATGGTTGAAAAAATGAGAGATCTTGAAGATATGTCAATAGAAACTGAAGTACAAAGAGAAAAAAGAATGAAAAAAGAAGAAGAAAACATCCAAGAATTGTGCGACAATTTCAAAATGTTTAATATATACACAGTTGGAATATCAGAGAAAGAAGAAATCAGAGAATAAATATTTGAAGTAATAATGAGTGTCAAGTTTCAAAAATTAATGAATACATAAAACTACAGAAACAGAAAGCTAGAGAACACCACGCAGGATAAATACCCAAAAATCTACACGTCAGGACATACCATATTCAACCTGCACAAAACCAAAGACAAAGAGAAAAAAACTCAAGAGGCCAGAGGGGGAAAAAACTCCCGTACTTATAGAAGAACAAAGTAAGAATTCTAACAAAGTTCTTGTCAGAAACCATGCAATCAAGAAAAGAATGGAGTGAAATATTTAAAGTGTTGAAAGAAAAAACTATCAATTTAGAATACTATAGGTAGTAAAACTATCCTCAAAAGAGAAGGAGAAATAAAGACTTTTTCAGGCAAACAAAAACTGAGAGACTTCACTGCCAGCAGAAACCTCACAAAAGGAAATATACAGGTGGCAAACAGACATATGAAAAGATGTTCAACATCATTTGTCATTAGGGAATTGCAAATTAAAACAATGAGATACTACTACAATTCTATTAAAATAACTAAAATTCAAAAATACTGACAATACCATTTGCTAGCTTAGGATATGGAACAACAGGAACTTTTATTCATTGCTTGTGAGAATGCAAATGGTAGTCAATTTGGACTAGAGTCTGGCAGTACATTATTAAGCAAAGCATAGTGGCCAGGCGCGGTGGCTCACGCCTGTAATCCTAGCACTTTGGGAGGCCGAGGCGGGTGGATAGCTCAAGGTCAGGAGTTCGAGACCAGCCTGAGCAAGAGCGAGACCCTGTCTCTACTATAAATAGAGAGAAATTAATTGGCTAACTAAAAATATATGTAAAAAATTAGCCAGGCATGGTGGCGCATGCCTGTAGTCCCAGCTACTCGGGAGGCTGAGGCAGAAGGATCAGTTGAGCCCAGGAGTTTGAGGTTGCTGTGAGCTAGGCTGACGCCACGGCACTCTACAGCCTGGGCAACAGAGTGAGACTCTGTCTCAAAAAATAAATAAATAAATAAATAAATAAATAAAGCATAGCCTTACAATATTATTCAACAACTACATTCCTAGGTATTCACTTAATTGATTTGAAAACTTAAGTCACTAGCCAGGTGTGGTGATGCATACCTGTAGTCCTAGCTACTCAGGAGGGTGAGGAGGTAGGAGGATCACTTGAGCTCAGGAGCTGGAGGTTGCTGTGAGCTGTGATGATGTCACCGCACTCTAGCCCAGGCAACAGAATGAGACCTTGTCTCAAAACAAACAAACAAACAAACAAAAAACTCATGTCTACATGAAAATCTGCACAGACTGGCTTCAGATTGGCTATGTACTACATTACTCCAATTATGTAACCTTCTGGAAAGAGAAAAGCTATAGCATTGGTCAAAAGTTCAGTGTTTGCTGAAGGGTAAAGGGGTAGGATTGAGCAGGAGAGAAGCACAGGAGATATTTCAGTACAGTGAAACTATTATATATGATACTGTAATTGTGAATACTTGAAACTATACATTTATTAAAACCCACAGAACTCGATAGCACAAGGAGTAAATCTTAATGTATGCACATTAAAAAATGTCTGAAATGTCTGAAATTCCAAGATGGAATGCAGAGTGTGCTGAAACAATGGAACAAGTATCCAGTTACAAAATTAACATAAAATTATCAGTAGCTTCTCTATATAGTAGAAATAGCTATTTAAAAATACATAAAGAAAAAATAATCATATTAATAATAGCAACAAAAATATAAAATAACAAGGGCTACTCTTAATAAGACTCTGTCTTAGAAATATTACAAACATAATTTAGGGACATAAAAGATGTAAATAAATCAGGAGACATTCTATGTTTCTGGGTTAGAAGCTTCAATATTTTAAAGATGTCATTTCTCCTCAAATTAATTTATAAATTTAATGCAATCCCAATTAAAATTTGATGAGATTTTTGTTTGGAACTTGACCAAATGATTCTAAAGTTCATTTAGAAGAATAATTATGTCAGAATAGTTATGAAAAGACCCAGAAAAATGAGTAATGAGACTGACTTGCCATATTTGAAATGAAATTATCACTGTGGTGTGGTACCAAAGTAGTCAGACAGATCCATAAAACTAAAAAGAAAATCCAGAAACTGAGTTAAGTATGTATAATAATTTGGTATATATTAATGGTGTCAGTTAAAATATTAGGGAAAGATTCAGCTATTTATTAAATGGTTTATTTAGTAAAATATGATTGGCAGTAAGTATATCAGCATTTGAACAAAACAAGTTCAAGTGTTATACCCATAACTTATACAAAAATAAATTCTGGATGTTTCAAAGTTTTGATTGAAAAAAGAAACCATTAAGGTATCGGAATATATAAACAAGTATTTATGTAATCCTGCAGACTGCATACCCAAAGGATTTAAAATGTAAAGGCTCAATGGCTTAAAGAAAAAGATTAACAATGCTTTTGACTATATAAAATTTCATAACTAGTTAATAGCAAAAATAAACCCTGATCCACTGATGCACCTAAATACCATAAACAACATTAAAAGACAAACTGTAAAAATTTTTTGTAAGAAATGTTACAAGCAAAGGTTTTGTTTCCTTAATCTTTTAAGGGGTCATACAAATCCGCAAGATATAAAGGATATTCAAATAGAAAGGATCTAAAGGCAGAGCAGGCTATTCATAGAATAATATATCCATGTGGTTGTAGCATTTAAAAAGTGCTAAACCTTACTAGCTACCAAGGGAACATAATTAAAACATCAGTGAGATGACATTTCTTGCCTATTAGGTTGAAAATGATGAAAAATATTGAAATAGTCAATGTTGGCTAGGGCATGAGTAAACAGGCATTCTCATACACTTTGGAGTGAATTCAGAATGGTACAACAAACTTTCTAGAGAGCTGTTTGGCAGCATATTATCAAAATTGAAAATGTACATATTCTTAAATATAGTAAGTCAATTTCTAGAATTTAATTTTAGGGAAATAACAGAACAAACCGATTACAGATGTAAGTCCAAAGAGGTTCATTTCAGCATTAGACTAAGAAACATTAGAAAATCATATTGATGTTCAAAAATAAGATATTCATTAAATATGGTATCTTCACACAATGGAAAATCATGCAGTAGTTTAAAAAGATGATGGAAGATCTATATTCATTACATAATATTATGCCCACAAAACATGAAGTGAGAAAATGGCATTAAAAGCATTTTGCATAGTATAACACCATTTCCTTATATATATATTTGTATATGGGTGCATTTGTGTATATGTGTGTGTGATTGTGAATATTAATTATTCCTAAGAGGGTCTTTCTCTTCTTCTGCGTGTGTGCGCAGAATAGCTGCGAATCCAGCTATTTCACTAAAACTCAGTAGGATACTGTGTTACAATCAGGCTTAGGCAAATTACCTTCTCCCTTCCTCAGTCTCCCCATTAGTAAAAATGTATTTTTCTGTTGGTTGTGAGAATGAAATGAATTATGTGAAAAGCACTTAGAATAATATCCGGCACATAGTAACCAGTGTTCAGTAATTCACCACTATCATTATTCCAATTAATACCCTCTGCCAAAGTACCAAAGAGGGGAAGAAGCAGCTTTGGCCTCTAGGCATTCTTACCACTTCCATTGCCACGCACAGTGTTAGTCCCTTCAGTGTGCAAAAGAACCATGTGGATGCTGGGAGGGACGTGGAGAGCCAGGGCTAGGCCTAGTGATAGTGGACGTACTTGTAAGTCTTGGATAGACACTCCCAGGGACTCCGGGAAATAACCAAGATGCAAGGATGCTAGAGGCATGGGGCCACAGGTGAAAGCCGGGTCCAGTGAAATATCTAACTTTGTTACCACGCTTCCATTAGAACCTGTAGGCTATTAGAGTCTGAGAAACCTGTATATGGGTGAATTAAAAGCATGTTAATACTATGTATGATTAAGTTTTCTAGTTAGAGAAATAGACACCATTTTTAATACACACTTTAGTATATCTCGACTAATCCTGCTCTTGTAAAGTTTGCATAAAGATCCACAGCAGGTACTGCTACGAAGAGTCTTCCACCTGAACTAGTTAAAACCATGCAGGATTGGCATAGCTGATCCAATTTCAGAATGGTCTGTTTCTGTTTCAGGCAGTTGCCCTAACCATGCCTACACTGAGCCCCTGACCAGGAAGCAGGTCCTTCTTCTGAGCCTTTTATTCCCATAGAGAAAGGAGTGACAGTCAAGATGCCCACCCGCTGCAGATGAGCAGTGGGATCTTGTTTACCGTGGAGAAATGTTGATTTCATATTTGTCTGCGTGTGTGAGATGAATGCTGGGCATGATTTACTTACTCCAGAAAGTGTTGCCTGTAACGTGGAGACACAGGACAGTTTAAAAGGAAGAGTAATCACAGCACATGCTATTCATCTTCAGCTGCCTCTGAGAACCGTGAGCTGATTAACTCTTGCAAGGCCTGGCTGCTGGGAGAAGCTGTCAGCTGCCACCTCCATGGGGCTGTGTCCTCCCTAGCTCCTCACTGGCATGAGGTTTCCTGATCCCTCACACCCCACTTCGACTCCTGAACCCCTTTTAATAGGGTTGAGAATTAAGTCACACTCTGTTTTCTGAGTCAAGACTAGTGAGGTTTTACACTGCACCCTTACCAAACCATTGCCACGTGTCATTAGATCTGGGAACCTGTATTTTCATGTTGATTAGTTGATTTGCCTGGGATAAATCTTCCTTTTCCTTTTCCTTTTCTAGGTAGGCTTGTCCAAGATTCAACCTCGTTTCTTAGTTCTGATTGATTTCCTTGCTGAATATCAGTCTTTCTGTAGGCTGAGACCACTGTGACCCATATTTCAGAGTGGAAGTCCTGTTGCCCTGCCTGGTTCATTCAAGACCCTGGGCATAGTCCACATGGCTGAAATCTTGTTGCCAACAGGCAAAATTCCTAGATAACTTTTGTCTGTCTAACTCTCCATTGCTCCATTTTAAATCTTTGCTGCTATTCTGACTGTTTGATTCATCCTTCAGTTCAGAGTGGAGCTAACTATGCTTCTAGAACCATGTAAATGTTCCCTTCAGATACTATTAATATTTTGGAGACCTTCTATGTGCCAGTCACTCTTCTAGGCACTGAGACCACAGGAATGAATAAGACAAACAAGTCCCAGAATTTATCGTGATGACATCCTAACAGGGGAGACAGATACTAAATAAGTACACTACTATACAAGTAGGATCACATCAGAGGGATAAGTGCTGTGATGAAAATAGAGGTGGTTATTTGTTAGAAGGTGACAAGGTAGGTGGGTAACATTTAATAAAGCCGTCAAGAAAATTCTCTTTGTAGAGGCATGACATTTGAGCCCAGACTTGAGTGATAAGAAGTCAACTATGAGAAGATCTAGGGGAAGTGAACTCCAGGGAGAGCAAGCCAGAAGTGAGAGCTCTGATCTGTGAATGAGAGAAAGGCAGTTAGAGACAGAAAGAAGGGCAGCATGGCTGGCGGTGAGGGAGTGAAGAGAGAGAGTGGGAGATCGGTTTGGAGGGGCAGCTGGGCAGGTCATGCAGCCCATGGGAAGAAGTTTCAATTCTCTGTCCAGTGCCATGGGGAAACTTTGGAGCATTTTTCATGGAGAAGTGGCACTTCTGACTCACCAGCTATGCACTGACTTCCTTTCCCTGTTCAGCCCCACGAGTCCCATCATTTCCAATGCCCTGTACTCAACCTATGAGAGTGGCCAATTTTTACCTATGGACAGGAGGAAATAGAGGGAAGGTGACTCATTCCAGCCTATACAATCACAGTGCTGTCACCATGGCCCATCCGTCAGTGAGGAACACCGTGGTCCATTAGCTGGGATTCAGTTGGAGCTCAGAAAATCTTCATAGAGGAATGTGGTTGGACAGGAGAATCAAGACTAAGGAAATTGCTGGCTGGAATGTGGGCAAGAGGGTGGCCATAGAGGAAGGTCATGAGTGGGTCTGTGGGCAGTACTAACTTGCAGAGGTCAAGCTGGCATTGTCTAGGAGGCAGATCTAGGGCTGGAGGCAGAGACAGGCCAAGGAAAGGTTGCGGTGGGCCCACTGCTCTGGCAAGAGCTTAGAACGGATTGCTGCCCTGTGCTCCACATCCTGTCGTCCTTTAAGGCTAGATACCCATGATTGGGACTATGTCCCTACTTCAGTTGCCAGGTCACACGTGCTTCTTCTTGGCCTGAACTAAGCTGAAGGTGTGTAAATAGTGAGTGTAAGGTGAGAGTGGATGAAAAGCTGGTTTTACTGAGAGCTGGATGGAATGTGGAATTTTTTAAATCAAAATGCTCCATCTCAGGACTAGAAGAAATTGCAAAATTTCTGGTGCCTGGACTCTGGTCTGTTGATGCTCAGGACTCTTAATTCTGCATAAAGTTTCTGTGGTCCTGAAGATTTGAAGACAGCATATGGGCAAAAGAAAGAAAGTAAATAATGTTTTTTAAATATATATTATGTGTCAATCTCTAGGGATTTTGCATATATTATTATAACAATCCTCAATAATCCTATGAGATGGATAATACAAACTCATTTTGTACCTAAAGAAACACAAGCTCATAGGTATTAATAACTAGCCAGCAATCAATAAGTGATGGGGCAGGACCATGTTTGGACATGAAGACAAGTCTTCTGAAGCAAGTGGGCCATCTGGCTTTCACAGCTTTGATACTGCAACGTTGATTCCTACAGTTGGTTACTCTGGCTGGTGAGGAAACAGGGAGTATTCTATCCTCCCCTCTCTGGTACTCTTTGTCCTAATATTTCAAGCTTGTTATGATTTATTTTCATATTTTCTAAATGGCTATGTCTTATCTCCTCCAATTGATTATGATGCCCTTGAATGCAGTGACATGCTCTTTGAACTTCTTCCCACCCCTACCAATGCTTTTCTTTGAATGAGGTCTCAACAGTGTTTCTTATTGGTGGGTTGACAGTTCACAAGTGTGATCAGTTAGGTCAGTATTGGTGGTGCATCCAGGGCAATGGGGGAAAGAAAGGACTCTCAGACATCCAGAACACATAGCCCAGTCCCCAGAAAGCATCTAACCTACTAGACAGTGAGGCAATGGAGTTAATTTGCTACAGGCATGGAATGTGCAAGAATTCAATGATATTGCCTCTGCACTAAGGAAAAAAAGAGAAAAGCATCTGGGAAAGGGAAATCTTGGTATACCATTTTCCAGCCTTTTCCTATGTCTGAAAATCTTTTGGAACTTTTCTGAGGTCTTTTCACCTCTCATTAGTCCTGCCAAATTCTGAGTGCCCAGAAGTTCTCCATCAATGTTCTTCTCTACAGTAAATGCTCAAGTTACATTCAGCCAGACTGTGTCTTACCATGAATTATTTGTTTGAGAGGTTTGCTTCACATGAATATAAATCTATTAGAACTTAAAGGCCTTTTGGAAACAAAAATATTAGCCATAGCAGAATATGCCATATAATCCTTTGGGAAGGAAACTGTTCACAGTTTTTATGCAAGATAACTAAGTGATTTTAAACAGTACCAGAATTTCTTCTTTTCAGAACAGTTAGAATGTTTCCCCTTTGTTATTCTTGATACCTAAGTTGATTACTTAATATTGTTCACCCTAATACTGCTGGCATTTTTGTTTGATTGGTTTTTTGTCTGATATTTGTTTTTGAGAGACAATTTTATAATTTTGTTTTATGAATCAATTATTGTTTGATGTTCTACTTTTCAGAAGGTTGAACAAATACCACTGTAGCTACTGTACTCTGGCTTTTTCCATGTCCCAACCACCCCCCATATCAAACGTCTTAAGTGTTAAGCCTAGAAAGTAATTTAGCATCCGAGGAAAGATGAAAGGTAGAGAGGAGTTATGATGAAATATAAATGCCTCCTATGTTGCAGCCATGACCTCGCAGTTGCTGGGGCCATGAATTCAACAGATGGATCTCTGTGAATTCAAGCACAGGAAGGTCTGGGACCTCAGTCTCCTGGTAGATGGGCCTAAGCCAACACAAGAATCATTTCCAAGGAACTGAAGGAAAGACAAAATGCCTTGAAATGACCCCCATAAGGAGTTGGCCCTCAACCCACATAGACTCACAGTCCCACGTGCATTTTAATAAAGAAGTGGACTTCTAGAAAAGAGCAGGGGAAGAGTTGCCCAATATTACTCTGCAAGCTAGAGTTAAAAAAAGTGAACGAGTTAGGGAAAACAGACACAGGGAATCCAGGAAAAGTTTTTAAGCAGATACAGGCCTTGGAAAGACATTTGACTCACTTAAGAATTCTGTGTTTCTGCACCGTGCCCCCACGGCTGGAGTCTCAGGGCCTGCTCTGTCACACATGCAAAACCAATCTGCTCCCGTGACATGGAGCATGAAAGTTCATCTCCTAAAACTTTACACCCTATTGAAAGAATATAATAGTGTTAAAGAAAAGCTAATTCTGTGATCCTTTTGCATCGGGCTACAGATGGGATGCCATTTTCAAGGGACATTTTTTTGCCCCAGTTCCCATCAAATAGCTCCTGAAATAGGCATGATACAGCCCCCTTGAATAAAATAAAATACCTTATTTAATTGCCTGAATGACACTCCGGATTGTGCTGCCAAAGCAAGCCCAAACAGGCCCAACCAGAGGCAATATCAAGGGGGGGAGCTTGGCTATGAGGCAGCTCCAGCCCCAGCCCACACCAATCGCCAGCCCAGGCTGATGGAAATGAAAACAGGTCTGGGGAAATGCAAATGAAATCTGCAAAGGAGCTGAAGGGAGAAGAAACCATTTCCCAGGATAATGAGCTTGCTGATTGCAAGGATGGCACCTCAGCCCAACCTCCAGAACTCCGAGAGCCATTATACATGGGGGACAGTCAGGGACCAGCAAGACAGGAGGGGCATCTGACCAGCCACAGCCACAAGCTCTGCTCACTTGCCTGAGGTCTCATTATGGCCCTCTGGCCTCTGACTCCAGAATTCTGCACCCATCTCCGCTTTCCTTGTATATTTCTGACATTTGCGAGGATTCGTCCATGGTCCGCTGCATTCTCACTATTTGTCAGAGCAGGAAGGCTTGGATCTTCCAGGAGAGCTCCAACATTATTTATTTACTGAGTCTATCCCAATTTTAAGCATCATTATAATTACAAGGACACTGACTGTCTATGTCACCTGTTGCTGATCTCCAAAGAGCTTAGATGAAGAAGTTTTAAATTATCCTGCTTTGTGGAGGATACATTTTTTTTACATGGAAATATGTATTACCTAAACCAGGAGGCAATTTTTCCTGAGCACATATCTTGTAACATAGCTCCTGCAACAGAATTATACTAGAAATATTTTTAATCAAAATGCACAATATTTAACAACATTATCTTGGTGTATGAAGCTGGTCAGTTCTCTATTCATTCCAGCCTTCTTCAGGATAGTGGAAGCCATGGGATCTTTTTCTTCCTGCACCTTCCATATCCCAACCAGGTGCTCTAGCTCCTCCCACTCCTCTAGCTCCTCCCACTCCTCTAGCTCCTCCCACTCCTGTCTAGTTCAAAGTCTTTTCCATGGTCACTGATTTAGAGTGGCCATTTCATCTGCTGTCATATTTTGGGACAAGAATTTGAGAACGAGTAGTTTATTTGTGAAGTAATCCCAGAAAACACTGATAAAGGACTGAGGCAGTAAGATAAGGAAAGGAAGAGGCCATTAAGGGTGTGTTCACAAGCGAGTAACCACTGTGGATCACTGAAATTCCCTCTGCTGGGGACTCTGGGAGCCAGCATAGAATACCTGCCATGGAGTTATCCCATCTGAGGGGCCAAAAAACTGGGCTACTTTTGCACTAATCCTTGTCACTCCTTAATTAAGGGCTGATGGAGAAGGAGTATTAATTCTCTAGCACTTCTGACTGGATGTGCACATGGGCATAGCATAGTTTCAACACCAAGGAAAACCCTCAGGCAAGGAGGTGCCATTGCTGGAGGTTGGCTACCAGGCACTGCCATGGAAAGCCCAGGGCAGTGAGGGGACGCACTGCTAAACCTGCTGTCATAATCTCATCAGAATGCTCTCTGGCAGAGAAACAGGAGGAAGAACCTTATTTCTGTCACCTTCCCCATTTTATTTCCTTCTTCCAGATCCAGTTATCCTTTGCTGTCCGGGGATATCCTGTGAGGAGCATACTGTCACTCTTATCAAAGGACTGGTGAGAGGAGGTTCTTAAATGTAGAATTGCATTGACAACCCAGACACGGAAGATGATATCCAGGGTCCCACCTACCTGTGCAGATTGCTCTAGCCGGCAGGTGCCCAGCTGGGAGGCCAGTGAGGGTGGAGCACCAATGCATGCTCTGTGCAGGCTGCATCTACCTGTGAAAAGGTGCTGCCCACTCATTAAGCATGTGCTTCGACAGAGGAGGTGATTGGTGTAATTTGCATAAAGTTGGTGCTGAATCGGCACCATGATTGTGCTACTTATGACCCAGGTTCTTGTGGAAATTGCCTATAAACAATGAGCTCTTTCCAATAGGGTTAATGGAAAATAGGGAATGAAAGGTTCAGGATATTTGCATAGCCCTTAAAACATCACAGTCCCTGTCCTTCCTGTAAGGTATCCTGCAGTATTTTACCTAAAAAACTAAACAGAGAGTCCCACCAAGGTATTAAAGCAAAGGAGTGAGGCAGGTACAATCCAATAGCATGGATACTTGGATTTCCCAGATCAAGGCAAGAAAGTCTCAGGAAATACACTATGGGGGATTCTAAAGAGACTTCTCTAGAGTGTCAGTGGCTTCAATTGTGTGCTGCTGAGGATACTGTGCCAGACTAGGAAAAGCAACCTCCCAAGATTTTTTTTTTCACATGGATTTTGATAAAGGAGAGTAATAATTTGTTGAAGTGGAAAGAGCCCTGAAATAGAAGTCAAGAGGCAGAGGTATTCCTAGTTTGGTCTTAAAATATTCATAACTTATGAACCAATGATTTCATAGCTAGGTATCAGTCCTAGGGAAAGAAACTAAAATGCAGACAGGGATTTATGCACAAAAGTGTTTATTGCAGCATTATGTGTAATAAAAAACCTGGAAACAGCCAAGATAGCTGGTGGTTGAGGTATGGTTAATTAATGCAATTAATGTTTGAAAAGAATTTTTAATGACACAGAAGAGTAATGGTAAGTGAGCAGAGCAGAATACAAGGACAGTATATAAAACGAGGGGGTAGAGAGGAGTGGAAAAAAGGCTGAGGGGAAATATGCCAAAACATTAACAATTTTTGCCTCTAGGAAGTAGGATTATGAATGATTTCTTTTCTGCTTCTTATGATTTTTTTATACTTCCAATTTTCCTACAATTAACTTTCTTGCACAATCTGAAAAAATTAGCAAAAGAAAAATAGTGTTATTCTAGTTGTGAAATGTTGATTCTAAGCTCTGATACTTGTGGAGCCCCTGAGCCTTTGGTTTAGTGTAGAGATGGCCAGGGCACCTTTGAGCCTATGATGTGACATGCAGTGTAGGGTTTGCAAAGAGAGGCCAGTTTTTCATCCACATGAAGGGTGGCACCAAAGACACGGATAAGAAAGAGCCTTAATTATAACATATAAGTATCTGATGTCTAATTCTGGTTACCATTACATTTTGTTGAGTTCATGCAGTGCATTTCTTCTGAATGCAATCAGCTCTGAGAGATCAGCAAAAATTGAGTTTGGGGGTCTGTAGGAGGGAAGACCTCTCTTTGGGTAATGGTGGGCTTACTGAAATATTGCCTAACATGGCAGGCCTCCCTGGGAAACCAGTTTGCACCCATCTATGGCATCTATATTTTAGTTCACTACAGTTGCAACGTTGACATCTGCATTGGGTTTCGAAGCGTGAATAGGAGTCCCCTTGTTTAATAGAGCAGCATGGGAAAGCAGGTATGTCTGGCAGGAAACTGCATGTTCAGGGAGGGTAGAAAAAGGACACTGGGGGAGGAGTGAGGAGTTTTATGTGGTTGTGTAGGCTGTACAGTTTGGGGAATTGAATTGGAGTAGCAAAGGGTGAAGCTGAATAGGTAGTTGGGATCAGATAAGAGAGATTTGCAGGTTCCACTCAGGAGCTTGGATGTTATACTCTAGGTAAGGGACATCTTTCAGCAGAAGAGTGACATGGTTAGTTGTTTTCAACATTGGTTATTCACATATTGTCATCACAAATTTTATATTTGCATCCCGCTTTTCCTTTTTTTTAAAACATGGGCTCACTCTTTTAAATTTAAATGCTGTATATTTAGCTCCATCCTAAACAATATTTCATAGGCTTGATATGCTAGTTATATTTTTCCAATATGTTTAATATAGTGACATATCTAAGAAAATAAAATTAATTTACCTATGTACCTCCTTAACTTACTTTGCATATACATATCATACCTGGGAAATGTTGTTACTATTCATTTATTCATTCAACAATAATTTTGAATATCTACTATATGACAAGAGATGAGAAAATAGTAGCATTGAAGACAATGAAGACAATTCTTATAGTATCATGAAGTTACAATACAGTTAGATGAGTGTATGGATAAACGAACTACACTTTTAGAAGATTCGTGTAGAAATACTCTAAAAAATAGTGTATAGGTAATAAAACTGGAGACAGAAAGACTTGTCAAAAGGTTCTTACAGTGGCCCAAGTCAAAATAGGATGAAGGCTTGATCTAAGGCACTGGCAAAAGGAAAGGAAAAGAGGAGACAGATGTGAAATGTTTTTATACAGAAAAAATCAACAAGCCTTGATGGCCAGTTTGATTCATGTTCTCTCCCGAGGAGCAGCAAGAGAGGAAGGCATGGGGCTGACGACGTGTTTCGGCTCATATGTTCTCTTCTTCCTCTGACACCCCACGCACCCTCAGGGAGATTGCCTGGCTCAGCCTCCTTCCGGTGTGCCTTCCTGTACTTCCCAGGCCTGGGAAACTACCTCCATGTCCCAGGCTGTCCTGCAGTTAAGTTTTCTAACAATAAAATGCACTCATGCAAGACTAGACTCTGGAAGTGAGTTAAGTAGGTGGAAAGGTATGACAGGGGAGCATCCATGTTTTTTTTTTTTTTCTGGAGTGTTCCTGGAGGCCGCAGCATGGCTTTGGAGCCAAAACTTCTGGCCAAGGCTCATGACCCACAAATCACTGCTGAATGAGTATGAACCTAGGGCTAGCAATTAGCCCAGTAGTTTCGTGATTTCCCTTCTTGCTGAATGATGTAGTAGAGATAGAAATTCTCTCAGGGGATCATTTTGGTGTTGTCACTCTAGATCCATCTCTGGAGGCCCAGCTGGAGCCTGCTCCTCTCGTTCTTCCAACAGTTGTGTAAACTCCCAATTCCTGTTATTAAATCCCTCTCATTTAAAATATGCAGAATGATTTCTGTTTTGTACCTCTGCACCCTGACTAATGCCACCACTTAAGGTCACATTTGGTCAGAGACTCTCTTATACAACACAATAAATGTTTGTGTGGGCCAGGCACAGTGGCTCACAGCACTTTGGGAGGCCGAGGCAGGAGGATTGCTTGAGGCCAGGGGTTCAAGACCAGGCTAGGTAATGTAGCAAGACCCCATCTCTACAAAAAATAAAATAAAATTGGTCAGGAATGGTGGCACACGTCTGTAGTCCCAGCTACTTGGGAGGCTGAGGTGGGAGGTTCACTTAAGCCCAGGAGTTTGAGGCTGCAGTGAGCTACTATTGCACCACTGTATTATAGCCTGGGTGACAGGGTGAGCCCTTGTCTCAAAAAAAAAAAAATTGATTTGTATGTGCACACACATGTGTGCATGCATGTTCATGCATTTGTGTGCACATAAATGCTTTATACTCAATTCGTCTGCAAGGTAGTTGGAATTTGCCTGTCTTAGCAACTATCACGAAATTTATTTTGAAGAAAGTACTACTTGTCTTCTTGATTCTGATTCCAAGAAGAAACCAGGCAGAGAAAATAAAATATTATTGACTCAAGAGAAAACAGTTCTAGGACCATTGGCTGGAAAATGATGCCCACTTGTGTGGGTGTAATTTAAGTTGGAGAAGAGAAGCCTCCTGTTGTGTAACCATCATGGTGACATTAGATTGAAACATAGCGGAGACAAGGGTGGACATGTGAGAGATCTTAGTGTTCTATGAAGTCGGCTGCTCATCTCTTGCTGGAAGGAGGAAGGGGGGCCCTCCTGTGACTATTACTTCAGAAGTCTAATGCCGCAGCAGGGAGGAGCTTGTCTAATGAGCCTGTAACCACCAAGGGCAGTGGTTCTTGACCTTGGCTGCCAGTTAGAATTTCCTGCTGGAGCTGAGGACTTGCCCCACCCTCAGAGATTCTGACTGATTTCATCTGGGAGGAGGCCAGGAATTAATAATTTAATAAAACCCAATAAGTCCTATTTTGCAGGATTGAGAACTACCGACTTAGTGTTCAAATGTTTTCCCATGCAGGTAGTCATAGTGGGTTTTATTTTTATGATTTCTTGCATTGCTACTGTATTTATTGTTAGGTATACTTTTTCATTTATGGCATTTACATTTATGTGTTCTCTTTCTCATGTTTTTCCTTGACCAATCTTGTCAGAAAAGTTTTATTACTAATGTTTGGGTTTTGTTTATCCTGCAATTTAGCTGCATCCCACAGATTTTGACATGTAGCTTATTTAGCACCATTTCATTCTAAATGTTTTTTAATTATTATGATTTATTTTCTGACCCATGAATTATTTCTAAAATGTGTGTATGTTTATTTAAAGTCTGTTCATATGGGTGGTTTTGGTTTTCTTTTTCTTCTTTTTCTTTTTCCCCCTTTGACCAACATCTCCCCATTTCCCTCACCCTCTAGCCCTTAGCAACTACCGTTCTACTCTCTCTGCTCTGAGAGAGTAATTAAAATTGACCAATTCTTTCAAAACAGAATAAGAAAAAAATGAAGAAAACAGAAATAAAAAATATCAGGTATTCCAGAATAGATATTATTGAAGACATGATAGACATTAAAAGGCTAACAGAAGAATATAAATAACTTCATATAAATGCATTCAACCACATAGAAGAAAAGGATTAATTTTTTGAAAACCACAATTTACCAAAACTACCTGAAGAAATAAAAATGTAAAAACTATGAAATTTAACTCTACATAATCAAAAGCCTTCACACAATTCCTGGCCCAGATGCTTTCATTGGTAAAGTCCATCAAAAGCTTAAATGAGAAATAGTACTAATAGTAATCTAACCAAACTCTTTCAGAAAATAAAGAAGGAGAGAATGCTTCCTAATGCAATTTATGAGGTTAATATAAATGCCAATAACAAAACCTGACAAAGTTATTATAAGAAAAGAAAATTAGAGGTCAATAAAGTTTATACAAATAGGTGCAAAAATGTCCTACAAAATATTAACAAATTGAATCCAGTAGTATATAAAAATATTGGCAGTGGGGTTTCTCCCAGAAATGTGAGGTTGAGTCAACATTGAAAAACAAATCAATGTAATTTACAACAATGACGGAATAAAGAAGAAAGATTGTATGATCACCTGGACAGATGCAGAAAAGCATTTCACAAAATTTAACATCCATTCATAGTAAAAAGAAAACAAAACACCCTCAGAAAGCTACAATACAAGAAAATTTCTTTAATCTGCTAAATAGCATCTACAAAAACTGTTAGCATCACGGTAAATGGTAAAACATTAAAAACTTTCTTTCAACTTTGGGAGTAAGGCAATGATGTCTTGCTCTCATTACTTCTATTACATATTGTACTGGAGTTGGGTCCTAGCCAGACAAAAAGATCAAGAAAAATAAATAATGGTATAAAAATTGAATTGGGAGAAGTAAAATTGTCTCGTTTTAATAGCTGAAAAAATTTCTCTCAAAAGTACTTCTCAAAGTGTCCAGGGACTCAAGGGATTATCTTTCAGGCAGTCCATGAGGTAAAAGCTACTTTCATAATAAATACTATATTATTACTGCATTTACATCCTCATTACTTCATGAATGTACAGTGCAGTTTTCCAGAGGCTACATGGTATTTGATATGGTAACACATAGAATTCAGAAACAGATGTGAAAATCCAGCCATCTTTTATTAAGCCAAGCATTGAAGAGATTTAGAAAACTGTGAAATAATTCCACTCTCCATTTTGTTTGTTTTAGAAAATGTAGTAATTTTTCATAAAAATGTGCTATTTATGTTAATATGTAAAGGGTTTATTGCTACTTTAAGTGGATGAATACATAAATATTTAAACATTTTTTCAGATTTAATTTTTAAATGGACAAATATAAATTTATCTAACCCATATGAAAAAGCTCTTTGGGGTCTTCAACAATTTGTAAGAGTATAAAGGACTCCTGAAATCAAAAGTATTCACTCATCTACATCAAAACCTAAGAAATCTACCAAAATACTAAAATTAATAACTAAATTTAATGAAGTTACAAGTAAATGACAATGTACAAAACAAATTGCATTTCTACATAGTAGCAATAAAATGAAAATATAAAATTTAAAAATTCCATTTATAATAGCACCAAAAACATAAGATGTTTAGGAGTAACAATAAAAGTTGGGCAAAACCTTGTCACTAATATCTACAAAATACTAAAAAATTAAAGAACATCTAAATACATGGAGAGATATGTTCATGGACTGGTAAACTTGCTATTTTTAAGTTGCCAGTTTTCTTTAAATTGATGTATAGATAGAATGCAATGCCATTCACAATTCCAGAGGGCTTTTGTGTGTGTGCATGTAGACTGACAAGCTTATTCCAAAATTAGATGGAAATTCAGTGGACCTAGAATAGCCACAAAAATAGCAAAGCAAAATTGGAAGGACTACTTTGTCTGATTTTATCACTTGTTATAAAGCAAAACAGTATGGTATTCGTTCAAGTTTAGAAAATTAGATCAATAGAACAGAATAGAGTTCAGAGTTCAGAAATAAACCCACATGTACACAATCAATTGATTTTTAATAAAGGAAATTCAGGGTTGAGAGGCAAGAAGGTGGACTAGAAGCAACCTGTGCACACTGCTGTCAAGGAGAGGACTGAGAGGTGCAGGTGGGTGCCCACCTACGGATGGACCTTATTGGAGAGAGCATTGTGACACATTGGAGAAGTGACAGGAGACAATCAGAGTAAAGGAGAAGGGGACCATGGATAAGTCAAAAATTCATGTTATTTTTGAATATGAGTTCCACCACGGAACCAATGCAGCACAGACAGCTTGAAATATCAATGAAGTGTTTGGGAAGAATGTGGCTAATGCATGCACAGTGCATCGATGGTTTGAGAAGTACCATTCTGGTGATTTAAATCTTGAAAACGAGCCACGTGGGTGACTTGAGACCAAGGTGGATAATGATGAGCTGAAAGCTGTGATGGAAGCGAGTCCATCTCAACTTATGCATGAAACAGAAGCAAAGTTTGACATTACTGTTCCAACAATATTGGACCATTTGAAACAAATGGGCAAGGTAAAGAAGCTGGATAGATGGGTTGCGCGTGAATTAAATGAGCATCAGAAGAGAAATAGTCTCAAATCTCGACTTTCTTTTCTGTGATGACATAAAGGCAAACCATTTCTACACAATATTGTTATTTGTGATGAAAAATGTATTCTTTCTGATAATTGCAAACAGTCAGCACAATGGTTGGATAAAGACAAAGTGTCAAAACAGAGTCCAAAAGTGAATATTCATGAAAAAAAAGCTACTGGTGTCTGTTTGGTGGTCCAGCGCTGGTATTATCCACTATAGCTTCATGAAAGTTGATCATTCAATTACAGTGGGTGTCTACTGCAACCATTTGGATGAAATGATGAGGATGCTTGCTATTAAGCAGGCAAGATTAGTCAATAGAGACAGCCAAGACCACATGTCACAAAAACAGCGATGCTCAATCTACAGAAGCTGATCTGTACTTGGAAACTGTCTGTCATCCACTGTATTCACCACACCTTGAAACAACTGACTACCACTTCTTCCAGGCTTTGGACCACTGCTTGCAAGGAAAGATATTCAATTCTCAAGAAGCTGTGGAAAATGCCTTTAAATATTAAAGATTAATAGCAAAGTTATAGTATCCTAATTGACCAATGCAATAGATTAGAGAGCCCAGAGGCAGATATTACTAGAACATTGGTTACCTATATGAAAAAATTAAATTAAGTTAGACCTTATCTCATATAAGACACAAAATAAACACCAGATTTATTAAAATCAAAAAATCTAAAATTAAAAATTCAAACTTTAAACTTTTAGATTGAAACATTTGGTAGAGAAGTGAGAAAAATCTTCCTTAAAAAGACAGCAAAGACATTAAATCATAAATAAAAATAAATCGATATATTGGACTACATTAAAACTAGAAAATATCAATATAGTAAAATACCCTATAAACAAAGAGAAAAGGCAAGCCATGGAACAGGGGAGTTATTTGTAATGCCTAATAACCAACCAAGGTTTAAGATCCAGAATATACAATGAATTCCTACAAAGTAATAATAAAAAGACAAAAAAAGGAACAAAAAATATACATATGCAATTTAAAGATCATAAATAAACTTAAGACACTCAATCTTAGTGAAGTTAAAACACAATGAAATATTTTTAATTTTCTAAATTAGAAAACTTCAAAATAATCTGATAATATTAAGTGTTCACCAGGGCTTTTTGAAAAAAGTAGTTGTTATTCACTCCAGGTAGTAATGTAAAGTTATATAGCCACAGTGGAGAAGTTTTGTCTATTTATTAAATCAAAATTTGTGCTTAGCTTTTGACTCAATGATGTCATTCTATTTATCTACCTAGACAAATGATCACACAGATAAGCACTGAGATCTTTACGTGAATGTTCATAATACCATTATTTGGTATCTGGAAAAATTAGAAACAATCTAGATGTGCATCAAAAAAGAAATGAAGGAATAAATCGTGGGCATATAGCTATAATGCAGGGATTTAAAAAAAAAAAAAACATTTAGGTCATGCATACCAACAAGGAGCAATTGAAAAAAAGTTCAAAAACAAACAAACAAAAAACACTGTCGAGAGAAAAAAACAAATTGTAAAATGCTATAAACATGATCACATTTCTAAACCTTAAAAGCACACACAATACTATGGAGTTCTATGGATACATATGAAAATATACAAGTACATATTTTTAAAGGTCAAAATAAAACATAAAAATCACTATAGTATTACATCTGCATGGCACGCATGGGACTCAGAATTAAAAGGGATCTAGAAGTAAAATAAAGTAAAAAGTATGTCAAAATGTTACCGCTCTTAATTGTTGATGGTGGAAGTATGAGGGATTTAAAAAAATTGTATTTTACAGTATTTTTGACATTATTATTTTTTTAATCTGAAATGCTAAGAGGCCTTAATTCACAGTTCATCTATGCCATTAATTCTGCTATTAACTTAAACAAGTAACTTCTTCCATATCTATATTTCCTCAAGAGTTCACTCAAATGTTTCCAATGAAAGAATGACTTTTTATCTCTACCCTAAAGTTGATCTTTCTCCAATTTTAAGGGCCTAGAGAAAAGCCTTCATTTTTTCTTAACTCATAAGGAAAGTCTCCTGATTCTCAGGGGTTAAGGTCATCTTTCAGTGACAAAGGAAGACAGTTCTTTCTTCCCCTCATCATTACAAGACTACATATTTTTTGTCTGATACCTGGCTTAACTTCCCACATTTTCCCTTTGGAACATTTCTGCCAGCATCCTACATCCCAGAGAAGGGTCACAAATAGAAACAGAAAAGTCCAAAGTGAATTAAAATACCAGGTTGTTGACAGGAGAGAAAAAAATGGCCCCTGCTAATAACCTGATTTGACATCTGATTTATGTGGTCCTAAAAGGACAGTCATAAAAAATGTGTAAGTGAAGGAATAACACCAAGTGATTTACAAAGGCCTTGGGAGTGTGGGCGACGGTATGCAGTGAAAGGGAGAGTAATAAATCCAGCCAGGGAAGCCACGCTGATCCCTTCACCCCCAAGGCCTGAGAAACCCAGGGATTCTCTGCTTATAGCATTTTCTATATTCAGCCTTTCATTCAGGAAATGTTTCCTGAGTCCCCAGGCCCTGGCCAGCATTGGATGAGGCAAGGTCTATTTGTGTGCATGTGATAGGAACAAATGCATAGAGAGAAGGCACAGGGTGCGACGCAGAGTGTTTAGGAACTAATCATATGATAAACCAAACAGCTAAGCTAGAGACAAAATGCATCCGTGTGTAATGAGTGAAATCAACCAAAGAAATTTAATTTTAAGCAGTGAAAATTCTAGGAAGAAGTCGTTGATACTTTCAAATATCCCAAAAGCTTCACCGAGAAGAAGAAAACTTAGTCTCCAGGGAATACTAGGACTAATAAGAAAAGAAAATTCCTTCCATCAATATTTACTCAGTACTTTCTAAGTGCCAAGCATTGTTCTAGGAGCTAAGCACCTAGCAATAATGCAGAAAGATTGACAAGCCATTGGAAGTTACACTTTAGTGGGAGGAAGACCTATAATATGCCAAACAAGCAAATTATTTCAGATATTGATAAGTCTTGCAATTGCACAGCACAATGAGATAGAGTGTTAGCAAGAGCAGAAGGGGGAGGGGAAATTTATTTAGGGAAGGCGATCCGAGGAGTCTCTGAGAAAGAGGCATTTGAGATGATATCTGAATAGTAAGAAGAATCTAAACTTGCAACAATCTGAGGAGGAGAGATCCAGAGAGAAAGAACAGTCAGTGTGATGGTGTTAAAACTGGAATAAGCCTGGAATGTCTGTCTTCAAAAGAACAAGAAAGTCTGCTGGGGTGTGATGAGTCAGGAAAGTGAAGAAGATGAATTTGGAGACACAAGCAGAAACAAGAAATTGGGTCTCGTAGGTGTTGATAAGGAGTTTGGGTTTCAGGCCAAGTGCAATGAGATAAACATGGGCTGAGCAGACCTTTCATACCCATTAACCCACATCTGATTTCAGATGCAGGTGGATGGGCAGTGCCCGTGTGCATTCCCAGCATCCCAACTTAAAAATGAGTCTGCAGGAAGTTTACTACCAGATATCAAGACTTATAAAGTCACAGTAGTTAAGATAGTGTGGTGTTAGCCCAAAGACAGACAAATAAACCAATGGAACAGGATAGAAAATCTAGAAACAGACCCACACATATACAGCTACTTGATTTATAAGAAAGATGATACTGTAGTACAATATGGAAAAGGTGAAGTTTCAGATGGCATAGGTGTAAAATAAATGTGAAACAATAAATCTTCTAGAATAATATATAGGGGAATATTTTCATGACATTGGAGTAGACCAAAAAAAAATGTGTAGGACTCATAAAGCACAAACTATGATGACTGGTACACTGAAGTATTTTTAATTAAGAATTTATCTATAAAGCCTGGAAATAAGCCCACTCATTTATAGTCAATTGATTTTTGACAAAAGTACCACAAACACGCAACGGGGAAAGGACAGTCTCTTCAATAAATGATGCTGGGAAAACTTGATATCTATATGCTGAAGAATGACAAATATACCCTTATCTTACACCATATATAAAAATTAACTAAAAATGGATTAAAGACTTGAAGATATGAAACTGTAAAACTACTAGAAGAAAATGCAAGGGAAAATAGCATTGGTCTGGGCAATGATTTTTTTGGCTATGACCCCAAAATGCAAGCAACAAAAGCAAAACTATACACATGGATGACACCAAACTAAAAAACTTCTGCACAGCAAAGAAAATAACTAACAAAGTTAAGAGACAACTCACAGAATGAGAGAAAATATTTGCAAACCATACATCTGATACAACGTTAATGTCCAAAATATATAAGGAATTCAACTCAATAGCAAGAAAACAAATAATCCAGCTTAAAAATAAACAAAGGACTTGAACAGATGTTTCTTAACATAAGACATACATATGGCCAAGAAGTACATGAAAAAATGCTCAGCATCACTAATCATTAGGGAAATGCAAATTAAAACCACAACAAGATATCTCTTCACACATGGTAGAATGATTTTTATCAAAAGGATAAAAGATCACAAGTGTTGGAGAGGATGCAGAGAAAAAGAAATTCATAGACTGTTGGTGGGAATGTAAATTAATGTAGTCATTATGGAAAACTATATGGAGGTTCATCAAAAAACTAAAAACAGAACCATATAATCCAGTAATCCAATTACTAAGGATATATCCAAAGGAACAGAAATCAATATATCAAAGGGATATCTGCACTCCCATGTTCACTACAGCATTATCCACAATATCTAAGATATGGAATAAACCTAAGTGTCCATCAGCAAATGAATGGATAAAGAAAATGTGATATATTTGCACAACAGAATAGTATTCAGTCTTTAAAAAGGGGGAAATCCTGTCATTTGTGACAATAGGGATGAATCTTAAGACATTGTGCTAAATGAACTAGGCACAGAAAAGCAAATGCTGCATGAATTCACTAATACGTGGTATCTAATAAAGTTGGACTCATAGAAGTAGAGAGTAGAATTATGGTTACTGGAGGCTGGAGGTGGTGGGTAGGGAGGGATGGGATGGAGAGTTGCTGATCAAAGGGTAAAAGTTTCAGATAGATAGGAAGAATAGGGTTTAAGATCTATTGCATAGCAGGGTGACTATGGTCAATAATAATCTATTCCAAAATAACTAAAAGAGTAAATTGAAAATGTCTCACCATGAAAAATGATAAATAAGCAAAGCATTAATTAGTTTGATTTAATCATTCCACATTGTATACATATATTGACTATCCCATTGTACCCCATACATATATGCAATTTTGATTTATCAATCAAAAATAATATTAATACATTTTAAAAATAATTTATCAAAGACATTAAAAGAGGAAAAGGCAAGCCATAAAGTAGAAGATATTTATAATATATATCTGACAAAAGATTAGTATCCATAATATGTAAAGAATTTTTATAAAATAATAAGAAAAAGAAAATCCAATAGAAAAGTAGACAAAAGCCTTAAAGAGGCATGAAAGAGAAAGTCCAAATGACCAAAAGAAGTATCCAACATTATTACTCATCATAAAAGTGCAAATGAAGACTGTAATGAGATACTACTACATACTCACCAGCATGGCCAAGAGTAGAGAAACTTATAATACTAAAAAAAGACAGGGCAGAGGGGAAGAGAGAAGGTAAAAACATTAGGAAAAAAGCCCTGTTGATTCCATTTTTCTCTTCTAACAGAGTTGTGGGTATCTGATGAATAGCATAACAGGCTAAGACATACAAAAGCCCTTTAGCAGCAAAGGCCATGATAGTCTTAAGGAGGCATATATGGCTGGAGCAGAAAACTAGAAGAGGACAGGCGGGTGTGAGGTGGGCTGGGGTTGAACACGAGCAGAGCGTGCAGGACCTTGCAAATAAGAACCTTGAATTTTCATGAGGGAGAGAGAGGCAGGAGGCAGGGGGAACACTGAAGAGTTTGAGCAAAGCACAGTTTTATGTTTAAAACTTTAATTTTAAACTCTCCTTTACTCCTTGACCATAAAAATTGATAGATAAGTGAGGTGCTGGTTATGTTAATTAGCTTGATTTAATCATTCCACATTGTATACATCTACCAAAACATTCCATTGTATCCCATAAATATATACAATTACAATTTGTCAATCAAAAATAATATTAATATTAATAATGAATAATATTACTATTAATATTTACATTAATAATAATATCTCTCTCACAGTCTCCTTTGTGCCGCATTTATCCAACCTTTAAACATTTTTTTCTTTCACTCCTGATAAATAGGATTGGGCAGCTACTGCACCCTGGCTGCCGGCCGTCAGGGAGCCTACAGCCTCGTGGGAGATGGAGCATGCTTTTTCTGTCTTTATTTTGGAGCTTCTCAGGGCTCACGCCTGTCCTGGCAGCTGCTTTTCTCACTCCGAACATTCTTCCCAAGATCCCATTCATGTTCATGACTTCAGTTACTTCAGGAACCCAGAGGTTTCCCAGGATGAGGGACTTTCAGTGCTAAAATCAGGAACATCCCAAGCAAACTGGGATAAGTTGGCCACCCTAGGGTTGACAACTCCCAAACAGGTATGATTTTACAAGCCCATATTTTAATCATGTTAGGGTGGGTTTTGAGGGAGCTGTCCTGGTACTTTGGTTCTTTGCTTGGAAGAATCACAGGCAGGGCTGGTTTGATGCAGTGATGACAGACCCAAAGCACTTCCACACAAGCAGCTTTTATTGCAAAGTGAAAATATGTTCCAGAGAGAGAAGAATGGGTCTGTCTCCATGAGTGGAGAAGACCCTGAGTTTAAAGAGAGTGTAGAAAGTATAGTACACTCTTAGAGTCAGTAGAGAGCAGACTGTTCCAATAAGGAACAGCATCCTCCCCGGGTGAGGGTCTGTCTTTGACCCTAATCCCTAACAATATGTTAAGCTGGGGGTGGAATAGTCATGTATTTTTAGGGAAGTGGGTGGAGATTCTCTCCTTGTATAGCTGGCTCCGCAACTATCATGGTACTAGGGGGTGTGGGTTTTTTACTATGCTAATGGGAAAATTACCTGTGGACAGGTTCTCCATTCCTCTGTGCATACCCCAGTGGAGGGAAAGTTCCTAAAACACCATTTCCTACTATTGTGGTCTCTATTCTTTATTCTCATTGGTCCATGCCTCCTGCATACCCTCATCCCTACCTAACAACCTGGCTACTAGACCTCTCCATTTGATGTTTTATGGCTATCTGAAGCCTAACCTGTTCCATCTTGGACTCATAATCTTTCCCAAAGCCCTCCTCCTCCAACTTTCTATTCTCAGTGAATGGTATTCCCAGCTACCCTACTGTCTAAGTCAGAAATCTAGGAGTTGTCTCCAGCACTTTTCCCTTCCTTGCTGCCACAACAAACCACATCAATCACAGGATGGATATTTCTGACTATGTAACAACAAATATAACAATACATCTGCTCTGAAGATCACATGCCAGTTAAGAAAAACAGGCAATAAACAAATAAATACAAAGCTACCCAAAATGTCAGTGTTATGAAAAAAGATAAGTCAGAGTAAGAGAATTACAGACTGACAGTGGAGCATGGGTTCTTATAGGATGGTTAAGGAGGACATACTCCTTAACATTCTCCTTTGTCTTAATGATCACTAGTAATTAATTATAGAATCAGCTGCTAATGTCTGTTTTTTCTACCACAGTGTAAAATCTATAAAAACGTCAACTGTGCACATTTTGCCTACAGCTGTATTCCTAGCATCCAGCATAGTGCTTTCCTCAGGTTAAGCATTTTTTTTTTTTTAGGTAAATGATTGAATACTTAAAAATTGTGGTTCATATATGAAGTCAACAGACCAATAATCTTGGTTATGCAAGGACTCACAAAATGTTTGACTCATGCATTCTTCCTGAAAAATTACTCCAAGGTCTACTTCAGCCAGCTGAAAAAAAAATGAATCAAAATTTAAAACTCATAAATAATAAAGTCATGGTGTGGAAGAACTGGTAACGAGCAACTGAAAGCATTTAAGCACATAATTTATTCCAAATAACTGTGGTAAATATGGTTGCAAAACAGAATGAAAGTGTCATCAATAATTCTTGAAAGAGAAGTTTCTTAATTTATAAAATTAAACACAATTAACTGGGTAAAATTATCATATTACACCAATTAAAGCTGGTGGCAGCAGGTAAAATAAGGATGGGAAAAGATGTATTGTCTGTCTACATTGAAGGTGGTAAATAATTATAGATGATTCATAGTATATACTCAAATATATTTTTTGATAAAAATAAAAGAAATTTCCATTTTCTTGTAATAGACCAACTTGTCACAAGGAACAACTATAAAAATTGGTTAAATGCCAAAAATAAATCAAGATACTTGAAGGTGGAAGAGAATAACCAAAGTAGTCAGGACTTGAGTAGATCTCAGAGGGAAGAGAAATACACTGAGACCTCATATTCATCATTGCTTCTCCCCCTTGGGGCATTCTCCAATTCAGGGTTTGGAGCATAGACACTGAGCAGAAAGTGGCAGCCTAAGGCTAACGGCAGTTTCATTATTGTGGAAGACACAAATTAGAGTTCTAGGCTATCAAGGTAGACAGGATTGAGGGCTCAAAATACCTAAAGTAAAAGGAACATCAGAGAAGTGAGCCTGCCTTTTCTCTCAAAGCATTTGTTGAATCTTAAGCTGCACATACTCCTAAAAAGACTCCGAAAACCAAAGAAACAAAGAGAAAGTGACTGCTAAGACGCTAAAATGCTAAGCAGAGTTTCAGCAGTTTCATGGCCCTGGAAACACAAGAATTGACGCTCAGACAGAGCAAGGAAAGCATAGGCTTTCTGCTGAGATACCTAAAGGGCTGCACTTAAGGATTAAGACAAGCCATAAATTTTTTTTTTACTATTTTTTTCATTTTTTTTTCTTTATTGATGTATACTGTTGAAATATAGAAAGATGAATGATTAAATGAGTAAGTAAATAAACAAATAGTAGGTCCTATCAGAGATTTTTGCTGAAATAATAAATAAATAAATGAGTTGTTGAATTTAGCATTATCCCTATAATTAGTGTTCCTAGTAGCTACTATGAGATGGAGAATAAACTCTATATTCTTTACAGCTAAGTCAGGTGCTGTTAGCCATGTACTTTTGCTAAGTATGTGTGGGGTTCTGTAGATTTTTCTGCCTCATTGAAGAAAGCTTTGTTGTAGAAGTTAGGTTTAAATTGATCCTTGAAGAAAGCCATCCAAAAATAGCCCAGCATCAGAAGTCCAGCATACTGTTTCCTTCACTTCCCTAGGCTACTCCCCTATGAAAAATATTTTGATTTAATTGGTTCATTTCATGTGATGGCAGAATGAATTATCATTTTTATAGCGGACATCAGCAAAAGGATACGAATTAAAAAAAAAAAGACAAGCCATAAATAAACCAACCTTTACATTCCTGAAACACACCCTCGAATAATTTCAATTTGTAATTGGATAAAAGTGATTTGCTCAATTTTAAATATTTTTAAAATAAAAAGCAGATAAAACTGATCTGTTTTCAAGGGCAAAAAAAACAATAGAGGAAGATAATGCACCAAAGTCCATAGCATTTTTTATTTGAGAACTCTGTCTAGTGTCAATTAGAAATTAGATTGCATTTCTGGAAACAGGACTAAATGACTAAAAATCAAGAAAGGCAACAGAGATGCATTTATGGATAATTTAGTTATTTGAAGTTATCTAGCATGGACTTTTTAACAGATATGACATATTTTTAAGAATATAGATGAAAAAGTGGAAATTTGACCTGGAATCTAAAAAAAATCATTAAATAGACATTATAGAGCTGAAAAATACAGTAATTGAAATTAAAATGTCAGTAGATGAATTTCACAAATATTAGGGGTCTTGAAAAGTTCATGAAAAATGCATATTATGAGAAAACTATGAATGGATTTAAAAATCTTTTGGATCAAAATAAACTTGTACTAACTTTCGACAGCATGTCTGAACAGGATGTAGTTTGAGGCACTAAGAAAGTTAAAATATCTGTTTGATAAGTCCCCATCAGATCAACATAAATTCTGCTAAAAATTGAACCAAGAAAAATCATCAAATTTTTGGTGAAGCTTGGGTAGAAGAATGGTGAAATCATTGATGCTTTAGAAAAAGTTTATGGGGACAATGCCCTAAAGATATCATCAGTTTAAAAGCAGAGAATTCATTTTAAGGAGCTAAGAGATGATGTTGAAGATGAAGCTTGCAGCAACAGACCATCCACATCAATTTGCAAGGAAAAAATTTGTCTTGTTTGTGCCTTGATTGAAGAGGACCAATGATTAACAGCAAAAACAATAGCCTACACCATAGACATCTAAATTGTTCCCTCCCTTACACAATTCTGACTGAAAAATTAAAGTGGAACAAACTTTCCACTCCATTGGTGCCAAAATAGTTATTTCCCAGGTCAGCTTCAGACAAAAACAGGTTTTAGACAAGTGGGATCAAGATCCTGAAGCATTTCTTTAAAGAATTGTGGTAGGAGATGAAACATGGCTTCACCGGTATGATTCTGAAGACAAGGCACAATCAAAGCAATGGCTACTGAGAGGTGGAAGTTGTTCAGTCAAAGCAGAAGTGGATTGGTCACAGCAAAGGTCGCGGCAACAGTTTTTTTTTGATGCTCAAGGAATTTTGCTTGTTGACTTTCTGGAGGGTCAAAGAATGACAACATCTGCTTACGATGATAGTATTTTGGGAAAGTTAGCCAACTCTTTAGTAGAAAGACACTTGAGAAAGCTTCACCAGAGAGCCCTTCACTACAAGAATTCTCCAGCTCATTCCTCTCATCAAGCGAGGGCAATTTTGCAAGATTTCTAATGAAAAATCATTAGGAATTCACCTTACCATCCTGATTCAGCTCCTTCTGATTTTTTTTTTGTTTTCCAATCATAAAAAAAATCGATAGAGGGTACCCATTTTTCTTCAGTTAATACTGTAAAAAAGACTGCACTGATGTGGTTAAATTTACAGGACTCTTAGTTCTTTAGGGCTGATTAAATAGCTGATATTACCATTTACAAAAATGTCTTGGAACTTAAGTTGAGAAATAGAGTTTATATATTTTTTAATTTTTATCTTTTAATTCCAATTTTCCACAAAATTTTCAAGTCACCTCATATTAATCATTAGTTAGAAACAAAGAGGATTCATGAATTAGAGGATAGATCTGCAGAATATGTGGAATGAATCACTGAGAAAGAGTAAAAGGAAATGGAAATGAAAATCAATGACAGTGCAAAAGATATATTGGGAAGTTTTAAAAAGATCTAATATAAAAAAATTTGTTGTTTCAAAAGGAGAGGGAAGAGAATTTGGAAGAAGCAATATTTGAAGTAATACTACCTGAGAATTTTCCAAAATGAAGGAAAATAACCCAGAGATTCAAGAGGCTCTATGACCCACAATAAGGATACATTTCACACACACACACACACACACACACACACACACACACACACACAGAGATATACTGAGGCATCTCACAAACAAAGCAAGCTAGAAGATAAAGAAACCACACCTTTGAAGTGATGAAAAGTTGTCAACCTAGAATTCTATAGTCAGACAAAATATCTTCCATAAGTAAAGGCAAAATTAAAGCATTTTCCAATAAGAAAAATAAGGAAGAATTCATCACCAGTAGACCTGTACTATAAGGAATATTAAAGGAAGTTCTTCAGGCAGAAGGAAAATTACAGCAAATGGAAAAAATCAAATTTATACAAAGGAATGATGAGAGCTAGAAATGGTAAATACATAGGTAAATATAGAACTTTTTAAAAATTTAATTTCTTTAAAAGATAATTGTATGTTTAAATCCAAACTAATTATATATCACAAGATAATAATGTATATGGAAATAAAATGTATCACAACACCACAAAAGATGGGGTAAATTAAAGATTACTCTTGTAAGATTAGTACATTATACAAGAAATGATATATCAATCCATAGTAGATTATGATAAATTAAAAAATATATTGCAATTCCCAGTGCAACCACTAAAAAAAATAATATTAATAATAAAACAAAGTTATAACTAAAGACAGATAAGAGAGATAAAATGGAATTTAAAAAATAATCCTCAATTAGAACAAAAAAATAAATGACCAGAAAAGTAAAGAAAATGGCCAAAGAATAGATGTGATAAATAGAAAAAAAATTATAAGGTATATTTCTATGCAATGATATTAATAATTATATTAAATATAAATGACATTAACACCCTAAAAGGCAGAGATTGGCAGATTGGATAAGACAGCAATATTTAACAATATGCACATTTTAAATATAAAGACAGGTAGCTTAGAAGTAAAAGATAGAAAATTATATACTGTGCAAACACTAATCAAAATAAACTGAAAAGGCTATGTGAATATCAGACAACGCTGACATTAAGACAAAGAGCTATTACCAGAGATAAAGAGGGACATTTCATAAGGATAAAAGTGCCAATCAATCAAGAAGCCATAACAATCCTAAATGAGTATGCATCTAATAATAGAGCTTCAAAATACATGAAATACAACCTGGTAGAACTAAAAGGAGAAATAGAAAAATCCACAATTACTGTCAGAAATTTAAAAATTCCTCTAAACAGTCACCAATTTAATAATTAGACAAAAATTAGTAATAATATAGATTTGAAAAGCACTGTCAAAGTAGCCTAATTGACACATATATAACTCAACAATTGCAGAGGATGTATTTTTTCAAGTGCATATGAACAGTCACCAAGATATAACATATGCTGGGCTATGAACAAAGTATAAGTAAAATTCAAAGGATTGAAATTCTACACAAATATTATTGAACTACCACAAAATTGAAATATAAAACAAGGTATCTAGGACATCCACAAATAATTGGAAATTAAGCAGTGCCTTTCTAAATAACACAAAAGTCAAAGAAGAAATCACAAGGAAAATTAGTAAATATTTTGAATTGAATAATAATTATAATAAAATAAAATTTATGACTCAAACTAAAGCAATACTTAAGGAGAAATTTTTAGTTCTGTTTGTTTTAGAAAAGAAAAAAGATTAAAACCAATGATGTGTACTTCCATCTTAAGAAGATAGAACAAATTGAATGAAGGATAAAATAACAATGAGAATGAAAGTTAATACAGTATATAAAATTAATAGACAATAGAGAAAACCAATGAAACCAAAAAATAACCAAAATAAATCTGAAAATTAAGAACAAATTTAAATGACATATACCATCTAATTTCAAGACGTACTAGAAATCCTTAGTAGTTAAGACCTAACAGGATTTTCATGAAGAGAGACATATAAGTAAATGGGACAGATTAGAGCCCAGAAATAGACCCATGCATATGACAGTTGTTTTTACAAAAACACCAAAGTAATTCAACAAAAAGGATAGGCTTTTCAACAAATAAAGATAGAACAACTGGATACCCATATGGTGAAAAATAAAAACAAAACAAAACAAAAAAACCAATATTGACTTTTACTTCATGCTGTGCAGAAAAATGAAATCAAAATGGATCATAAACCTAAGCATAAAGCTGAAAATATAAAGCTTTTACAAGAAAACATAAAAAATATTTGTGATCTTATGGCAGAAATGATGTCTTAAGAAACAAAAAGCACAAGCTATAAAAGAATGGAAAGATATATTGAATTTTATAAAAATTAAAGTCTACTCTTCAAAAGTACCATTAAGAAAATGAGAAGGCAAATTATAGACTAGGAGAAAATATTGATTAATCATATATCTGATGAAAGACTGGTACGCAGAATATATAAACAAATCTTACAAGTTAATAATAATAAAAATATAAAAACTCAATGATAAATGAGCAAAATATTTGAATAGACACTTCACACACACACACACTATACATATATATATATATAGGCTATAGTGGTTATTCACATATATATATATGAATCGCCAATAAGCACAGGAAAAGATGGTCAGCAGCATTAGTCATCAGGAAAAGGCCAATTAAAATCACAAGGAGGTATAGTAGATACCCACTAGAATGGCTAAAATTAAAACAATGTTAATATCAAATTTTGGCAAAGATGTAGAGTGGCTAAACCTTTCACACAATGTTGGTAGGAGTATAGAATAGTACAAAAACTTCTGAAAACATTTTTTATTTTCTTATGAAATTATATACATATATATATATATATACACACACACACACACACACACAAGCTTATCTTAGGATCCAGTAATTCTACTTTTCAATATTTACCCAGGAGAAATAAAACTATATGTCCATAAAGAAGCTTGTTCAGAACAGTTCAAAGCAGCTTTATTTATAATGGCCCAAACATCTAACAATAGGTATGCAAATAAACAAACTTGTTATGTTTCTAAAATGAAATACTACAACTACTGATCCAAACAATAACATAGACAAATCTCAAAATTAATTTGTTAATGAAGAAATGTAACACAAGAAAATATTTAACTATCATGGAAAATAAACACAATGCTGGTTACCTTGAAATTGGGGGATTTTCTGCAAAGGGGCATGGGAAAACTCTTTGGAAAGATAAAAATATTCGATGTATTTATTGTAGTAGTGGTCACATATGTGTATACACATTTCATAACTCATTTTATTGTATTTTAAATTGAATCTCAATTAAACTGTCTTAATCCATTTGGGCTGCTATAACATATTGCCATACACTGAGTGGTTTATAAATAGTAGACATTCATTTCTCATAGTTCTGGAGGCTGAGAAGTCCAAGATCAAAGCGTCAGCAAATTCAGCGTCTGATAAGGACCCATTTCGTGGCTCATAGATGGTGCCTTTTCGCTGTGTCCTCACATGGTGGAAAGGGCAAAGCAGCTTTAATAAGGGCACTAAATCTATTCATGAGTGCTTCACCCCTCGTGATCCTTATCACTCCTAATCACTTCCCCAGAGCCCACCTATTTTCACCTAGTTTTTTTGTTTTTTGTTCTTTTTTTAGAAACAGGATCTCACTCTGTCACCCAGGTTAGAGTGCAGTGGTATCATCATAGTTTCCTGTAACCTCAAATTCCTGGGCTCAAGGGTACTCCTGCCTCAGCTTGCCAAGTAGCTGGGACTAAAAGCTTGCACCACTGTGCCTGGTTAATTTTTTTATTTTTTGTAGAGATGAGATCTTGCTATGTTGCCCAGGCTGGTCTCAAACTTCTGGCCTCAAGCAATCCTCCTGCCTCAGCCTCCCAAAGCACTGAGATTACAGGCAAGAGGGACTGTGCCCAGCCTAGCTCCAATTCTTAGTTTCAACGTATGAATTTTAGGGGGACACAAACATTCAGACCATAGCACAAAGTAACTTAAAAAGAAAAACAGATCAATAATAGAAGCTCCCACACTAAGAAGCTAGAAAAATAAGAGCAAATTAAATCAAATTAAGAAGGAAGAAAATAATAAAGCTAAGAGGACAATCAATGAAATGTAAACTAGACAAATAATGAAGAAAATCAATGAAATTCAAAGTTGGTATTTGAAGGAAAGATAAAACAAAAAAATTATAAATTTCTGGCTAAACTGATCAGGAAAAAAGAGAAATCACAGCTTACTAATATCATAAATGACAGAGTAAATATCACTACAAATTCTATAGACATTAAGAGGATAAAGGCATATCATGAAATATTTTATGCCAATAAATTCGCCACCTTAAATGAATTGGATAAATTCCTTGAATGATGAAAATTACCAAAACTAACACAAAAAGAAATGGACTATCTGAATAGCTTCAGATCTTTTAAATAAATTTAACACGTATTTGATAACATTATTATAAAGAAAACTCTATACTCAGATGGCTTCACTAGTGAATTCCAGCAAACATTTAAGAAAGAATGCTGCCAATCCTATGAACATTCTATAAAAACAGAGAAAAGGAAATGCTTTCCAAGTCATTTTATGAGACCAGAATAACCTTGGTACCAAAATCAGGCAGACACTTCTAAATGAGAAAATTACAAAACACTATCTCTTGTGAACATAAACACAAAATTCTTAATAAAATATTAGCAAATTGAATTCAGCAATATATAAAATTAGTAACATATTGTGACCAAGTGAGATTTGTTCTAGAAATACAAGGTTCATTTAACATTAAAATACTAATTAACAGAGTAAAGGAGACTCACGAATGAATTAAAGAAGAAAAGTCAGATGATAAGTAGTTGCAGAAAAGCATTGAAAATATGCAATATACATTCATGATAAAAGGCTCTCAGCAAACTGAAAATAGAAGGGAACTTTCCTGAACCTGAGAATGTGGAATAACCAGAACTCTTATATGTTTGTGGTAGGAGTGTAAAATGGTCCACCCTTTTTGGAAATAGTTTGGCAGTTTCTTAAAAAATTAAATATACACCTACCCTTTCCTAGGCATTTACTCAACAGAAATGAAAACTTAGGGTTTATACAAATGTTTGTAAAAGAATATTATAGAAGATTTATTCATAATAGCCCCAACCTAGAAATAATACAAATGTTCATCAACCAATGCATGGATAATAAATTATGGTATATTTATATAATGGACCGCTACTCATGAACAAAAATCACCACAAATACCTGGTACAATGTTGGTGAATTTCATAGACATTACCCTTGGTGAAGTGAAATAAACTGGGCACCAAACAGTATATACTGTAGTGTGTGTGTGTGTGCGATATATGTATATACACATATATATCTCACACATATATGTGTGTATATATATATGTATATGGATGTATATATACACACACGCAAAAGTACTAGACTACAGTAAGAGAATTTTAAAAAGATTGACTTGAAAGTGGCATTAATAAACTCTCTAGTGTGATGAAAATGTTTTGTATATTAATAGGGATGTGGGTTACACATGTATACAAATTTGTTTAAATCCACTGAAGTGCAATACTTTAAGATTTTACATTTCACTTTATGTCATTTATACTTCAAAAAGAAGAGAAAAAATGCTGATGTAGCCACAGTAATATCACACAAGAACATTTTAAAGACAAACATACTTAAACAGATAATTCATGACAAATGCCAAATTCCCCCGCTGAGATATAAAAATTCTAAATCTATCTTTACCTAACATCACAACTTCAACCTTAAAAAGGACAAAAATTGATAACAATTTTTTAATCAAGTAAAGAATATCTTTTGAAAACCTGCAACAATAGGCTGAGAAATATTCCAGAGAAATAAAATCTATGACAAAAGATTAAATTGAAATTATAGAATCAAGAACAAGATGAGAAGAGAAACTAAGAACTCGATAGGTGGATTTAACAGCAGAATTAGCTGCTCAGCATTGCACGGAAGAAATAAAATTAGAAACTTTAGGAGAGAACTCTGAATAGTTCACCATTAAGTACTCAATTTAAAAGGAAACATTTAACAGAGCAAAAACCAAAACATATACCTTCAAAACTACCATAATGCAGGCATGGTGGCACATGCCTGTAGTCCCAGCTACCCAGGAGGCTGAGGTAGGAGGATTGCTTGAGCCCAGAACTTGGAAGCTGTAGCTAGCTGCCCACTGCACTCCAGCCTGGGCAACATAGCGAGATTCTGTCTCTTAAAAAAAAAAAAAAAAACTACCATAGGGGAAAAATAATGAAAAAGAGGATGATCCAAAGGAAACAGCAAGGAAGGATCAAATATAATAAACATAACAAGACAGGAACAAATGAGGATACCAGTTATGACAAGAAATATAAATAATTTAAAGTTTCCAATTAAAAACAGATGTTTTCCTCAGCAATATTTATACTGCAAAAATGTTGGAAACAGGCATGTCCAACCATAGGGAAGGATTACATGGGCGATGCTTCATCCCTTATGCCATAATTAAAACTGGTGTTAACAAAAACTTTTTAATAATATGGGAGATATATATGTTAAAATATTAAGCAAAAAAAGATGCACAATTCTTATACAGTATTATGATATCTAACTATAGAATTTAATAAAAACAAAGTAGGGGGAAAATACCAAACATAATAGCAGTTATCTATAGGCAAGAGAGTTATTTTTTGTCCTATGTGTTATTTATCCTTCCTATAAATATATAAGTCTCCCCCAATGTGACTGTGTCACTTTTATTTATGCATTGTTTTATTACACAAGAAATCCATGAATATAATAGTGATGTAAAGGATATAAATGATATATAAAAGTTTCCTTTGACATTCTGACCTGCTCTCTTCCTATTCCCATGCTAGTCCCTTCTATAGGAGTAACTATTGTTATTTTTCCTGCTGCCTTCCACATAATTGTCATGTATTATTTTGATAATCAGAGGTGATGCCTAACAAAAATGAAAGCAGTGAACTTTCCATTGCTGTAAAATGGCTCAGTGGCTCATGTGAGGGATGCTGTAACAGAAACGTCTGCATAGTAGAGTTTGAGTCAGGTGAACTCTGGTCTTTTTCAAGTGTGGGGTTTGTTGTACAAATTACTAAGCATTCACTGAGTGGAAGAATAATTAGAGTACGGGTTAGTCAAGCTGGACGGGTGAAATTAGAGTTGGCCTGCATCCAGACGTTTGGGTGGGGTGTGGTTGGGTGGAGGATAGAAAGAGAGACTTCTTATTTGGCTGTGAGCAGAATGACATCATCAGGGAAAACACAGTGAAGATAGTTCAGCTGGAACTACTAGGTAGGAAGGAAGGAATAGGGAGAGGAGGCTGCGTAGAGATGTCAAGCTCAGGCTTTAGATGCCTGGAATATCTGGCATGGATGGTCGGAATGCGTCCTGGTGCTTCCTCAGAAATTCTCTTGTCATTAAATCAGCCACAACTGAGTCCTGTCTGAGATTTAGTCTTGTGGTTTATAAAATGGGGATGTGAGAATTGAATTAGATAAAGAATGTGAGAACACTTGGCAGTGTGAGTGGGTAGCACAGCAGAAGGTTGGACAGAAGGAGACACAGCCAAAGGAGCTCGAGCCCCCAGAGCTGTCTTGATGGCTTCCCTGTGGATATTTCTGGAAATCATGCAAAGTTTAATCTGGCTTCCTGTGACTAGAAAAACCCTGGCCCATGTTGGCACCCACGTCTTTGGGGAGTAGTAAACTCAATTTGCTGATGCCCCAAGGCAGACATTGTCCCTGCATCTGTAGAGAACTGAACACATGGTTTGGTGTGGTTTCTCTGAAAACACAATTGCTGTACACTTAATCATTTCTTTTTCAAGGAAAACATAACATTAGCTACTGTACATGGGTATGTAACTCATCTCTTTTAATTAGATGCTAATTAATGACTCACTAGCTTTAATCATATCAATCTGGTAATACTATTTATGCCCCACAGAATAATGAACTACTTTATAAGAAATGAGTGTGGCACATGTTGACATAGGAATGCATCCAGCCATAATTCGCTCTGGGTAAATATCCCACCCAGACTTGGATTCTGAACAATTTACAAGGCAATGCTCACATGATAGTCGGGGAGAGAGGCAGAGACGACCATATGGAGGGAGACAGAAAGGAGCGAGAGGCAGAGAAATTCCACAAGAGGGTTTTTCCCTACAGAAAGGCCACTATCCTGGTTAGCTTTATCCTGGAGGTGGATTGGAGACAAGATCAGTATGAGGAAGTCCAAAGAAGGGTTTTGCTACACCTCATAAACTGCTCTCTGAGTGAGGAAGAATGTGGCAGGCAGGTGGTATGATTCCGCTAAGGCTTGGCCACGAGATCCTGCTGCATCCAGCCAAGCTTGGAGACTGGGAAGGGGGATGGGAAAGGATGGAACCAATATGGGCATAAATAAGAAAATTCTTTGCTTGTTTCCTAGTGAGGAGGAGTGGTCAGCAGCCAAGTATTCCATGCCTGAATATATATGGTGACACTGGGCATATCTCAGACAGGGTTTCTGAGCCAATAAGAGTCCAAGCCAGCTCTAGGGTAGGAGTGCAGCCAGGTGGTAAGAGGCAGCCAAGATCTGGGCGACTGGTGACGCTGGGAGTCCAAGGATGCAGGAGCAGCATGGCTCTGAGAAAGTGGACCTCTGCCAATGTCATCTGTATCTGGGAAGGATAAAGAACTGTGTCCCAAACCCAGATGGAAAGGACTTGCAAGAAATGGCCAGTAGAGTAACAGTGATGACTTAGTGAGGGATTATTCCATGCTAGGAAGTTTTCATACTACATCATGGTGCCTTGTGGGACATGCATTCTTGTTCCCATTTCACAGATGAGGAAAATAAGGCCCAGAGCAAATAAATAACTACCCATTGCTACATAGAAAGGAAGTGGCAAAACCTTGGTTCAAACCTAGAACCAGGACTCACAGATCCTGTTTTCTGAGTGCTAAACACTACTCACCCCCTCCCCCTCCACCCCTCAACCCCTTTACCCCTTCATTTTTATACCTCTCCACCCCCACCAGGAGCTATATCAAGGGTGGCTGCAGAATCATCTGTCAAATGACAACTATGAAAAGGGAACTGACACAGAAATCTACTCCTACAGCCTGGGATAAAGTAATGAGGGGCAGGGGGCAATTTGGTGAGCATTCAGTATTCCTGAAGCACATCAAGTGCTAGCCCCATTTTTTCCAAAGATTGGTAATGAATATTCTGTCCACATTAGGATCACTCAGGATTTGGATGGTGAGTTGAAGGGTACAGGCCAAAGTCCTCACAGTGGTCTACTAGGCCCTCCGTGACTTGACCCTTGTATCTTTCCGATGTCACTCCCTTCCTTCTCCCTCTCAGGCATAATATTTATTTTTGCTGTTCCTTTAATAAGTTAGACACACTTGTACCTCAGAGCCTTTGTACTGGCTGTTTATTTACCTAGAACTTCCTTCTCCAGATTCCCTCCACAGAAACAAGCATCTCTGCATGTTCCCCCCCGCCCCCATTAATTTATCCCAGGCACTTAAAACGTTTCTGGCACATAGATACTCAATAAATATGCACGGAGTGAATTGATGAAGGATGTTGGTAAGTGTAGTTTGGGAGACTTCTCACAACAGAACCAAAGTCAGTGGGTAGAAACTGAAAAGAAGCAGATCCCAGCTCAGCCAGATCTGCATAAGCATGAAATGGGCTACTTTAAAGTAGAGCCCATGGGAGGTGTGGAAACAGAGCCGGGTCAGCCACTGGCTGAGCATGTTTACACTAAATAGGGAATCAGATAAAGTGAAGTCTAATGGGTCTTTCTAGCTCAGAGAGTTTTTGATTCTGTTAATATAATATGGCCTGCTCTGGTGGCTCCTGATGACCCTAACTGGGGCACATGTCGGGTGGGTTAGAAGAAGAGATTCTGGACTGTAACAAAGGACAGGCCCCACTTCCCAAAGAGAGCTGCCTGTGAAGGGTGACTCAGTCCGGGACGGGGCTGATGAAGTGCTGCCTCAGTGTATTGTCCTGAGGACCCGCAGAAATACCTGTGTCACCTTCTGCAAAGTTTCAGGGCTGTTAGATAGAAATATCTATGATATGAGCCATGGTGCGAGTAGCTACATTACAGTTTTGTTTCTCAACCTTATATCACATGTGTGGGTTTAGTGTTTATTTGATGCCAGACACTCAATCACTACTAATATTACTGAAATAAAAGTCATGACCCTTTCCCTAAAGGTGACTGCATCACCAAAAATTCGGTACTTGTCCCCAGGGCCAAATCAGTGAGAATGAAGAATAAGGACAAGTGGTTTGAGGAAAGGAAAAAGACGAGGGAGGGTGGCAGACTGTAGTCTTGAGAGATCACTGTCCTGCCATTAAGCAGAAATACAGGGCTTTTAAAAGGGGGTTTTCAGAGGTTGGGCTCAGGTCTGTGTGACCAGTGTCACATATTGTGGTTTTGGGCTACTGTTGTTTAACTGTAGTTGGTGGTTTTGGTTGACAATTCTATTGAGCCAACTCCTGTGGCTTAAGATATTAGAAGACAAAGGACATTTCTCTGCCCCTTTGATTACTGCCCTCAGGAAAGAATGCAGATATTAATTCCCAAAAAGAATAGGGGGTTTAAAGACACAGCTCATAATACATTTTGCTGTTTTTTACATCTTTACCTCTGTTACAACTATTGGATGCAGGAGATGTATGTGAAGCTGTTTGGTTCACTACTATGTCCCCAACATCCTCAACAATGATGGTACATAGTAGTACATAGTAGAAGCTCAGTTAATATTTGTTGAAGACATAGCTATAAATTCTGCCCTTTATGGCTGCACCAACAGCAGATCATGCCTGTTTGTTTCCATGCACTTAACCCCATGTAACCGCCTTCTAGTAGTGTCAGACTATTACTGATGATGCTCACCACGCTAGTTGGCTAGGCTTAGAAATAGCGTGTGTGTCTCTCTCCTTCGGCACTACACTGCTGATGCCCGTGGGCGATGGGGAGTGGTTGGAAGGGCAAGAAGGGGGTATCAACATATGACCTCAGGACTGGATGTAAGATGGGCGCATCAGTTATTCAAAGTAACCCAAAGCAGAAGGAGCCGCTGGGTGAGTGAGGCAAGGGACACTGAATGATTAAACAAGGGAAGAGACAAGGAAGGGAAAATTCTGTCTTCAAGAAAGAATGGTGAACACAAGACCAGAAATGCAAGATGCACCAAAGAAACCCAACTTACATTGGACATGGAATAGGTTAGGAGGTGAAGGAGTGAAAATCAGGCATGAGAGTGAACAGACAATGTTTGTGACAAGGCCGGCCCTGCCTCTCGATGCCTGAAAGATTTCTCCCTTTCTCATTCTTGAGAAAGAGTGTCTAGACTAATGTTTTCTGGTCAAGGTCAGATGGGCAGCTCTCAGACCAAGGTCCCACTTGAAGAGGCCAGGACCCTCTCCTGTACTGACTAGGTGTTCAGCAGTATTTGTCAAAGAGGGGTATGGCATGACAGGTTCTATAGCAGAGGTATATTTCACTGCTAAGAAAGTACAGAAGACAGGTAGAGATTGGGAAGTCTCAGTGAAGAGAGGTTATTTGAACTTGATCTTGAAAGATAAGTGAGAATTCACTAGAGTGACAAGGAAAAGGAGGTATTCAGGTCACGGGAACTGCTTGCATAAACCCGTTACAGCAGATCTGCCTCCTTGCCCCCTCCAGTGCCTATTTACCTTTCTTTTAATAACAGGAATGTGCTTTTTTCTTGGTGTGACTACACTTCCCCTACTGTCAGTCCATATGCCATGGGTGGAGTTGACTCTACCCTCAAGTCCGAGGGTAGATGTGACTCCAGCTTAGCAAATCAGAGCATCCGATGCCTCCGGCTGTGGTCATTGGTTCAGAGATGGGCACTAACTTGACTTGGGCCAAGGAGAGCCAGGTCCAAGATTATCACTCAAAAATGCATTCCTAGTTTTTCATGCTGATGAATTCAGAGTAGAAAGGATATGAACAGGACTGCAGCCGTCCTGTCACCAAGAGAAGGGATCAGAGAGTTCAGGGACAGAGTCGACACCAAGAGAGAAGAGCCAAGAGCCAGAGAGGGAACCAGTTCTAGTGATGATGCTCACTGCCAGAGTTTGCCCCTGATATTTTTGTTGTTGTTGGGGGAAGGAAAAGGAGAAATAAATTCTCATTTTCCCTAAGCCATTTGTGTTCAATTTTCTATTGTTTGTGACCAAAAAGGTCCAGAGTGCTATAGGAATGAAAGCAATAAAGAGCATAATGTGTTTGAATAGTAGCAAGTATTTAATTTTGAAGGACATAGACACCATACTCTTGACGTAAAGAAGAGGAGTCTGAAGCCCAGAGAGGAAAAGGGGCTCCCTTGAGTTCCGCATCTAGGGAGGGAGAGGAGAAAGGAACAAAGCAGAAAAGGGGCAGGATTTAGAGAGGGAGGCAAGAGGCGACAGGCATTTTACTGTCCTCATTTGGCCTGAAAGAAAGAACCAAGAGCCACCATGAGCAATATGTCCTGACATCGCCCACTTCCTTATAAAAGGGGTCCTTGACCACTCGATTAGTGCATGGCCAGTGGCGGCCTGGTGGCCAATGCTAGCTAGCATGACACTCAGACCACAGCTCTCCAGGTCTTTCCCAGCTTTCAAATTTGCTTTGTGTAATCAGGACATGCAATTATAGACCTTTGCTTCATGAAACTGTTTTTTTTTTTTTTTAAATTAGAAAGACCTCACACAAATCCCACACCAATGCTTTTAATAATATATATTTTTAAAACCGCAAATGGAGAACCAGGATAGCTCTCAGAGCTCAATGCAGTTTTTCTTTTCGATAGATGGATAGACAAGTGACTTATGCAGATGTGGTATATACATTCCGCACAATTTGACCATGGTTAAAGGGTATTTATATTCTGATGCAGATAAAATTGAACGTGTCAACACTAATGCATTTTTCGAGGAGAATCACTACTTTCACCATAATTTCCATGGAAAATTTGTGTGCACACGCAGTAATAGACACATTTATAACATCAAAAGGATTCAATTTTCTTTTCAATCATACCACAGTATGAATCGCTTTTCCTATTGAATTTAACAATGAGGCACATTACCAGAGTCTAAAGGATGGGACACTTCGTCTTGCTCTTATGAAAGTACGTCAAACAATGGGTAATACATCACACAATGTCTCGGGTTAACTGAGCCTTTACACAGGCTGGCTGCTAATTTGCTTGGGCCAGCAGAATGTCACTTTTATTTAATTTTGCCAATAAGATCAGCAGGGATCCAAACTCTGTTTAACTCCCAGTTATTAAAAGAGGTTTTTCTTGTTACACGAAGAGCTCATTAATTCATGTCTCTCTTAATTCAAAATTTGAGATCTTTGGAACAGGAGGTGGGAGGTGCTTAATCTCTGCTATGAAGGAAGCAATCTCATCCTGTACACGAACCTCCGTGCAGATTGCTTAAGCTGCAGAAGAGACAAAGTCTGTCAAGGCCTCTAGAAGAAAATTTGATGTGTTAATTACAAATTGTTCACAGGTAGTTACCGGAGCAGCTCATCTAAAGAGCCCCTGTGGGGAAAACTTTGTCCCCCTACCTGCGTTCATTCAGATGTTCCGTCACGTGGTCATTTAATTACCCATCTATTCAGCATCCTCCAGCCATTCATTTACTCGGAGTTTATGTAGCTCTTTCTATTATATTTCTCAGGGCTTGAGTTTGGGGCTTGGGCTTACAAACTAGTGAGGGAAACAAGGTGTTTGCTTGACAGGTTCCATTCACCCTGAGATTTACCTTCTACTCTTCTTGACCCCACTCAGTGTTCTAGAAGGCCCCTGAATCACTTTAGTGGGCTCCCTTGCTTCCTGGCTTCTGGTTGGGTTTGATCAGTTGGAGGCCCTGGTGGGTCGGAAGGTGGAAAGACAATGAAGTCAGGATATTTACTCCCAGCTCCCTCCGAGCAGAGACACCAAGGCTTGGCTGAGTCCCTCTATCCGGGGTCGCAGCTCCTCGCAGGTAACCACTCCCTTCCCTTGTCCCTGCAGACCTGGGGTGGCAAGGATGGCCACTGTTACTAGTTCTGGGCCACTGTGCTATCTCTTTTTGTTTTCCCTAAGCCCTGCCCACATCTATACAAATGGTTATTTTTTATTAAACTTTTCTTAGATTACCCACTTTGAGTGTGCCACTTGTTTCTTGGATGATACACAGGTAAGCCCAAAATCATATGCCAAAATAGTATGGGCTGTGATAAAAGTGATCCCGGGAGGCTGGGGGTCTGGGACAGAACAGAGCAGCGGCTAAGGTAGTTTCCAGGGGTCATTTCTGTTCTGGTCTGTATTCTAAGTAGTTAAATTGCATTTGCTTAGAAAATAGACCAACAATCTAGACTCCCTGCAACTGTCCACTGCTCTCTCCTAGCCCATCCAATAAATATCCTAATAGCTTCTCTTTAGGAGGGACCAGTTCTCTGTTTCCCCACCAACCTCCTAGGTCCACTTCACTGGCATGTTGTTTGTTTTCCGGTAAATACCTGGAAGGGGGAGTGAAAAATGAGGATTCCAGGTTCATTTTGGATAGAAATAAAGACCTAATGAATGAGAAGCAGAACACAATACAACAGCACTGAAGCAGCCAAGTGCAACTTGCTCTTCTTCCAGAAGTCAACTGGATGTGATGAGGTCAAAGGGCAGCAGAAAGAAAGGAGCAGATAAAATAAAGAGGATGTATGAGCATGTTTGCGTCTGTCTGGGAAGGCAAGTGCTTGCATTTCTGCCTGTCTCTGTGGGTGCACTTTTGATAAAGGTCTGAGGAGGACCTGTTGACAGGTTTCACTGCTGAGGACCACAGCTCTCCTACCTTTCATTATAATTATTCTAGAGAAGCCCGAAGACATCATGTGGATGGAAGGGCATTTTGACTGAAGTGACCAAGTTGAGAGAGAACAATGATTAAGATGACAAAGTCCTGTGGCTCACGCCTGTAGTCCTAGCACTCTGGGAAGCCAAGGTGGGTGGATAGCTTAAGGTCAGGAGTTCAAGACCAGCCTGAGCAAGAGTGAGACCCCGTCTCTACTATAAATAGAAAGAAATTAATTGGACAAATAAAAATATATGTAAAAAATTAGCCGGGCATGGTGGCGCATGCCTATAGTCCCAGCTACTCGGGAGGCTGAGGCAGAAGGATTGCTTGAGCCCAGGAGTTTGAGGTTGCTGTGAGCTAAGCTGATGCCACAGCACTCACTCTAGCCTGGGCAACAGAGTGAGACTCTGTCTCAAAAAAAAAAAAAAAAAAAAAAAAAGATGACAAAGTCCTTGGGAGTTAGATCCTGGAATTTACCAGAAGGGAAGCATCCCATGAGTCAAAGTTTGAAAAGTAGGAATGAAAACTCCTTGTTTGAGTAAACTCAGAATCACAGGGACCTTGTGGAATGTTTCCCTGGAGGTGAGTGTGGAGAGGAGAAAAATAGTGACAGGTGGGAATAAAAAGAAATAAATGCATATAAACAAGGGAGAGTGAAAGCAAACGAGTGGGTCTTAAAGATCATTAAGTCCAACCCTGTCCTTGAGGGAATTGAAGAAACCTGACAAGGAACGTGACTTGTCCCAATGCTCTTCGTGTTTGGAATTTGGAGGAGGACTAAACAAAGGCTGTACAAGTGAGGGTGAAGAAAGCCTAGAAAAGGAAATGCGTGTGTGTTTGAATGTGTGTGTGTGTTTGTGAATATGCAGATACTTATCTTGCAGGTTCATCAGCTAATATATTTGTATGTAGTGAAGGTATGTGCACATGTTGACACACAGACAACGTATTTTTTTCTGTATTGCACACGTCTGCATGTGATAAGGGGAATAACAAGAAAGCTCAGGATACTACAAGACTTTTTACACTTTAGAGATGAAAGCTGATAATAATATTGGCCACCACATGCTGTTTACGGTATTGGGACAATCATTTTTTGTCTATTATCTCATTTAATACATAAAATCCCACAAGATTCAAATTACTATCCCTGTTTTGCAGGTTTATCCTCTGAGGCTCAAGTAGCAGGGTTAGGATTTGAACTTGGAACTCTCGGGCATTGCAAGTAAAGCAAGTAAAGGGCCCGGGCACCAGTTCTTGTGTGGCCTAGCACACTGCCTGTTGCACCCGGGTGGCGCATGGAGGCTGGCCTTCCTTCAGTGTGCTTTCTGAGATGTCCTCACTCTGCTTCTATGACTACAGCAGGCTGCACCATCTCTGTCCTCCCAGAACTGAGTTTCCTTGATAGAACAGCAGCTCCTTGGGGCAGAGGCCTCCTCTATTCCACTCCCTACTTCCCCTCAAGTACTTTGCACAGTTCCTGTTACAGGATGAAAGTTCAGTAAATATTTATTAAATAAATGGATGAATGAGTAAATAGATGGTAATGCTTGCCTAAACTATAACATATTTTTAAAGAAATCCCATCTAATATCTTTCAAGTACTCATAGCAACAAACTAACATATAAATTCCTGAGGGGACCGGCTCTAATACAAAAAGATAAGCATAATTTGTAATTAGCATATCAAGCACACTTAGAAGCAGTAGCATTCCCCTCCAGTTCTTGTTTATATTTCTTGTTAGCTTCATAAACACTTTCTTTACTGTCAGAACAAACAGATTTCTACCCAGTCCCCATCCAAATCATCACAACTGCTCATTTGCCAAAGCCCTGGCCAAGGTGTTTTTTCACCGTGGACCAGGGGATGCCCTTCCCAGCTCCCCAGGGTCAACGCCAGGCACTGTTCTTATTATCAGCTGTCCTGCCTCCAAGCCGCGCAACTGGGAATGATTCTAGCACTTCCACACACTTACAAGGGGTGAGGAATTCAAATTAGGGCCTTCTGTGATTTTTCTTGGGATAAAACCCCTCAGTTTCCTGCCATGGAGATTCTCCATTCCTCCCTACATCTGGAGAGAATGAGCTGATTGGCTCTGCAGGAGCCAGGGCTGGCAGGGGCTGGAAGTGTGCTCAGAGTCCAGAGCCAAGTTGGCAGTCTGTGTCCTGTCATGTCAGGGTGACCTCAGCATGCTGGCTGGGGGGGCCACCATAGCCAGGTGGGGAATAGCCTGATGTGGGCTTTTCCAGGTGGCTACAGGGATCCAGGTACCAGGAGAAAGGCAGAGAGGGGCAAAGGAAAGGGCATGGTATGAGGGTCACCAGATCTGGTTTGTGTGATCCTGAAAAATGTTTCATGGCCGGACATGTTAGCTCATGCCTGTAATTCTAGCATTTTGGGAGGCCGAGGTGGGAGAATTGCTTGAGGCCAGGAATTCAAGACCAGCCTGAGCAATACAGCAAGACCCTGTCTCTATAAAATAATAGAAAAATTAGCCAGGCGTGGTGGCATGCACCTACAGTCCCAGGTACTTGGGAGGCTGAGGCAGGAGGATCACTTGAGCCCAGGAGTCTGAGGTTGGAGTGAGCTATGGTGACTTCACTGCACTCCAGCCTGGACAACAGAGCAAGATCTTATCTAAGAAAATTCAAAACAACAACAAAACAAGTTTCAACTATTCTTAACCTAATTGTCCACCTACAAACGAGGCTGATGGTAATAATACATAATTTACACGGAGGATGCAGTGGGATCACATAACCATTAACCTCATATCTGGTCATTTTGGGCCCCGGATATAAAAACTAACTATGGCCTAAGCTGCTTCAGCTTTGCCTTCTATCACAGTTTTCAGGAATATGTTTCAAGCACTGCATTCCAGATCTTCAAAATTGTCTTATGGGGACTTCTCAGCTTGTCCTTCTCACTCAGTGTCAGCCTGGTGCAGTCCCAAGCCCTGCTGCCTCCCTTGCATTGCCCTGAACCTGATGGGTGTGGAATGGACTGGGGCAGCTCTAAAGTTGGCAGATCAGGCTTGGATCTTGGCTCAGAGCTCACTGGATGGACGAACACAGGCCATAGGATCTCACCTTTCTGAGCCTCAGTTTCATCTTTGGTAAAAGGACAAAAATAATCCCTATTCATGCATTCAGCCATTCTTTCAATAAACATTTATTGTTTGCTGTATACCAAGTGTCGTTCTATGTGCTAGGTATGTAATCCTGCTCTGCCTCAAAGAGGCTTAGGTTGTAGTGAAGGGTGACAAATATTAAAAAGCATAATAATAAAAAGTATGTATGTATCATATACCCATAATTTCAAGGAAGGAAAAAAAAACAGAAAAGAAGATATGGAATATTATGGTGGGGAGTTGCTATTTCAAACAGAGTTCATAGGGTAGGCCTCTCTGAGAATATGGCATGTATTAGCACAGCTCTGAAGGAGGGAAGGAGCAAGCCATATGAATATCTGGGCTAAAAATATTCTGGACAGAGGAAACAGCAAGTGCAAAGGCCCTGAGTAGGAGTGAGATCAGAGTGTCTGAAACACAGGATTGAGGCCAGTGTGGCGGAGCAAAGACGGGGAGGGCAGGGCAGGGAAGAGTGTACAAGATGTGGTCGGAGCCGCATTACATAGGGCTATTTTAATATTTTTATTGACAATTAAATGAAATAATACATATGAATGTGCTAAGCACATAGCAGGTGTTCAGTGAAGAATTAATTCTCTTTTCATTCTCATAGAACAAATGTGTGTTTTTTAAAAAAACTAGCTGGAATGACAATTAGGGGCCCAAAAAATTCGTTGTGAGCTCCTAGGGCTACCCCTCCCCTGGCTCCTCCATCTGCTTTGATCTTTGGTGGCGTTTGCTGACATGCCTTGTTCTCATAGCAGCCACTTCAGTGTCAACACCTGCTGGTTTTTGGTTTACACTTCAGTGCCTGGACCCCTTACCAGAACCCCTGGGTCTCTGTTTCAACTGTGTTTAGTTGACACTCACCAGCAACCTCCTTTTGGCCTCAGCACTATACCCCTGGCAAGAAAGTGGCCATTTTGATGTGGGCGGGGCTCCAGGGTGGAATAGGAGCAGCAGTGCAGTGATGGTGTCTGCTGTCCCTACGACTTGGTCAGGGAAAACGCGGAGGGACGGGCATGTCAAAACGTCCCTGGTATTAAAAAGCAGCAAGGCTGCCTCTAAATGAAAGGTCACTGCCCTTCTGGGTGCTGCCTTTCACTTCTCAAGCAATCCGCACATACAGATTCATCAGTCCCCCTCAGATGTCCATCGGACATCTTTAAGAAAGAAAGAATACTTGAGTCAAGGACTGCAGTCTGTACTATGAGGAAAGAAATCAAGACATGAATCATTTAAAATAAACTAGAGATGGTGGAGCTAAAAATAACCTATGACTAATTTTTAGAAGAACCTAATCACCATTATCTCATTTAATCCTCATAACAGCCCTGTGAGGTAACATCCCCATTTTGCAGAGAAAGACACTGAAGATTAGAGAGGTTAATATGTCTAAGGTCACACAGGCGGGAATTAGCAGAGTTGGGGTTCAAAGCTGGTTCTGTCCGTGCCTATGATGCTTTCGCGTGTTTCTGCAGAAAAAGATTAAAGGGAGTTGACATCGCTTGTACACCTTCCCCCTTCTACCCCCTTCCCACCCCCAGCACTAGAACTAAGCAAGGGATCTGGAGAACTTCAGGAAATCAATACATCAAGTATTGTCACCTGTGCTCAGGACCACATTAGCATCACAGAGCATTTAAAGGAAAATACTTTTCTGTGTTGCTGAAACCTAACTGATGAGACACGCCTTCACCCGCAGGCATAGGGTGAAGCACCTCGTGCCAAGAGAAGGCTGTTGTTCAGGGAGGCAACTGCAGGGAAGGCTCTGCAGAGCTGGAGCAGGAGCTGGTCTTTGACAAATGACAAATGAGCAGGCTGGCTGTGGGCTATGGCACAAATGCAGCGAGGAGAATGCTCTGTTGGGGCAGGTGGCAGTGAGGGGACAGTTTTGCCTAGAACAGAGGCTGGGCCATGGGGCGCAATGGACCACAGCAAGCCCGCAGGAATCAGCAGACGTTCCAGGCTTTGTGGTTTGAGGACACTTGGTAGCTGACCGTGATGCTGTCACTGCCTCTTGTCTCACTTAACCCTCACCACAGTCCAGGGAAGTGAGCTCGGTTACCCACACTGTAAGGAGAGGCAGCTAGAGTGAATTCTTATCATTTTAGGTTGCCTCAGCACCCATTTTGAACACAAGTTTAACTTTCAAATAATGGAAGTGGGGCTCGGTCACCCTTGCTGCGGTTTCCAGTTCTACATCACACCCGAATGGCTCATGCCAGTGGCTAGAGATAAGGACTTAGAGACATTCTCCTGCTTGGCAGACTAGGTTCCCCACTTTCCTTCCTCTTTCTTTAAACAGACTGTCCCAGCATTTGCCTGCAAACCTTAAGTGGCTCATACCCTATTTTTCTTATACACTGCTAGTTGCCATGTACTTTTTTGTTTTTCTGCCTGACTCTTCATTCCTGCCTCTCATGACCTGGGGACAGAGGACTGCCCTCCAGACTCTTTGCCCAGGATCTCCAAGTAAAAAAAAATTAACTTGCTTCCAAAAATCCTATCTTCAGGTGGCAAATCTTCACTTGATTAACGGTTCCCCTCTGCTGACTAAGTTACTTCACTTTGGTTTCCTGCATGGTCTCCTTGTCAGCCTTTCAGCCCTCTGTCAGAGTCTCCAAGCCCTTCCCTGGGGCCCTTGTTCTGGAGACTGAGTTCTGAGTTGGAGGGAAGGGTGGCTTCATGTTGACACAAGCCAGGTTCTGGTCTAGGATGAAGATGAGGAAGGCTGAGGAGACCCAGGGATGTGGAAGCTCAGAACAGCTTCCCAAACCCAACAAATACCTGGTTATACCCTGCTTGGGAAAGTTGGTCTGTTTCCTAAAAGCTTATTATAGGCAAGCCCTGTCATGACCAGGAAGATCACCTCTCTTTCTGCCCCAACAGCTTCCATGATATGTCGTAGTGCAAAGTCTATGGAGCTAGGAGTCAGGATCTCTGGAGTCAGTTCCTTCTTTGTCTTGGCATAGCTATGCTGACTTTGGGCAAAACCTTCTTCTCAGAAGGCTTCAGTCCCTCCATGTTTAAGATGAGAGATTAAGGCTAACTCAGATGATTCTGATTTTTTTTAGATCCCACTAAATCTCATGTTTTTAAATTTTTGTTTGCAAACAAAATGCATAAAAATAATTATTTTTCAGTTTTAGAAATCAAAGATAGCTAAAGCTGGGCATTTTAGTTTGGATGTTGGGGTTATATCATTGCAATTCAACACATGAAAGGTCTACAGTGCCATAGCAGTCAATCGGAACTTTTAATCAGTATGAGATAACCACATTTATCTGATGTCTTTCCAGCCCAAAGTCAAGACTCTTAATAATTATTTTTTATTAATTAAATGGATGAAAAAATGAGTAAGCGAAGGAACAAATAAAGTCATAGCTACTGTGATTTGAAATCAGAACATGAGCTAGAGGTCTCATCTCTGCATTCTTACCTGAATGGGCTCAGGGATGCCATGCTGGGAGCCAACAGCCCACACCTGCGTAGCTCTGTGATTTAGCCTTTTGGCTTCTGGAAGAATGCTCCATACCCCAAACTGGTCTGGCCCCTGGCTCCGTGTCTTAGCCACAGGATTATAATCCTCAAACTTCTGTGTCTTTCCATCCTTCCCCAACATTTTGGAAGAAGGCCTGCAGGAGCCCTCTCTTCCTCCTCCTCCTCCTCTTTCTCCTCTATCTCCTCCTTCTCCTCTTCCTTTCTGCATCTTTCTCCCCGACTCTTGCCCAGCCTTGCCTCTCATCCCTCCTGTGTCCATCTTTTAAGTCCAAGCCCCATGGACTCTATTGAAGAATAAGCTTGTGGCTGCGGCTATGTCCCCAGTGAGGCCAACTCATTACTCTCTCTCATGTCCTTAGCACTTGGGCTCAGGTTGATGTGTTTCTGATTAATGAGGCATTGGTTCTGCACCACAAAATGATTGAAGAATACCCTTCCCATTCCAGTGAATTGTGTCACAAAGTTAATCATGACATGACCTTCCCTGGTTCCAGGTGGAATTGACCAGGTTTCCAAGCCTCACTTGACAATTGTTTTCCAGAAACAAAGACTCTGGGGCATATGCAAACAGATGTCTAAGACCTGAGTCTGACATTCAGAGCCTCATATCTCATAGGGCTGCATGCTGTCTGCAGAATTCTCCAGTGTCCCTTTCTTCCCTGTCGTCTATTCCCACATGGGTGTGCATGATAATAGAGTAAGTACAAGCCTTGTCATCAGACAGATCTAGGTCCAAAACCTGTGTGATCTTGAGCAAGCTATTGAAGGTCTCTAGGTTTCTACCTCAATAAAAGGAGAGTGACAACACACACCACACAGCCTTGTTGTTCAGGATTTTTGGAATAATGCAGACAGTGAGAAATGCAAAACTGGGCACAAATCCGGACCCAGTCAAAAGTGGTTCTCTTCTCTTACCCTTCCTTTTTCTCTTTGGACCTGGCTGAGAGCTCGTGTGACAGGAACACTTCCTCAGTTTCCCTGCTCTGAGCCTTCCACCTATTCTAAACCAAGAAGCCAGGAGACTCCAGACTCTGCAGACCCCACAGGTAGGCCAGGGTAAGGGCTGGCAGACATTTGTGAGGTTCTAGCCTGGCAGCTGCAGCAGGAAGGGGACATGTAAAAAGTGGCTTTCTTCTGGGGGTCTTGGGATTGTGGCTCTTGAGGGCTCACAAAAAGTGCCTCCATTCTATACTTCAGAATGTTCCCTGAACGTGGGTTTGGCCAAAGATCACTGAGCTCCATGTTCTTGGACACTTGAAGCTGAGGTGAAGGGTGAGGAGAATGCTTTTAGGGGTTGAATTCTGGGGCAGCAAGATCAGTCTAGCAGAGAACACTCAGCCTCACGTACATTAGAACTGCTCCTTAGTGACGAGCTCTCCAGGAATCATCCTTTTCGTGGCATGGGTTCAAGGAACCAATATTAGTAAATCCTCTAAGTACCAGGCAATGGGCCACGTGTCCCAATGCACTTCACCCTTACAGCAATCTGTCTTCCGTCTTGTAGGAACAATCTTCCTCATTTCACAGATGTGGAGTAAGAACCAAAGAAGTTATATAACTTGCCCAGGTTACACAGCAATTGAGTCAGGATTGGAACTCTGCAAATGTTTCTTAGAACATTCTTTTGAGCTGCACTCACCTCAGAGACTCCCATCACTTCACTAGTAGTGATGCTGTAACTCCCCCTTGTGTCCTGATTCACCAATATCAAAGGGTTCTCTGTCTCTCCTTGGCTTTTCCAATATACTGAAAAGCAAGAGTTGCATGAAAAACTATAACTCTTGTGCAACGTGACCAGGAAGGCCTAAGTGAACCTATGGTCATTGAGGTAGATAACAGGTGTAGGTGAAGTGCTAAGTGCTAAGCTTGAGGCAGAACTGCAGAACAAAGACTCCAAGAGTCATGTGAGTGAGTGCCCATTGAGATATGGGAGGCAGGGAATTAGAAGGAGGAGCTGAAATGTGGAAGCTGAAGGACTAGGGCTGGGGTCGGGTGTTCCACCACTGTGCAGGTTTGAAGAATGGAAATTCGTAGTGAATAGGAGATCAGGCTCTGGAGAAGGCAGAATCCCAGCTCCACGTCTTACCCACCATGTAGTCCTGGATACGGTATTTAACTTTGAGCATCAGCATCTCCATTTGTGAAATATGGACATTCAGATTCCTATCTAACCACGAGGATTATACCTTATAAGACATTATACCTTAAAGTGCTTAGCACAAAACCTGGAACACAGGAAGTCCCCAACATGTTAGCTGTGGTTATGATTTCTGAGAAGCTGATTGTGGCTGAATGGTGCAGGATAGGCCTGAGAAAATCTGCGTGCTTGAGTTGGGGTAAAATGAACTTGTCAACTCAACTTCTGATCCTAAGGATGTTGGGGGTGGGAGTAAGGCTGTTAACAGCGCAGAGTTCTATGTCCTGGAATAGTGAATCCTTTAGCAACCTGGTAGCCATCACTGGAGAAGCTTGCTAGCCTGTTCTATATGCTGCCTCCACCCTGGTTACATTTTCCACTGTAATGCTTAGGCTCACCCTGACATTAGTGCTATGAATGCTCTACTCAAGCAGAACATCTGAGCACAAGATCTAGTGACAGACTGTGGTCAGTGGGCCTCGGTGGAGGCGGCTGGAAGGAGGACAGATGTTGGCGATGCTAATGGATGCAGACTGCTGCCTTCCCTACCTCTGGGCCCATTCACCTGGGATCCATATCACTTCACAAATAGATTTCTCATGTCCTCTCTTCGAGCTTCCTCCAACCCCCCAGCTTCAGAGGGAGGCAGGGATTTGTTGAGGCACATCCATCAAACCAGTGGAATCACTTCTGCCCGTTTCTGATTGGATTCATAAATTTGTTTCGCCACAATCGTCTCATTCAGAGAGTTGACAGGTTCTTCTTGAATTCATGAATTTGAGAGGAAATGAACCAAAGGGACAGAGGAGCCCAATTTTGAACTGAACTGTGGTATGTTTGTCTTCAACTTTCATTAAGAATTTCAGGAGAAAGATTACAACGCTGTGAAAAGGACCAGCACATTGTTGAATCGGAACATCTGCACCAGGCGTTAACCGTTTTAAAAATCTTACACAGAAATGAGCAAACATAGAAACAGATACCTATTTTTCCAATCTATTTGCTCATTTATCTCTTTGTCAAGGAAACTAACCAATTTCATTCAACCATTTAGCAAATACTTACAGCAATCTGTTATATATCAGACTCTGTTCTAGGCACTTAGACTGCATGAGTGAAAAACACAGACAAAAATCACTTCGCTTGGATTGGATTGAGATGTAAGTGGAGCTTACATTTTTGAGTAGGGAAAGGAAGGATGTGTGTGTGTGTGTATGTGTGTCTCTGTGTGATTTCACAGATGTTCTCACCCATTTCTTACCCTTTCCAGAAGTTCCAACATTCTTGATCCTTTCTCATGTGGCACATTGGAGTTAGCAGTGTAGTGTGGTTCTAAACCTAACTGCCCTTCACAATTTCCTGGGATGTTTGTTAAGCATAGCGATTTGGAAGACTCATCCCAGAGCTACAAAACTGGAATTTCCAGGAGTGGAGCCCAGGAATCTTTATTTTTAAACTATTCCCAAGTCTTTGGAGGCAGAAAGTCAGAAACCAGCCAAAAGGATGGCTATTTGGGGACAATAAGGTAATAGAAAGCCCAGAGATTTTGGACACGTAATCATGGGTGTGAATCCTAATTTTACCATCTACTAACAATGTGACTAGAAGCAAGTTGTATGTTTCCAAGTCTCATTTTCCTCTTCTTTAAAATGGGGATAATAACGCCTACCTCATGGTAATTTTGTAGAAAGCAAATGATGGAACATACTTCATGCAACTAACCCACTATTGGAAATAGGCTGGAGTGCAGTGGCGTGATCATAGCTCACTACAGCCTCAAACTCCTGGGCATAAGCAATCCTCCCACCTCAGTCTCCCAAAGTGCTAGGATTGATTACAAGCATGAGCCACCACACCCAGCCTATTGTTGCTCAGGTGGGTAATATTCTTTCTCTGTATGTGTCTCTGTGCATGTGTGTGTGTGTGTGTGTGTGTGTGTGTGTGTGACACAGAAAGAAAGAGGGAATATGTGTGATTGCATGTATGTGTGCCTGTGTGCTGCTTACTTGGTTAATAAAGAAGGCACAAGAGAGGCAAATCCTGATTTCACATTTCTTGAATATCTACTTAAATGTTCCTATCAAAATCTGTATTCTGGCTCAGTGTCAGTCATCATTTCCAAAATATTTTCACGAAGTCAGAACTTTAGGGTTAATCTTAACAGCTGACCAATACTTAAAATGGTTCATTTCTCTGTATCAATTCAGTTTCAAAGCCAATTACTTTGATTGGCATTGAACATGATGATATGAACTTCACGCATTTGTATGTTAATTTATAATTTTGAAATATATCTCCATACTTTGGATCTTTACAACTATCCTGAGAATTAACCAAGGCAGATATACTTATTCTAGTACCACACATGAAAACACTGAAATCTATAGAGGTGAAATAATGTAGCCAATTTCCATGGAGTTAGAGACAAAGCTTGGAGTATGGCAAAGCTTAGATGATGGCTCAGACTAATGTATGACCATTGTTAATACCAGATACTGTTCACTAGAGTTCTAGATAAATATAATATAATCTATAATAAAGAGAGACCCTATCTGCTGTATAGACTTTTCAATTTCACTGATAGTGCCAGAGGCCTTCAGAGCCCATATGTTTATTTTCTGAGAAGGAAGGAATGAGTGATTGTGTATGTGCACCATAGCAATACAGAAATTCAGTATATAGAGAATTAAAAATAAATAAAAACTATAAAGGAATACAAGAAAGTGGCATCAACTCTTTGGAAAACCATCTAAGCTGAAAAAGTCCCTGTAGAATTGGGACCACCAGTTGTGAAATCTCAAACCAGGCTGGAAATTGGGCTGCCTCAATTTCTGTGATTTCTGTGACTTGAGCCAATGAGCAGATAGGCAGCCTCCAAGAGTGGAGTTCTGACTGTCTGAATAAAGGCATTTAACATCCACAGGATTACCAGAGTAGAGTCAAGGTATGAGCCAAGTACATATCTCAGTATTGGTCACTAAATCCCAAAGTGTCAGTCTGAAAATTGGACCCAAAGTTTCAAGCCAAAGAAGTATAGGTAACCTAGGGAATCAACGAATGGGAACATGTGTAAACAAATAGCAGGTCACACCTAGGAGCAGATTGCTTGCATTTAAAGAGCTGATGAAGAACTTCTTCAGTGGAACAGGCATGATTTTGTTTCTGCCTTCTTCAAAGGAATTGCTTTAAAAGCCAATGAAATAATAGTTATGAAATTATGACGAAGTACTGTGGTTAGGGGAGGGATTCAAGGAGCACTAGTAGGATGTTTCTCTGGTGTTACGATGGATAGAGATGGATGCTACAAACTCAAGTGAAAGAGTTCATTTATGGAACATGCAAGGGTTTTAAACGCATTGTCTCATTCAAGCCCCTCAGAACAACCCTATGGCAGGTGCTATTTCTATTATCATTTTACAGATCATGAAATTGAAATTTGGAGAGTTTAAGTGACACAGGTACTAAGAGTTAAAGTAGGCTTCCACTCAAGTCTCTTTCTTCTAGTTTTTGAGAGTTTATGGCCCTTCTTCCCCCGTGGTTGAGCATAGTCCATTTTAAGAGAAATGTTCATGACCTGGAAATGGATTTTCACAGGGGCGTGGGTTCCCATGAAGGTCCATGAGTAAGAGTGAGGGAGAGGCTGTAGACTCAGACACCAACATGGGCCATTTCCTCAAACTGGGACAGAAGTTGAGCATCTCACTGAGCACAAGCACAGGGGTAATTTCGAAGAGTGAAGGACTGTGGCTTGAAATGGAGCTCACAGATGGAGGTCAGCTCAGCTTCAGGAATCACAGGACCAGAATTCCAGGGCAGCCTGCAGCTTACACTGCCATTTCCTTGTTTAATGGCATTAGCTCTTCTGGGTCCACTTCTCACGTTGGGATTTAAAGGCACTCTATGTGGCTTCTGGCAGGACTCTGGGAAAAACCTGAGCATGGCTGCAGATTCTCTGTCCTCCCTCGTCTTCTTGAGAAGACCAACATTAGAGTGGGAGTTCACAAGTGGGCAAGAGAGCAGAGTGATCTATCTGAGGGCCTTGTACCAATCAGGGATCTTACAGAAAAAGTATTGAGGAGTTCAGAAAATTGCTGGCAATCTGAAGGAGCAGTCTTGGCAAACTCTCCACTGTCCCTGCTTCTTTGTGTTCCTCACTCCAAGTTCAAAAGTCCAGGGTTATGAGCCACAGTCATGGTGTCCCGTGAGACAGGACTTGGTTATGTGACTGGGCTCAGCCAATCAGGTTCACAAATGCTTTCCCTAGACTTGGGTTTAAAGCTGAAAGCAAAGAGCAATATGGAGTATGCAATTCCTCTTGGGACTTTCTTTTGGGTTAGCTGAACTCTTCTGTGATTACAACATACACTCTGGGCCTTTGGACCTCTTGGACAGGATGGTGGTTCAACCCAGAAAGTAGTCACTCAATTCTCCTCTTTTGAATCACCCTCATGACTCTTTAAGCATTTGGCTGAGTGTCTAGGACTTTCTTTCAAATAAACTCATTCTCTTCAGTAAAGCAATATCCTTTTATCCTTTGTTTCACTTCCTCTGCCCACTGATCAGTCTCACGCAGTGTTCAGGTGAAGAAAGTGTCAGCTGGGACGCACTGAGAACAAAGAGATGGAGGGAGGTGCATTGGGCCACATTTCCTGGGAAAGGATAATCCTGGAGCTATCGTTTTTGAGTGGCAATAGAACCTTGGCATGGTGAAAAGAACATTGACTCTGTTATTTACCAGCTTCATGACACCAAACAAGTTCTTTATCTTGTTGTGTCTCAATTTTCTAAATGGGAATAATATTGCCTACCAAATAGGGTTATTGAGAAGATTAAATAAGATTAGACTGGGTGTTTTCTGGCACAAAACAAGGTGTTACCTCTACCTCCAAGTATCACTGGAACAATACTTCCCCATTCTCTGGCAGGGAACCAAGAGGGTTCATGGTTCATGAACTCCTGATATTTTGGTAATGAATCCCTGGGCGTTCCTATGAACATGAGCATTAAACCAGACTCATTAGGTCCAAATCCTTGCTGAGCCACATGCTACTACTCGTAACCTTGAACAAATTACTTAAACTCCCTACACCTCAATTTACCCCTCTTAAAATGGCAATAATGAAAGTATCTACCACTTAAGGGGTTGTCATGGAATTTAAAGTTAATAAAAATTAAAGCACTTAGACTAGCCTGACATATAATAAGGATTCAAGAAATATTAGATAGTATTCATTCAACAAACATTTATTAAATATCTACTATGTCCATGTGCTGTGTTAGGCTTTAGAGTAGCAAAGGTGAGTTAGACACAAGCTAGCCCTTAAGGAGCTCACAGACCTGTGGAGTAGAGCTACCAAATGCTGAGCTAAAGCCACTTCTTGTTCTAGAGTTCCTAAAGCTTCCTTTGCTCACTTTATGGCCACTAAATGTGGCCACCTCTCCACTTCTCTAGGGGATGCTCTACTTTTTCCAAATTCCATCTGCAAACATCTCCCAGCTAGACTATTCAGGACTAGGTCTTTTATTTTTGTCCCTCCCTTTGGATACTGGAAACTGAGTCCCTGGAAGTTATATACTTAATAATCTTACAAGGCTCTAATAACTAAGGACTTCCCTGGCAAGAGAAAGAAAATAAAAATACCTACAAGTATTAATCATACTAGTCTAGGATTTAGCTCTCTAATATTTAATTGCTTAATTTCCCAAGGTTATATTTACTTTTGATTAAATTCTTTAAGTTCTAAATCTATGCAAACTATGTTCTAAGAATTTTTCATCTTTTTATGTTAATGAATAGTTAAATGAACAAAATTGTTTGCAATCAAATAATCAACACATCTCCCCCCCCCCCCAAAAAAAGGTAATTTTATCATTCTCTGGCATTTATTTCAAAGATCATGGAACAAGTATGTTTAAAATGTATAGGACTTCACAAGCTTTTCACATGTCAAAAATTTCTATAAGCAAATGAGTTCCTAAGACAGCTATTACTTTTCCATCTTCAGAAGTTGGTGAATATCTGGACTGTGGAAAGCTTTGCTGAATATTTTACTCTGGGGCTTAGGAAGTGACAGGCACTCCTTCTGTGTGTCATTTTATTCTTTGTTCTGGAGAGGCTGCTGCCCACATGTCCAGACTCAAAACGATTGTGGCATGTTAGGAAGCATGGTGACCAGAGCCTTCCTTATCCACAGCCAGAGAAATGGGGGTGCAGGTGACTAGGCACAGAGAAAGGAAGCCATGATGATAGACACAAAGTCTGTTTTCCTAGGGAAATATTACTGGGCTGGAAAAAGTAAAACAGAATTAAAGGAAAAGGAAAGGGAAGGAGAAATAGGAGTTAGAACAAGAGATGGAGGCAAAGGAAAGGGAAAAATTTAGTGGAGAGAAAGATTAGGAAAGAATGAAAGGAGAGGGCAAAACAAGAAAGAGAGAGTAAAGGGTAGCTGATGGAAATTCTAGAAGGAAGAGAGAACCAAGGGGGATATCAAGGAAGGAAATTCAGGACTCCAGGTTTGATGAACAAGGTTTACCACCAACTCACTCGGTGACATATTAACGGATGCCCTCACTCCCACGCCACCTCTGGCCTCTTAGGTAAAATGGTGCTATGATACCTACCTCAAAGGCTTGGGATAAATTAAATGAGACTGTGAACCTAACGCATCAAATACAGTGCCTACTAGGACAGATGTCCTATATAGGAAATCCCCATTTTGCCACTTGGTCTCCATTTCCCAATCTGTTAAATAAATCCTCTGATCTCCAACAGACAAAAATTAAACTGCCAGGATGGCAGCAGGGATGGGAACAAAGATAAACAGAACACAGACTTTGCTCTTAGAGAACTCAAAGTCAAATAGGGAAAAAAAAAAAAACACCCACATGCTACAGTGTGTTGAGTTGTAATATAGAAAGAAGTCTGTGCCAAGCACTACAGGAGTACAGATGGGGAAGGGAGCTTTTAATGCCACCTGCAGAAGTTGTGCAGCGCCCCCAGAGGAAGTGATATTTGAACTGAGACATGAAGAAAGAATAGAAATATTCCAGTCTGGTGATGGCACTCTCTAGAATCGCTACGCTGCCATGTTGAAAGTGCACTGAACCTTTTTTCCATCTGATGGAAAAAATAAAAAGACATTTAAAAAAGAAAGACAAATTCTAAATGGAGTAGGGCAGGGAAGGGCTTTGCACCTTTTGTGCAAAATGGTATGCACAAAGTAGACATAGTAGCAAGCATGTTATAGGCAATGAAAAAGAAGTTAGAAGGAAGGAGTATCAGCTGGAATTGGATCTTGAAGTGTACTGTGTGCAAGATTGTAAAGTTGCATTCCATTTGTGAAGCCATCAAGACCCACCAAAGGATTTTAAATAGAAGACTGATATACTTGGGTGTGATATGTAGAAATAGCCCTGGAGCTGTGGGTCAGAGGCAGCTGATCCTAGATGAAGGGTGATCAGTTATTCTGTACATCCAGAGAAGACCTGATAAAATCTGACAGAAAGTAGTGGCAATGGGACTGGGAAGACAAGAGAAATATAAGTGAGGTCAAGTCATCAGGTATTGCCCCAAATCCACACGGAGGGGAGAACCCCATTTCAATGGGGCAGGCTAGATGGCCTGCATGAGCTCCTGAGAAGCTTGTGAATGGTGGGTGGTCATTTGCCCCAGTCTTTTTTATCACCACTACTCCCTCCAAATGATTCTTTCTTTCTTGAGATAAGAACAAAAATGAATGCTTTATTTATCAACATTTGGTTAATACTCTATTTATTAAACCATTTAAAGAGTCACTGTATATCTTAGTTGTTTGTTTTTAGGTATGATGCATAATTCATTAGCAGCAAATGCTTGGAGAATGGAGCTGCTACAGATGAGAAAAATGTATTAGGATAAAGATACTTTTGCAACTAGAGGTTTCTGCGAGACCCCTAGGCTGAGCCTCCGAAGCCAGAGTTGCCTATGAAATATACTTCATAATCCTCCCCACCAATGCATTTCCATTTTACAGAGACAGATGAACTTTAGGATATGGCTTTCTGGCTGATTGCTGGTGACAGCTGCCTCAATCCATGTTATCCAGTGGGCTCTTTCTGTTATCATCAGGGCTGCTCAACGAGGAGATGAGAAGAGACAAAAGGACAGGATGTTGGAGAATTTTCATCACATGGGAGAAGCATAGGGACAGGCTTGCTCTGTGTAGGTCATAGCAACAACCAATGGATCCAAGTCACTTGCAAGCAGATTTCAGCTCATTCGTAGACAGACTAGCGAACAAGAAATCTGTCAGGCAGGGAATAGATGGTGCCATCACACAGAATAGGCTGCACTTTTATTGGGCACCCACTGCATTCCAGCCACTGTGCTTGGATTCTCAAAGCCATCTTCTCTTTGAAACCTCACACTTCCTCTATGGGTAGGGACGTAATCCCCACTTCACAACTAAACAGCCAATGCTCTGAAGGTTAAATGACTTGCCCATGGTCACACAGAAGGTAAATAGCAGATCTAGGATTTAAGTCCATGCCCCAGACCCCAAACTGAGATTGATGCCACCCTGATAAGTGTTTAGGTGGCCTGTCATGGGCAGTATACAACCAAAGGCAGAGCAACCAAATGCCTGGGAAGCTATAGCACGGGATTCATCTTTGGACAGGATATCAATCCAGATGAACTCAGACCTTCCTCCTAACTCTCAGTATCTCCAATTCATAAAAAGCAACATGTAATGGAAATGAATACACGATGGAGTCCCCAAATGCAAGAAATGATAATGATAACTAGAGTAAAGTTATCTGCAACATAAATGATTTTTTTTTATTTTAAAAAAAGAGGGGAAAAAAGCAGAAACCCCAAGAAGAAGTACATATTTTATAAAACACTTTTCATCACCAAAAGTTCTGTTTTAGGTATTCTTGCATGTTTTCATGCTGAAACCTATTTGCAAATTATTTTCTCACTTTTTTTTTCACATGAAATGTACCCTCGATTATATGACAAGAAATTATATGGTGCTAATAATTTATTTAAAACCAGATCCATGTCTCACATTCATTCTGTGTTGTGAAATCAAGTAGATGCAGAAGGGTACTTTTTTTCTCTCTGAACTTTTTGACCACCTCTATTGTGGAAGGGAGAGTAATAGCAGGTATCGAGGGTGCCAATTATGTGGTGATGTACAAACCCACTGGAGAAAAATCTATATGATATTTTAATGCTAGTCAAACAGAACGATGAAGTTTAAATTAGCTTCAAGCTACTAAAAATTCTAACTATGGCTCTGCCTTCATTGTATGTAAGGGTGAAAAATAGCTGTGCAGAAAAATATATGTCTATCTTCTCTGCAGATAGGCTGCCTGGTGTGTCTTTCTTTTGCTGATGTGCAAGGCTCCATTTTTGTTTGTTTGTTTGTCTGTTCATTGCTCCATTTTCCATTTTTCTTTCACTTATTTTACTCTCACTCATTTCTCCTGCTGACCACCTTTCCTCCCTTCTTTCAATCATTTTGTCCCCTACTCCCTTTTATATTAATTCATCTATCAGTTTCATAAGGTCACAGAATCAGAGAATGTTAGAATTCGTAGTACTCTAGCTAAAAAAAAAAAAAAAAAAAAAGGAGGCTTTTGGGGAAAAAACACAACCACCTCCTCATGGCATGGGTGGGTGGTAAGGGAGAAGGCTGAAGGCTTGGGAGAGGATACAGCTCATCCAAGGCCACTCAACAATTTCATGAGGAAGTTATTTTCTGACCAAGGAGTTGATTACAGAGAATGGGAGTTTGGATTAGAATCCTCACCTCCATAGACTCTGTTTATGATTACAAAAATCCTGGTGTAATAATCACACTTCCAAAAAACTTTTTTTTTTTTTTAAAGCAATAGAGCAGATCCAAACCTCCTGCAACCCCATCAGTAGGTGAGGTAGGCAGCGCTGATAAGGAACACCTCTATTAGAAGGATGAGGAAGTGGGGTGAAGCCGGAGAATGGTATTTAATGAATACTTCCTGTGTGGCAGGCACATTCCCATGTTATTTAATCCTCCATCAGCCCTACCATTAAGTATTTATGTCACTGTTCTATAGACCATGAGCCTGAGGTTCAGAAAACTTAACGGGTCGCACAGCTGGAGCATGACTGAGCGGAAATGAAGCACTGTAGAAAGCCCACGTTCTCTGCGAGATGTGGCCAGGCCCTCAGGTGTCCCAACAGGCCCTTGGAGGAGATGGGGCTGAAGGTATGGTCTTCTAATTCAGAGCACTTCCCAGAGCATCTCAGGAAATAAGCCAGAGGGTTGGTGTGATCTCATCAAGGGATGGCAGACTTGGCAATGATTTACTGTTGATATTGGTGCTCATACCAGGAGGATGGACTGTACAGGCAGGACAGAAGAGCACCAGTTGAACTTGGGAAGTTATGTTCATTCACTTTGATAGAATGGCTACATGAAGAAAAAGCACAATAATTAGAGTTGAAAACGTAAGCATCTCAATGGTAGAGGTGTAGATGATTTCTTCAATTTTTTTTTCTTGGAAAATAGCTGCATCATTTTCATAAAAATTGAGCAACATAGAAAAGTCCAAAAAATTGGTGAAAATCATCTAAAATGCCACCACCAGATGGTATTCGTTAATAATAGATAGGTGTCAATCTATCTAGACTTTTTCTTGGCCAAGAAACAGACTAATGTCTTCTTTGCATTTTCCTACAACCTCTATTTTTTTCTATATATCATGTGTATTTGTTTTATCATATATGGAAATTTTTTTAATTAGAAAAGTTGTTTGGTGCTAGATGACGAACAGATTTGCAGTAGCAGGCTTAGGGACTTGGTTATCTGTCTGGTATATCTGTCTGTCCATCTATCTTCAAACCAGTCCTCCTTCCAAAAATGACTAGAAATGAAAGAATAAGATGTTTAAACTTTACTTGGAAAGCAACTGGAAAACACTGAAGAATTGTGAGCAGGTGTGAAATATTATCCAATTAACAAATTAGAAAAGTTCCTCTAGCACAGTACTCTCAAAATTTAGTTCCTGGAATACCAGCATCAGGAACTTGTTAAAAAATGAAAATTCTCAGGGTTCACCCCAGACTTGCTGAATGCAAGACTCTAGGAGTTAGGGTTCAGAAATCGAATTTTTAACAAGCCCTCCAGTGAGTCCAGTGCATGCTAGAGCTTGGAACCTCTACACTCTACTCAAGCAGTATTTAGCAAACATATCTTGGTGGTGGTAAGGGTAAAGCCCCTTCCATCATCAAAGTGAGATGTGATGAGGAATGTCTGAAGAATGGCTATCAGAAGCCCAGTGTTGGCATGCCCAATATCAGTTTGGTTGAGCTGTTGGTATCATGCCCTAAATTATCCTCCACCATCTGCATTTATGTATTGCCATAGCAGGACTTACAAATCAATTTTTTGCATCAATGTAAACATTTCTCAGAAAAAGGCAGGTTTTTAATAAATTCATTTTAAAAATTGGCTTGTCTATTTATCCCTAAATATAAGCACTTACCTTCTTGTGCACATTAATAATAAAAAAAAATTTTTAAAACCTGCCCAGCTTATCATTCAATATCTGCATGTTTCTAGAAAGAAAATTTGTTTATATGTGCATGCTCTTTCTTCCTTTTATTTTTTTGTGGTCCTCTAAAAATGGCAGTGTATGAGGAATAATTCTCAGTCCTTCATCAGCTCTGCTGTGGGAGCTCCGTTTTGTGTTGGAGATTACTTCCAGGGCCCCCTCCCCCAAGTTGAAAGATGACATTGTTCGCCACAACGATTCCCCCAGGATTCTCCCACGTCATGCCTGCCAAGCCCCAATGACAAGATATAGGGGGCAGTTAGACTATTACATACTCTCCCTGCCACTTTCAATCAAGCCTAATGCAATCAGAAACACATGACTACATCAACACATCTCCTTTAATCAAATGTGATTAAGTCAGTCATTAGTTTTTCAAGACAAATAAAGGATACAAGTGCTTGTATTATAAATGTAACCGCCCCCCTTCTTAAATGATTTGTTAAAAAAGATGCCCTCCCCCAGAACAGAACTTAGGACCCTCAGAGTTCTTTGTACTTTTCCTGCTGGTGTTTATTATAACGGAATCCTGGCTCTGTATACACAATTTCTTCTTGCCTGTCCCCCCTCACGAAGCCCCCATGTTGTCAAGCAGAATTTGGCTTCAGCTTGATCAGAATGATTTCATTATCCCATTGTTACCATTATGACTTGGGCAATTAGTAGTTTATAAGTATAAATTTATGGCAATCTGTGATCCAGGCACATTGGCAGTAGTCAGGGCATAATAAAAACCCAATCAATTTCTTTCATTTAATATGTAGGCTGTGACCCTAGTTTTGATTAGAACTCTTAGCTATTTCATCTTTAAATAAAAAAGAATGTCTTCAAGCAATTATATGGTGTGTTAATTGGATATTCCTTTTTATCTCTTATACTACTGAATGCATTGCTAACGAAATCCTTGTTTTCTCCTTCTGTCTCATTCTCGGTAATCTCTCTCCACCTCCCTCTCTCTGACTCTGTTACTATCTTTGTCTCCCTGCTTCTTGGTCTTTACCTTGTACCTCTTTATTGTGAGTCCTCACTGGCCACACACAACTTGGCTAAAATGCAGAAGGCCTCCTTCCTCCTGCCCTTCCCCACTTACGAAGCCGCTATTCTCACTGTGTTCTGTGTACCCCAGTTTCCATCACGACATTCAGGCATTATGGAGCTGAGGTCACCAGTTTGCCTAGAAAGCCTAGCACACAGTAGGTGTTTAATAATTGGTAAATAAATGAGGCCACCCTTCCATTCCCTGTGTATCATGTTGTCATCCTCTTTTCCAGAATACTTTGTTAACACTGGCTCTGTTTTTCCAGAGTAATATTTCCTTGAAGGATCTACAATCTCAGGTCTATACCCTGAAAGGTGACAGCGTTGGGAGTAAAAGAGGACCCTAGTCCAGCTGATGGGGAGCCCAGGTCTGCCAGAGTCCTGTCTGGCATGCAGTTACAGAGCTTCTTATCACTATCACATGGAATATGTTTTTCACAGGATTGTGTAAGCTGGGATGAGCTACCACCTACAAAGTGAGCTTTGCAGTTATTATTATTACTATTTTTAATTTCTTTAGCAAATACTTCTATAGCACTGAATATCCCTCATTCATCCACAGACTCCAATGGAATCCTAAACCTTTTTTTGGTATAATTAAAACACATCAGGAAAGGTGTCATTTGCCTTATCTCTTAGACGCATCCTTCCTGGGGCCCTCCAGCATCCTTCCCAAGCTGTACCTACAGCTCTTCAAGCCCTTGTTCTGGGTGCATCTTTGCCAGCACCCTGGAATTTCCTGAAGAGCCCTTGTTTCCTATATCCTATGTTTGACTTTTTGTTTGTTTGTTTGATTGATTTCTTTGCTTCTGCAAAACAGATTTTGCAGTAGCATCCTGAGAAAGAGTACATGGGAGACAATTTTTTTTTTTTTTTTAGATCCTATTTGTCTGAAAATGCAGTTGTCTCTCAGTGTATGCAGAGGATTGGTTCCAGTTCCCAACCCCATGCCAAAATCTGCACATACTCAAGTTCTGTATCAACCCTGTGGAATCCAAGCACAGGAACATTGGCCTTCCATATATTTGGGTTTAGCAATACTTGAACACTGTATTTTCAATTTGCATTTGGTTACAGATGGGGAACCTTTGGCTACATATGCTACAAATACATGACTGTATTTATTGAAAAAAATCCACGTATAAGTAGACCCGTGCAGTTCAAACTCGTGCTGTTCTAGGGTCATCTGTTAAGTAGTCCCCTCTTATCCCTGGATTCACTTTTGGCAGTTTCAGTTACAGGTGGTCAACCACAGTCCCAAAATAGGCAAGTATAGTACAATAAGATACTTTGAAAAAGACACACACAGACAGAATAGTAGTTATTGTTAATCTCTCACTGTGCCTAATTTATAAATTAAAACTTATTATAGGTATACATGTACTCTTATACTACTGAATGCATTGCTAACGAAATCCTTATTTTCTCTTTCTAGCTAGGAAAAAACATAGCATATAGAGGGCTTGATATTATTCACAGTTTCAGGCATCCACTGGGGGTCTTGAAACATATTTCCTGCAGATAAGGGTGGACTACTGTATCTTTATTCTATCCTTAAATGTCATCATCATCCAGCTTGGTCAGAATTCTAGGTTGCAAATCATTTCTCCTCAGTGTCACAGTTAAGAAGCCTGATGCCCTTGTTATTTCCAGTCCTCAGTGGGTGAATTCTTTCCCCTTATTCCATAACTCCTATACGTTTTAGAATCTTTCTATGCTTGATCCTGAGACTTCACAATGACGTGCCTTCAGGTGGGTCTGTTTGTTCCTTCTATTTCTCAACCCCCAGTAAACCCTTGCAATCTGGAAACATTCTTCAATTGTGAAAAAATTTCCTGTATTATTTTTCTGATGATATTCTCTCCTCTCTTTTCTCTGTTTTCTTTCTCTGGAACTCATATTAACCAAGTGTGAGACCCCCATTTCCAATCTCTAATTTTCTTACCTTTTCTCTCTTACTTTCCATTTCTTTGTTTTGTGTTTGCTTTTCTTCTCGCCTTTACCTTCCAACCCCCTTATTGAATTTTTATATTGTTCTTATCACATGTTTAATTTCTAAAATCTTTTCCTTCTTTTGTTATTCCCTGTTCATAGTATCCTGCTCTTGTTTCAAATATGATAATTTCTATTTTCTATCCAAGACTATTGACATAGACCTGCTTGACCCCAAAGATCATGTTCTGATTATAACAGCCATCTGATTCTGCCTGAACAGCCATCTTTCCTTCATTCATAGTCTATTCCTTTGAGAACCTAGAAATGATTGAAATTGCTTTCTGATGTGGACCATAAACTGAAGTTTATGCTACATAAGGGCACTATTTACCAATATATACCCTGCACTTAACACAATTCTTTCCATGAGGAAATGCTCTATAAATATTTGGCAAATGAATAAATGAATGGTACGAGAACGGGAGTCTCCTGATTTTAATAAAACAGCCAGATAGGAGGAAAAGAGAGGCTTTCTAGTTCTTGTGTTGTCACAGCCATTCAGCAGTTCTTGATGTGATAAAACAATTTCAGAGTGAGTGTGGCCCTGTCCTCAAGTCTGCCTAATGGAAATGGAATCCTCTAAGAAATTGCAGAAGCAGGAGAGGTGTTTAACAGAGCTGCCCAATGAGCTCATTTATAATGTTAACAAACCAAATTCCTGAACAAGCTCAGAAGCTCCTATTGGACCTGTCAGCCAGGAGAGACAGCTGTCGGTCAGGATTCATAGCTGGCATGTGCCTGCCCTGGGGGCCAGCCTGGCAAGAGGGGCTGGGTGGGAGTGGGAAGATAACAGAGATAAATCTAAATTCATTCTGGAAGCAGTCACACTCAATGACATATTCACTGACTTCTTCAACAGCTCATTTGATAATGTTCTCTCCGCACTATTCATTTTTCTGAAAGATGAAAGCAGGCTGAGGATCTCATCTGCTCGCTGATGCAGGGAAAGAATTTGAAATTAGCACACACACATGCACGCCTGCCTGTACATGCACACACACACAAACACACACATATTCTGAAGGAGGAATTGGAGGGGGAAGGAGGAAATGTTCTGATGACCAGTTTAGTGGTTGGTCCTGACACAGGAGACCTAGCAGCTGGGTGTGAGCTCACCTTTAATTAGTTATGCATTATAATTCAACAATGTGCCAATGGGCAGATGTGGCTGGGGTGGGCACTTCTCATGATCATTAATTGCTTGAAGAATGTTATCTGCCTGTTGAGGGGCAACTCATAACTTGAAATGGGAGGGGAAAAGGTCAGTGCCTCAGGGTTAGGTGTTACTTTCTTTATCAGTGAGTTTCAAGTTCCATTGTTCCCATGACATAAGTTAATGGGTATTTGTTGGGTACCAATCACTGTTCAGGGTCCAGGGGTGCAAGAGAAAATAAGACATACATTCTGCTTTCTGGTACCATCTTCCAGTGAGGAAGACAAACTCAAAAACATTGAACTCTAACACAGACATTAGTTGTGATCTTTGCTAGTACCCATTGGCAGAGAGGACGGCTTTTTAAAAAATTTGACGCTGTCACGTGGCTTTTCAATTACATGAATGTCATGAAGTAGAGCCTAAAGAGTACAGGCTTTAGAATCAGGAAATCTGAGCCAAATATGTGTGACCATGGTCCAGGGAACATAGTCTCAAAAGGTCTTGAGAAAATGCACCTGAGGTAGCTGTGTTACAGTTTGGTTTTATATATTCATGGAGGTAGGAATTACAGATAAAACCATAAATCGATACATGGAAGGTATACACTGGGTCAGTCCAAAAAGGCAGGACATCTTGAAGCGGTTGGGGCTTACAAATCATAGGTAGGATTTTAGGGATTCTTTAGTTGGCAGTTGGTTGAAAGAGTTAAGTTTAAAGACCTGGAGTCAGTAGAAAGGAATGCTTGAATTAAGATAAGGGAGTCTTCTATCTTTGTCATCCACAGAAAGCATAACACACAGAAACATAGATGAGAGTTGACCACCAGACCCAGAACGCTTAAGTAGTCCATAGGATACCCTGGAGGAGGCAAAACATTTCCCAATGGGAAGCTCCGAACCCACGCTCAGGTTATGCATTCCCTACTGAGGCCACAAGCACCCACCAAAGAATAGAGGGAGGCCTAAGGAGGGGCCTAGCTCAGGCCACCATGTCCAGTCCTTCTGGAGGATAGGTGGACATGTACTTTGAAGCTCATAGCCACCTGGAGATCATAGATTGAGGAATCTCTAGAGTAACTTTAATAACTTCTTCTATCTCTAGGAAGGGGCCACCCTTCTTCACAGAACTTCTCTCCAAATTTCAGATGCAAAATGCAATTTATTCTCAGTCAAGACCAAGGCACATTCAGTTCTTCCACTTTCCTAGAGTCTAGGCCTCTGGTTCCCCATGGAACCTCAGCCTCAGGTCTTGGTTTCCCTGGTTAATTTCCAGAGCGAGGACTGGACAATTGCTTGGGATCCAGCCCTGCCCCAGCCCTACCCTTATAACCTCCCACCAGCTTAGGGTATTGGCCATGGATGACGTTGGGGGCTGTGGGCTGGGGACTGTGAGAGGAGCTATGCTGCCCACTTGGTTTATCTCTCACGGATCCAGTATGCAAAACCAGTTAGGTCAGTACAACATACATATATTGAGGACCTAACCTGTGCCAGACACCGGGTTACAAATTTGTGTGGTCTAGATGATAAGGTTATAGTGTGTTAAAAGCAAAAGAAGTGAAAACAAACACCTAAACTGTAAGATGAGTCATGAGAAATAAACACAAGGGACAGAGAGCGTGCAGAGAAGAGAGGGCTCAATTCAGTTGGGTAATACAGAGAGTTACGGAGGATGTCACAGACATGGTGGCAGTACTGTTGCAGCAGTGTACGCCAGAGCACTGACGTGCTGGAGCCAGCCTGCACTGGCCTGTGGTGCTAATCTTTACATTTTCAGGAATTTTGAGAGTCAAGTGTTAAACACAGCCCCATGATTAAAAGTTACATTACTGTATATGCAACCACCGTGGAAAACAGTCTGGCAGTTCCTCAAAAAATTGAACATAAAAGTACACATGATCCAGCAATTCCAATTTTGAATAGGTATCCAAAAGAATTAAAGAGAGATGTGAACAGATGTTTGCACACCCATGTTCATAGCAACATTATTTACAATAGCATAAAGGTGGGCACAACCCAAACGTCCATTGAGTGATGTATGGATAGAGGAAACGCAGTGTATGTGTTTATGAGTGTGTGTGTGTGTGTGGAGAGGAATAGTAGTCAGGCTTAAAAAGGAAGAAAATCCTGCAATATGCAGTAACATGGATGAATCTTGAGAACAATTATGCTGAATGAAATAAACCAGATACAAAAGGACAAATACTATATGATCCTACTTAGATGAAATACATACAGTAGTCAAATTCACAGTGACAGAAATGAAATAGTCTAGGTCACTGGGAACCGAGGGGAAGAGGAAGAGGAAGTTATTGTTTGGTGAGTACGAAATTTCAATTTGGGAAGATGAAAAGGTCCTGGAGACGAGTGGCGGTGAAGGTTGCACAATGTGAATGTACTTAATGCTACTGAACACTTAAAATTGTTAAAACGGGAAATGTTACGCATGTTTTACCACATTTGTATGTTTTAAATTACATAAAATTATATTCAAATAAATTATATTAGGTTTAAATTTTAAAAGTACACAAAACTCAGACCTTCCTAATTATTTTACTAAATTTTTGTATTATTGTTGAGATTATTTATGTCTAGAGTATCCGAAGGTGGAAATGTCATATGGTGACGTGCCAGTACGCATCTCTTCCCTACTCTGTGTTCATGACCTCATGCTGGTAGCTTGATATCAGTCATGGTGGGGACATTCATTCCATGGAAATCTGCAAATATTACAAATTGGGGCTTTTTGCTTTTGGTTTTGTTTTCCCCTGAGAGCTGGTTGTTGAACATTCACCAACAGACTACTGAGGGAGGTCGGGGGAGCAGAATTTGTAAAGCCCAGGGGGTGGAAATAAATGCTGTACTCTAGAAACTTCAAGCGTTTGGCACTACTAAAGTATGGAGTACAAGTTCAGATGTGGTGGAGGTAAGCAGGGTCAGTCATCATAATTTCAAATTCAGAAATTGAAAACTTCAATACTTTAGTACGGCAATACTGTCAACTGCAATACTTTATTAATAATGAAAATAATTAGCTGTGAAGTACCACAACACAGTACTAAATACAGTTGTGTTCTGACATCCTAAAGTTGAGAATCTCTGTTTTAAAAGTCCCTGAGAGATTATAAGCATGAGGTGATTAGGTCACATTTATCTATTTATTTATTTTTATTGTAGTAAGACCACATAACATGAGATCTACCTTCTTAACAGATTTTTAAGTGTATAATACAGTATTGTTATCTATAGGCACAAAGTTGTACGTCAGATCTCTAGAACTTACTCATCTTGCCTAACTGAAATTTTATACATGTTGATTAGCAACTTCCCATTTCTCCCTCCCTCCACTCCCTCCCCACCATTCTACTCTCTTTTTCTGTGTTTGACTACTTTAGATAACTTGTAGAAGTGGAATCATGCAGTATTTTTCCTTCTGTGACTGGATTATTTTACCTAGCATCATGTTCTCAAAGTCTGTCCACATTGTCACATGTTGCAGGGTTTCCTTCTTTTTTAAGGCTGAATAATATTCCACTGTATGTCACTAGGGTCTGGATGTTTTATATCACCAATGTTATTACAATATTTGTTGCTCTTATGTTTCCTTGCTGTTTTTTATCTTTTGCTAAGGGACAATGTTTTTGACAAGAATAATGTTTATAAGGAAAAGAAACCTCTACATTTCCTCAGATGTGAAGTCATTCTACATGAAGGATATGGAAAGATGATGTCTATGGTCACGTGGGCACTCATCTCTTACTGGTGTGGGTCTGCTTCACCTTTTGCTTCTCTTGACAAACCACTTTTCCTATTTACACATAGCCTCTCTGACCTTTTAATTTCAGGGCACTTGAGGCTCAGCTCCTACGCCAGTGAGTGCCAACCAGAGTCGGCACGTTTTATAGTTCAAATTCCCAAGCAAAGAACGTGGGTGGTTCAGGCTGGCCTCTGTACTGCATCCCTTGGGTCCAGTGTCCATCTTGGTGTGTGGATCTAGTGCTACATCCTGGCTGCTGGGGCTCTAGCCAAGGGGCACTTGCACATGGAGGGAACACATACAGAGAATCGATGTGATTCTGTTTCTATTAATGTCTTCTTTTAATATCTTCTTATTCTTATTATTTGAAAGGACAATATTACTTTTTATTCCATTAGAAATTATCTTCAAGTTACAATTTGTCTAAAACTTTTCATCAGCATTGAGAATGAATGAAGCAGTGCCTTTGGTTCCTTCCTGTATTGGAAGAGGAACTGAGTATACGTTAAATTTTCTCACTTATTCCCTTTGCTGCTATGATCTTGGATTTCAGATCCTGATTATTATTGATACTACAATTTATTTTAAGATAATCACCTCTCAATATATGTATGTATATATTTTACCTAAAACACAAATCTTAATTTTGTTTATTTTTTTGTTCACTGGTTATTTTATACTGTGACATTTCAATTCTTGAGTTCCTTACATTATGATTCATATCTTGGCTGAAATACTTCTTCAAGTTATAAACACCGCCCCAATTTCTCACCACACACATTTTTCCGCCACAGAGGGTCCAAGTGTTGTTTACCTGCTGAGCCTTTTGGAACAAAGAATATATTTTTCTTACATCTATATAGAGAATCTTTCTTAATTTATTATATATTCTTCAGTCATAATCTTCCATTCTTTCCTTTTTCCTCTGTAGAAGTAATATTTTTGACTACTGGAATTGAGTTTTTCTTTTTTCTATTTCAGGAGAAGCGTCAGGCTAGCTTGTTTTGTTTTCTTCCTTTTTGGATGACTGTTTTTCTGTCTGTATACCTGCAGTGTTTTACCTTTGAATCTAAAAAACAAAAAAGTCAATAGAATAAATCCAGATGTTTGTTTTTATTACATGTGTCTAGTATAAAATGAGCCCCTTTAACATATAGACAAATTTATTTACATCATGAATATTTTTTCTCTTGTTTTCTTCTGTGTACGCAATTCTCTCCTCCTGGCATTACCCTGGATGTTTTGGACCTCCAGAATCTGCCATGTCCTTCCCTGCTCCCAGCTCTCCCTTATTTCTTTTTCTCAGACAATGTTCTTACATTTATCTTCTCTCTCTGTTCTTTAGAATACATCAACTCTCCTGCTTTGTGTGTCTGTCACCTTTCCCTAACTCCTAGCACTGGTGCCTGTTTTTCCGCATTGTTGGTTCTCCTATTGATCATTTTAATAGGAAAATAGAAGGTAGGGGAGAGTTGGACTCGTGATCTGGCCATCATGACCTTGACATCCCTTCTAATTTCTAGAGGCTATTTCTGAGTACTTGCTGCCAAAACTTCTGAAAGAAAGGGAGAGAATAGATTCCACGTGGATATGAAGGCTGACGAGGAAATAACAAAGCCTGGAACTGACTTGAGTTAAATCCCTATTCCAGGGAGGCAAAGGATGGGATCAAGTTATAGCAGAACCAGAAGGACAAGCCAGATTCAAGTGAGTTTCCTGATAGGAATAGACCCATCCAAGTAAGATGCTGAGGACAGGGTCCATGGTAGCTAGAGTAGAACCCAGGACAGGCGAGCGGAGAAGAACACATGGTGTCCAACCCTGCAGGGTGTCGTCCTGCCACACTGTGTGTGCCTAGACCAGCTGCAAAGCTGACAACACAAGGGTTCCCTTGACTCCTGCTTCCTTTCTATCCCTCATATTTAATTATTTACTGGCTCCTATTGATTCCTCATCCCCAACAGTGATGAAGCCCATCCTCATCTCTCCGTAGTCTATTGCCACAACTATAAGAGGCTCCCATCTGGTCTTCCTACTTATCTCCATGGCTGCCTCCGATATGTGAAATGCATGTTATACCCCTTTTCAGATGAAAACTTTTGTTACTTTCCCTTAACCTCAGGATATATCCCAACTCTGTATGGTCTGCCTGGCCCTGCTGTACATGGCTCCAACAATTCCTACAGTGCTCCTCTTGTTCTGAGCACCCTCCTTCACTTCCTCCTCCCAGATGACCACCATCACTTACCCTTGCCTCCAGGCCTCCGGTGCCAGAAACATTCCTTCTCCTATCTTTCTGAATGCACCATTAGCTCTTCCTTGACCCTGATTTGAGTCCTCTCTACACCTTTAGCTTTTCATACAATATACTTCATGGTTCATTTCCATCCCATAGGTAGCGCTCCCAAAGGGTTTGTACAAACTGAGCTAATGCAATAACACGTAGTGAGCTGAATAGTGGCCACTAAAAGGATAGGTCCACATGCCAGTCCCTAGAACCTGTCAATGTTACCTAATATGGGGACAGGGTCTCTGCAGATGTGATTAATGGTCTTGAGATCATCCCAGATTACTCAAGTGAACCCTAAGTCTAATAGCATGTATTTTTATAAGATAAGAGAGAAGAAACCACGGACACACAGAGGAGAAGGAAAAGACAGAGAATGTAGTGGTGTGGTCACAAGCCCAGGAAGCTGGAAGCCACCAAAAGCCAGAGGAGGAAAGGAGCCTCCCCGAGAGCCTCTGGGAGGAGCATGGCCCTGGCCGCACCTTGAATTTAGACTTTTGGTCTACAGACCTCAAAGAGATAAATTTCTGTTGTTTTAAGCCACATTCTTTGGCAATTTGTTATGGAAGTTCTGTGATGGACAATCTTTCTGAATTTCATTTAATTTGGCCTTTAAAAGGAAGTAGCTGGAGCCCCGTGATGACATTTCTTCTCTCCTCATTCCTTTGTGAAGGAAATCTGGTCCTTCTGTCTTGGCATTCACCTTGAGTACTTATGCTATCGTATTGGTTAACGAAATCCCCTTTCAACTATTTCTTTCTCTCTGTCTAAACCAATGACGCATTCTAGTCTAGTGGTTGGCATCTGCTGATTCTTAAAGTCATCTCTCTCTCCCTTTCTCTCTCTTTTTCTCTTCCCCCCATTCTCTGTCTCTCATCTCTACCCTTCTCAGACTTCAGTAATTTCTTTAAAATTAAAGCATACAGCCAGCATGCCCTGTCTCAAGTGGAGAGCCAAATTTCATTACCAATTGGAGCACTTTAAATCAATATTTGGACATTTAATGATTTTGCTCATTTTATTTGAATACATTAGAGAAGTCTGATAGGCCTATTAGGGTCCCTGTGATTAACATCTTCGAATCAGCAAAAGGTGCCAATTTTAAAAAATCATCTTATTTCAGGCCCACCATAAAAATCTGCATAATTTAGCAATTATTTTATCATTTTGAATATATATTAAAAGTAGTTTTCAGTGTTTAATTAGAAGATATAGTCAACATATTTTAAAGTGAGCTACCTCCTCCATGTATTAGAGCTGAAAGTAAGAAATATTTGGGGCCGGCTCCAATTTGTGAACTAGCTTCACATCATATTTCTGCCCAAGGCACACGTGACCCTCAATCATCCTGTGTGTCCCTCTCATTAGGAACAGATTTACCACTAATCAGATGAACTAGAATTTCCCCTAGAGGCTATAATGGTGACACCACAATTAATGAAAAGGCTATGTTCTTAAAACTCAGGAACTTCTTTAAAACCTTAACCCCAGAGGCAGAAATCCGACAGGCTTTCTTGGATGTACTCTAAGAAGGCCTGGACTTATCCATGGCTCTGCTATGTTCCTGAGAAAATTAGGGTTTGTGAAGATGGATATCACTTATCCCGTCCACCCTTCCCAGCCTCCCTTATTTACGGCCCATGATACGGCCATGTCTGTCAAGTACAAGCTCATAATTAAATATTTTTAAAACCCAGATGATTGTCATTTGTAGCTGTCTGGACTTTTGCTCAAAGGGCTTGGATAGGTCTGGATAGGCCATCAACCAAGCCGGGGTGTGTAGGGGTGTGGCAGCCTGTATTAGTTAGAGTAGGACACTGACCTAGTATGATGTGGGTGTTCTTAGCTAGGAAATATCAATGTACAAAAGCACAAAGGGGATACCTGGTCATTGAATGCTGGGCATAAAGATACAGGGCTAGAAGTAGGGAATAAACACTGGGCATGATGCATGCTAAACATCAATAAGCCTGAGTGGAATTGTTTCAAGGTGCAGAGTCTGAGCAATGGTACCCTATGGACAATGGGCACGTGATATGGGGTTGGTTATGTTTACTCAATGGTCTAGGCAGACAGTAGCCACAGGGAAATCTTACTCAGCTGATGTCACCTCAGACTCTAGTCCTCCTTCATCCTTCCCCTGACGCTGGCCTATCACCAATAATTCACCAGGCTTTCCTCTCTTCACCCGCCTTTTGGTCATTCCTCAGCATCAGCTTCCCTTTCCCAGTTTGGAACCAGTTTCTTCTCAATTATTTGACTTCTGCACCTGAGCATCTTGGGATCTCAGCCCCTCCTCTAATCACCAGCACCCATCATCCCTGGCAGTACAGAAAAGTGATGCTTTCATATAAACACTCACACAGAGCTGGGAAGAATGTGGGTTCCTTCCAGCCAGGTAGAAAGACATTGGGTAGAATCTTCAGAGCATTCACACCCTAGAAGTTGGGCTGAAAGTCTTCCCTGGAGTTGCAAGGCTGTTGTGGATCTGCAATAGCAAGGCTTAAAAGAAGGCTGCAAAAGGATCCAATTGATCTACAACTTGCTATGGTATATGACAAAACAAATTCCAACACCCTTTAAATAAACAGCAAAAGAAATTGCCCCAAAATCACAATATCTGATATCAATCAAAGGCTACCAGGCATGTAAAAAAAAAAAATATGACCCACAAATCAAGAAAAAAAAGCAATGATGGAATTAGCAAACAATGACCTTAAGGCAGTTTTATAAATCTAATTCATATGCTTAAATATGTAAATTAAAACATAAACATGATCAGAAGAGAAATTGGAAATATGAAAAAAGACCAAATGGAACTTCTAGTGATGAAAAAAAAAATTGGGGGATAAAAAATATGTTGACTGGGATTAACAGTAGATTAGATATTACAGAAGAAAAACCCAGTGAACACAAAGACATATCAACAAAAACTACCAACACAAAGCACAGAAAGAAAACAGGATTATGAAATCCTAGCCAGAAAAATTAGGCAAGAGAAAGAAATAAGAGGCATCCTAAGTGGAAAAACAAGAAATTATTACAATTGTATCTGTTTGCAGAGGACATGATCTCATATATAGTAATCTCTAAAGGTTCCACACAAAACCTGTTAGAACTAATAAAAAAATTTAGTAAAATTGCAGGATATAAAATTAATATAAAAATCATTAGCATTTCTATACACTAACAATGGATTATCTGAAAAGAAATCAAGAATACAATCCCATTTACAAGAGCTACAAAAAAAATACTTAGAAGTAAATTCAATTGAAGAGGTAAAAGATACGCACACTGAGAACTATAAACCACTGATGAAAGAAATTGAAAAAGACACCCAAAAATCAAATGATATCTTATATTTATGGATTGGAAGAATTCATATTGTTAAAATGTCCATACTACCCAAAGCACTCTATAGATTCAACGAAATCCCTATCAAAATCCTATGACATTTTTCACAGAGATATAAAAAACAATCCTAAAATTTGTATGGAACCACAAAAGACCTCAAAGCAATCTTAAGCAAAAAGAACAAAGCCAGAGACATCATACTATCTGACTTCGAAACCTACTGCAAAGCCTTAGCAATCAAAATAGTGTGATACTGGCTTGGTGGAGGAGTTAACATAGAGGCTAGAGCATTGAGAACACATATGAAATATCCAGATGAAGGGGACCCAGTAGAACATTTGGAAGGCATTCTAGGCCAAGGAAAACATATAAATCAAGGTTTGGAGTTGAGGAAGAGCATAGGGCATTCAGGGAACTCCAAACAGTTCAGTGTGGCGAAGCCAGAGATTACCAGGCTCAGAGCTGGATGGGCACCTTCAGGACTCATGTAGAGCCTTTCTAAGTCATGAAAAGGAGAAACCTGCAGGCTTCTTGGAGGGGTTTCTAATTTAGAAACCAGCATAAAGTAGGTCTTAGTAATGAAAGCTGTGCTGCTCCTGGTTCATGTCTCTAAATATGAATTTGACCTGTTATTTATTTAAGATGAGAAGCTCTTGCCTATACATCAAAGACCTGAGCTTAAAAAAAACATAAAATCTGGTTCAAGTTAAGATTGAAACTTTTAAAGTGGGGCAAGTTACAAATTAACAAGTTTCCTACTGTATGCATGAATTGGAGGTTCACACTGAATTAGGTCACAGACCTGGACCAGACTAATTGGCTTTCATTTTTTTGGGTCCCCAAGCTGTGACAGATATTCCAGGAAAGGCAGATGGGAAGGTTGGGGATTACTGGGCAAGTACTAAGGTACAGAATTACAAAAGTAAACAAATTTAGAGACAGCCAATTCAGGAAGGTTCTCAGATACCCTCTGGTCAGAGTTCTGAAACTTTTAAAATTATGACACCCTTTCTTCAAATACTCAAGTTTACCTTGCTAGATTGCAAAAATGGCCCCAAATTTCTCCAATCCCTGTATACTTGCCTTTGTATTTTACTGTGTATTGACTTTGCAGCTTTTCCTATCAAGAGATAGATTCTGTGTCTTCACTCCTTCAGTCTCAATTTGGCCCTCTGACTTGTTTTGACCAATGGAATTTTGTCAAATAAGATGCAAGCAAAGACATGGAAAGCACTTGCTCACTACTGTTTGACCTATTTTTCTGCTTTTTGGAACCTAAGATCACCATGACAATAAGCCCAGACTGACCTCTAGGGAATAATAGATTGAGTAGAGGGAGGTCCAGTCATCCAAGTCATCCCAGTCAAGGCTATCAGAAACTGATCAACCAGCTGCCCTTAGTTTCATGAGTGAGCCCAGCTGCAACAAACTGAAGTGGAGCCCAGCCCAAATGGCTGACCCACACAATCACAAACTAAATAAACAATTCTTTTAAGCCACTATGCTTTGGCACATTTTGTTATGTGGCAGAAGCTAACCGATCTATTCACTAAAAAGCTCAACATTATAAAGAGGAGAAATAAGATCTGATGTAATTGAAGCAGTGGTAGAGAGGGAGCCTTGGCCATTCTCTTCCTCAACTGCATCCCTCTTTCCCTGGTAGTCCCTAAAGGGGTTCTGCAGAGCCAATTGTTCCCTGAATAAAAGTCTGACAAATTTGATCAAGTCCAATGCCTATTTTACAGATGAGAACACTGAAGCCCAGAGATAATCCTGACTGGAGCTAATCAGTGCACTATGAATGCCTGGCCATGGCTTATAGATGGGTATGTGAGAACAAGTTAGACCCAATGAGACACTTGCGGTGAGAGGACATGAGGTGAGAAGCAGTTTGAGCCATTCATGAGAGACAAGTCTACCTAAGAACGAAGTCTTCGCAGCAGCGAGCAGAGAGGAGAGATGAAGAGAAGTCAGTCCCAGTGATATTGTATGGACTCAGCTGAAGATGAGCAAGATCTACTTTGGACTTCCCACTTGCATGATGAACAAATTCCCCTGTGTTTATTAAGCCAGTATGAGCAATATTTTACATCACTTTTAACCAAGATTTCTAACTGATTCATCTGTTCTGATATGCATGCTCATGTTTACTTGGATGGTCTGTGCCCAAGCTGAGACTACTCACTCGTTTCTGAATTTTGCCTACATTCTTCCCAATAGGACAGGACCTTCAGATGGGTAAATGTAACCATCTGATCCCTTGTTGCATTTTTCCTGAGTGTAGAAACTTTATATGAAGAAGGTAGAAGTGGTACTTCAAGCACATAGACTCTTTTGATGGTGTATCTGGAATCAGAAATATGTGGAAATCTGGGAGAATGGACCAGCAGTATAAAGAGATATGGCAGCAAGTACAAAGTGTAGTTTGAACCTGAATCTAAGCATTATCCTGCATCATTAAATTACAGCTCTTTACGTATAAGTATTTCTCATTTAGGATCAGAATTGGTATCAGGATGTGAAAGAGAAGGAGAGCTTTACTCCTACTGAGGTTCAGGGGAGCTTAGGTGTAGGGAGATAGTGGCTGCATGGGACAGGAAGTCAGATTGACTGTTATCACCAACCAGACACAAAACGTGGCATGCAGAACAATGTTGCCAACCTACGCTATCAGAACTTAGAGCAGAACCCTGTCTTCCTGATGTGAACCCACACACACTGCACTTGGACAAATGTATGCTCAATCTAATCATCGGAAAGTAAAAATAGGCTTTTTCTTCTTCTACTTGTTTGCAAATTGAAAGTCTAACAACTTTACCACTCAACTGCTTGATGATTAGTAGGCGGTAATTTAAACTATACACATTATGCTAAGTATCCTTATATTAATTCAGTCTGAGTGAGTTTTTATAAAATGCTTTGTTCTGCTCAATAAAGTTAATTATATGTTCTATGTTTTATTACTGAGTGTCTTGATTTTTTTAAACATAATGGCAGCTTCAATTGCATTTCCTTATAAACTCGAATGTGTAACAAAAAGCAATCCATATAAGGAAGCAGAACTGTCCACTCCCCACTACCCTGCCCCTGGTACTCCCAGTAGCCTTACAAAGGTAGAGAATGCCCTGTATGTTTATAAGGGGTTGGCTCTACCCCAGAGATCCAGGATCCAAAACTCTAAGCAAAGGCCCCTGAGAAAATTCTTCTGTGTAGAAGGGGAAGAAAAGACCTGGTCTAGGAGCTATGAGCAGAAGCACCCGGGGTTGGTTACACTGGGCTTTAAAAGCAAGAGGTTAAGAGGATGGAACCTAACCAATATGTGAGTAATTCCACAACGTGTGGGTCCATTCTGGATAGTGTACCTCCTGATGATGCTCATGGATCCTATGCAGATTGCCTCTCAGATAAGGAGTGTGTGCTATACCCATCCTGGGTCTAGGAGCTCAGGAAGGCATGGAGGAGAGATATCCTTTTAATGAAGGTTACAGTAGAAAAGCAAATGGCTAGAATTTATTGAGTATTTCTCTAAGCAACTAAGCACTTTACATATATTAACCCATTTAATCCTTTGTAGAACTCTATAAGGTAGGCAGAGATGAGGAAAACTGAGGTTTGGAGAGCTTAGACAACTTGGCCATAGAGCCAGGGAACTAGTACATAGAGTCAAGAGGGGCAATCAGGAGTCAACAGCCAGCAGAGACAGTAAAACCAGAGCCAACCCAACTCTCAGGGAAACCTCAGGGAAGTGGAAGGGTTAGCAACAGAGGAAGAGGAAGCAGACCTGGATGGGCTTTCAGAGTGGACACCTTCTCTGCATTGAACACCAGCAGCTTCAGGTACATGTGGGAAGGAAGCCATTAAAAAGCCAATAGATGCTATGTTACTAAAAAAGAAAGGAGAGAATTAGCTGTTATTTATCTCATTTTTACAATAATAATCTAGTAATATATTTTTATTTAATTAACACAATTTACATATTTAGGATATTGACTTATTTAATTAGTGACTTAAGGACATTTCACCCATCACAGAGTTTTGTACATGGTAGAAACTAAATAAATATGTTAAAATATTTATTAAATAAATAACCTCATCAATGATTATTACTAAAAATATCTTACGTGTGCACTGCTGCATACTGTTTAGTTTAATGGAAAGACTATAGAATTGATAGAACAGATTTGAACACAGCCTCCAACATATTTTGTCCATATGTTCTCGGACAAGTCATTTGAACACTCCAAGTCTCATTTTTTGCAGCTATAAATGGGAATATTGGTAACAGTGAGCTTACCCTCAGGTCTATTTCTCAGATCAAGTGAGATAATGCATATGAAAGCATTCTAGAAACTATAAAATACCATCTCCACTTTAGGTTCCATTAACCTAATTAACCTTCCTGTTTACAAATACATTGCATTTTTGACAGTTAATATTTCACTTGATTTGTCCATTGGCAATTACATTCAGAGTGGAGCTACAGATCACCAGCCTGGGATGGTTTTATACAAGCTGCTGTGTCTTGATCCATTTGTGGTAGAAATAAGCCTGGGCAAGTACTCAAGAAACTCAAGCTTTAATCCCTGGATTTCCATTCTACACAATTACTATGTGACCATAGACAAACTAATACAATTTCTTAATCTCAAGTTTCATACTAAAAAATATAGATGAAAATATCTGCCTTTCCCACCTTACAGGGTTGTGGTAAGGAAACTAGCTCTGTCAAAAATCCAAGCGTCAAAGGATACCTTTACCTCCCCTGATTTAGCCAGTACACGCCGTATATGACCACTCAGAATGTGTACAAGCCATAACACACCTAAGTTCTGCTCTGGGCCTTGGACAAAGCAGGGACAATAATCTAGTAGACACAAACAATCAACAAGTGTTCTGAGCACCTGTGAGTGCTCAAAATCCAATTAGGAAAATGAAGATAAACTTCATAGAGAGGAGAGATAGTGCCCCCTTATCTGAGGAGGACATATGCTGAGGCCCCCAGTAGATTGTGTTTTTTCCTATACATACATACCTATAATAAAGTTTAACTTATAAATTAGGAACAGTAAGAGATTAACAGCAACAATAATAAAATAAAACAATTATAACAATATATTATGGTAAAAGTTATGTGAATGTGGTCTTGCTCTCTTTCGCAAAATATTTTATTATAGGCCGGACGTGGTAGCTCATGCCTGTAATCCTAGCACTGTGGGAGGCTGAGGCAGGAGAATCACTGGAGGTCAGGAGTTCGAGACCATCTTGAGCAAGAGCAAGACCCCGTCTCTACTAAAAATAGAAAAATTAGCCAGGTGTCATTAGCTGGGCAGGTGCACGCCCAGCTACATTGGAGGCTGAGGCAGGAGGATCACCTGAGCCAGGAGTTTGAGGTTGCAGCAAGCTATGATGATGCCGTTGCACTCTAGTCATGGTGACAGAGCGAGACCCTGTCTCAAAAAAAAAAAAAAAAAACTCATTGTACTGTACCACAGTAACCACAGCTGCTGATAAGGGGGACTGATGTAATCCAAACTATCAGATAATCCCCCTCACCACCGCCAAAAAAATAAAAGTACATTTTATCTAGATTCAACACACATCGCTATCAGCCTAGGAAATGGTGGTGTCAGATTCTTCCAGGCACCGTTCCATTCATGTTTTCAGTACTCCTCCCAAAAAAGCAGGGAGATCAATGTCTGATTTACAGAGAGGGAAACAGCTTCAGAAAATCTAAGCGGTGCGTACAAAGTCGACAGTCTCCAGGATGGAGGGGCCGGTGCAGTGCAGCACAAGCCAAGATTCCAGCCCAGGAGTCTTGGGACCCACATGGCCCACTGGCTCTTCCTCTCCAACCCTCAGTGTGCCCACCTGGAAGGAGCTCTCGCCCACAGTTGTGGCAATGGCGATTCTGAGAAAGTGGCAACCTTGTTTCTATTCTGCTCTTGTGAGGAATCCTATGAATGATTTATAGCCAAAGCCTTTTCTTCTCTCTATCCCTCTTTGAACTTATTTTTAGATATTTGTCCATTCGGTTACAGGCTTTATTGAAAACTGACTTCATCAATCACAACTTACAAACCCAGAGACAAAAGACACAGAGTGAACGTTCCACTCAATTCTCTTTTCCACGGAGAAACTCCTATTTCCTTCACCTTCTGAGAAAAAATAAAGTAGCTTTAACTACTAATCACAACTAATGGAAGATGCACTCTGCTATTCTTGACTACCATGACTTGAGGCAAACCCCAGGGAAGTCGATATTAGATCAATTTTTCGGCTGTCGGCTGGGGAAGGTGTAAAAAGCTCCCGCCGTGGGTCCATTGTGCTGCCCTGTGAGGGCTGCATCTGACTGGGAAACATTTAAATCTATTTTCTTTTGACCTCTGAGGCCTCTTAAGTGAAGGGGAAAAAAGCCCTTTGCAACAGGTCTGGTGTTTTGACATTCATTTTTCAGAGCACAGGGTCTTTCTGAAGGAGGAGAGGGCAAATGCTTACGGTTAATGGAAGCCATGCTGGGCAATTGGTGTCATCAGAACCCCAGACTGAGCTCACAGGCAAGGCCAGAAAATTCAAGGAGACATGAAGGGTGGTACAAGGCTGCACGCCAGGGTGAACTAAGAGAGAAAAATGAGAGGTGTGGACCACCTTAACCAAAGACGGTGCTGGGGAAATAGAAAGAGCCTTCCACAGCAGGGAAGGACACTTAGTCTCTAATTGCAAGTAATATGTAATAAGCGCTTATTATGTACCAGCACTATTAGAAAGATTTCAGGTGCTTTACCTCCTTAGGTCTTCTCAATGACCCCATGTAATAGATACTACTGTGATTCCCATTGGAAAGATATGGAAACTGAGACCTAGAGAACTGAGGTACTGTGTCAGTTTACATAGCTGGAGAATGGCAGAACTGGGACTCACCTGTGGCTCTGACCTCAACACCCAAGCTTTTAACCATTATGTGATCCTGCAATCCTGCTCTATCACTAACACATTGTGTACATGGGGCAAAATTTATCTTCTCTGAGCTTCATTTTCCCAGGCTTAATGTAACCCACTGATCTAAGGTTGAGGAGTGACCATGACTGGTTTGCCTCAGCCATCTATCTGCCTGTGTGTTGAATGCTGGAATCCTACCAAGAACCCACTGGGCTGGGTGCCTCTCTCTGGCTAGAAGATGGGAATATTGGGGTGTGAACAAGGATAGACACTGGGGACTTGTTGTTCAATTACCCTAAGTCTACCTTTGGTCAACTGTTCCTCCCTCATTCAGTTGTCTAGAAATTAAGGTCTCCAAGGGCATATGGTAGTTCTAGTTCAAAGCAATTAACCTACTCATCTGAAAAGCCTTGAACCCTGGTGAGAAGACAATGTCAGAACCTAACAGGTGATGATGGGATGGTTATGGGTCTAGTTTCCCAGGTTCCTTGAGGGACTGAAAAACGGGGAAAAACTAGATAGGATCCAGATGAATATCTTGGAGACAGTTGCTTTTGTAATAGAAACAAGAGGGAAGATGGGGTACGGAAGTTAAGTTCATGGCACTGCAGATTTAGGCAGACCTGGGTTCAGATCACTGTTTTCTCACTTACTAAATGGTGACTATGGGCAAACTGCTAAATCTAGCTAAGCCTCAATTTCTTTATCTCTAAATGGGTATCTATGAATGACTTACCTCTTGGAGATTTGCAAAGATTAAGAGCTAATGTGTATAGATGTTAGCCTACTATACAACAAATGTTAGGCATTTATTGTTACCTCTGGAAGAGAACAGGTTTTAGAAAAGGAAACAGCATTTGAATGTGGTGAGAGCATTGGCAAAAAAAGCAGAGGCAAACTTGTCAGAGAAAACTCAGCTGGGGCATTTAAAATGGCTTGGTGTCCATGGAGCCACCCAGCATGGAGAGAAGATGGGGTGACCCCAGCTATGTGTGCTTCATTTTCAGCAAGCACTTCATTGCACTTGACCCAACACAGCAGGAGACCCAGGGAAGAGAAGGACAAGACTGGGGTCAGTGGTGGGATGGAGGTTGGGTAGGGCTGGGACTTGCTAGGGGGTAAATTAATGCCAACTAGGCTTGTCGAGTGAGAAAGGTCTTTGGGATATAGCCCTCTCTGTGGTGGTGAGAAAAGGCAGCACAAGGTAGACTTGAAGGTTTCATCTGAATTGTACTGTCAATGCAAACATCAGGAAAGGAATTTTTCTAATGGGTTGTAGATTGTAGAGGGAGGTTTTCCCACTATATCCACTCTGCCTGTTGTATAGCAGCTTCAATGTTTGGATAAGATTGACTCTACTCTAGCTCCAGGAGCAGGCCTGGTTCAAGAGTCAGCAAACTTTTCTGCAAAGGGCCAAATATTAAATATTTTAGTCTTTGTGAACCAGATGATTTCAACTGCTCAACTCTGTTGTATCATGAAAGCAGCTGTATGCAATGAGTAAATAAAAGGCTCTGGCTATGTCTCAATAAAACTTTATTTACAAAAACAGGCTACGGATGAATTTGGCCTGTGGCCATAGACTGGCCTAAGCCAATCAAGGTACCCTCACCAGCCATTTTCCACAATGGTGTCTTAACCAAATGGAGTATAATACTTCAGTGACTACAGTGATGGCTCTGGGATGGTCTAATCAGTGTAAATATCAGAAATTCAGTGTGATGGATTTGTGGGGAATGAGGAAGGTAAAAATACACTGTTTCTTCCTGTGTATAACCAAGAAAATGATCATAAGAAAAGCCAGGCTGACAAAGTAGGCAATAAATGGAGAAGGAACAAGCTTAGAATATACTAGAAAAACCAAACTGGTGGCCTGATTAAGCCATACCTGAAGTCTGCCCCACATTTGACTTCATAATTATAAATACAAATAAATTCCCATTTTATAAGTCATTTTGAGTTGGATTTACTATAATAGTATTTCCAACCAAAGTATCCTGACTGATACTAGTTGGGGATCATATTAACTAATGGAAGGAAAAGAACACTGTGCCTTCCCACAGTTAAAACAAAATAATAAAACGCTGAAAATAGAACTGCTTTTGATGCAGCTCAGGTTAGGGAATCACAAGGCAAAATTCTCTTTGGGCCTTTTGTTATTTCAGGAGACACCTCTGAGAAAAGAAAACTCCACTTATTAATAGATCACAGGGGATCTAGAAATTCACCTCTTCCATATATTCTGAATTGCTGTGGGAGTCCCTCTGTGAACCTCCATTTCCTCATTTGTAAAATAAGCATCTTGGGTAAAATGGGCATCAGAAAGTCTCTCTTCTCACCATCTCCAATATCAGAGTAAGAACAAGTTGACCTTTTCTCTGAAACAATGTAATTTTTTTCCCCCCAGGAAAGATTAGAAATACACATGGGGAAGAAAAGGAGAAAATACAAATCCCTCATACTACTTTCTTGCGGGTAACCACTGTGAACATTTTGGTGTGAATATGTTCAAGCTTACTTCTGTCTCCCACACACGTACACACATGCACACATAAACATTAGAAATCACACTGTGCCTGTTATATCATAACCTGTTGAATTACCTTAAAAATATAATGACCATCTTTCTCTAACAATAAATATTCTCCCATAATATGTTTTAATAGCTGTAAAGAGTTTCCCTTGCATAGATATGCCAAGTTTATTTCTAATCTCTTTCTGTTGAAAATTTAGGTTTATCTAATTTTCTGCTATTTTAATACTATGATGAACATTACTGTAGCTAAATGTCTACACATTTGCATTATTATATCCTTAGGATTTATTTTTAGAAATGGAATTACTAATTCAAAGGGTATAAACATTTTTAAGTTGTCTGATGCATTTTACCAAATTATCCAGAAAGTTTATGCAAATTTAAACACCCTTTTCCTGTACATGGGAAAGCTTACTCACTCACACTCTCACCAACACCAGGCATTGTTATATTTTAATAAATTCGTAAGTCAGAAGCAGTGAAAAAAGGGAAGCCCAGACTCATTATTAAAAGACAGGTTGGTCTTCAACTTCTTTGTGGGGTAAATCTTCTTCCAGGTTTGATTTGTAATTGGACCCCAGAGCTATGTTAGGATCTAACTCTGGCTACATGCCCACAACAAAAGGTAGTAGTACAAGAGGACAATTTGATTCCTCTTTCAAGATCTAAAAATAGAGGTGAAATAGCCTCATCAGACAAGGAGGAAAGGATGCCTGCTGGGCCAGGGGATGTCAGAGGCAAATGGATATTAAGGGTAATGCTGAGTTTTCTGAGTTCTCCCCCATAGCCCCCTCCAACTCTTAGAGCCTTAATTTTTCCTGATTAGTAACTTTACTGTGACCCAAGAACTATGAGATAATAAATACGTGTTGTTTGAATCTGCTAAGTTTATAAGAATTTGTTGTGCAGCAATAGAAAACAAATAGACCCCCATATTCCTCTCTGTGTTAGCAATTTCTGTAACAAGATTCTCAATGGCAAACCAATTCTGTCTAATTTAAACAGAAAAGCAATTCATTGGAAGCATAGCAGTAAGCCACAGAGTCAACAGAAAGGCTGTAGAACTGGTCTCTCGCTCAATAGGCAGGTAGTAGAGACCAGCCAAGGAACCACAGCCAAGTGCTTCAGCATAAGTCTCATTAAGATACCACCACTGGCTCAGCTGCCACTGTTACCACCACTGCTAGACAACACTGCCAACAGACTCTGTTGCTGCTACTGGCTACTGGGTACAGTCCCCATGCGAAGCTTTCTCCACTGCCTTGCATCTTTGCATCCCTTTGTTGAGATTTGAAGTATTAGGTGAGAACATAGGATTGGCCAAGTTTAAGTCACTTGGCCCATTGCTCCCATACAGCTTTTGCTGTGCAAACAGAAAGTCACAATCTATCAATACTTATGCTATGAAATGTTGCCCCCAATATTCAGATGTTAGGATGCAGGGCAATCATGAAAAATAAGAATACAAAAAGACAAATGAGCCTTGCATCAATAAATAGATAGTAACTTTAGCCAGATGTATAGATAATACAGTATTGGTATCTGTATGGCATTGGTTCCAGAATCCCTTCCATCCACTCCACAGATACCCAAATCCATGGATGCACAAGTCCGTGATATAAAATGGCATCATATTTGCATATAACCTATGCACATCCTCTTGTATACTTTAAATGAGTATAAAGTATACTTTATATACATATACTTTAAATTGAACTAGATTATTTATACAATATGATGCAAATGTTATGTAAATGTTGTTATACTGTATTGCTTTTTATTTGTATATATTTTTTAACTGTTGTATTTTTTTTTCCACAAATATTTTTGGTCTTCAGTTCCTTGAATTGGTGAATGCAGAAACCGCAGATACAGAAGGCCAACTTCGTTGCTTAGTCCAAGAGTAAAGTATGACGATAGAAGAGAACCATGGAAAAAAGCTTCAAAGGACTCTAATATTGCATGCTCAGGAACAGAATACCAAGTGTTCAGAGATATATTTATTGCCCAGGTGTAACCCTGAGGAAAAATTTCCCAGTTTCCATATCAAAATTAATTCATTTTGATAAAGAAACATCATAAAATGTTTCTTTAAATGTAGTTTGATTTTTTAATAACAATAACTAAAGAATAGGTAAAATAATGCGTTTTCTTTTAGACTTCATGTCCTGATTTGGGATTGGAAAGGTGTGGTTACTTCAGGGGCAATGTTCAGTCTTCTATTTGCAGTCTGGAGTTAGCATGAGGATCAGGATCCTCAGTGGGGCCAAAATAATTTCAATCAAATTGCAGCCCATCTAGTTCTCCGATTCCTGACATATTAAAAAATGCAATATATTTGTCAAGTTGAATGAAATCTTTCCTAATATAACCAAAACGAATTTTCTTTAATCACTGAGAACATAATGTGGTCATGATATAACCCTGAAAAGTTAATCAAGAAAAGTCATATCTCTCCACAGAAAAGCAAAGATAATATCGAATTTTCATCAACTGTGTCTAATTCCTATGGTTCACAGAAAGAGTGAGAAAATTCTGTCTGTAAAATTTCATCTTAGAGATAGGGAAAAAAAATAAAACCAAATTGACTTTCCTACTCTCTACTTTCATACAACGCAACACTTTCAACACCAGATATGTGGGGATCTTTCCCCAACCAAGCAATGCTCCAGCAGACACTGGCTGGATGTCCTCTTATTCAATTCAACTCTGACACTACCTACCTGGAGATAGCTTCAGAACCCACAAGCTGAGGGCTCAGTCCCATAAGACTGTCCCTTACCTTACACACTAGTCACAACTAGTAGGTTTTCACCTATATAAATGGAGGTTTCCACAACCCCCTTCTCAGGTTTCATTAATTTGCTAGAATGGCTGACAGAGCTCATTTATTATAAAGAATATTACAAAGGCTACAGATGAACAGCTAGATGGAAGAGATGCACAGGGAAAGGCATATGGGAAGGGGCCTGAGCTTCTCTGCCCTCTCCAGGTGCCCTCCCCTCTGGGAACCTCCACTTGTTCAGCAACCAGAAGCTCCCCAAATCCTGTCCTTTGGGTTTTTATGGAAGTCATTCCATAGGCACAACTGATTAAATCATTGGCCATTGGTGATCAACTTAACTTTCAACAACGGAGGTTGATAGGTGAGGTTGAAACTTCCGACTCTCTAATAACATGGTTGATTCCCCCAGGAACAATCCCCCAACCTGAGACTATCCAGGAGGCCACCAAGAGTCACCTCACTAGAGCAAAAGATGCTTCTATCACCCAGGAAATTTTAAGGATTTAGGAGCTCTGTGTCAGATGTCGTCACTCAGGAAATTACAAAGGTCTTAGGAACTCTGTGTCAGGAACCAGGGGCAGAGACCAAATATTAGATCAAAGGATTCTAACACCCCATCTATAAGGGTTTTAGGAGCTGTATGTCAGGAAACATAGACAAAGACAAAATATATATTTCACAATATCAGAGTTCATGATGGAGAAGAACACAGAAATTAAACAGATATTAATGCATGTGGAGAGAGATTATTCTTTCTAGAGGATGAATTTTATTTAAAAAAATAGTAAAGAAATTCAACAGAAGGTAAGGGAAGGTGGCAGAGAGGAAGGAAGCTTCTTGACTGACAAGGTATGGTGGGACCCACGTAAATAAACAGCATACAGGATAAGGGGAGACGGGGCAAGTGCTCTAGCCAGATAATTGGCCCAGGGTAATAGGGATAGGCTATTATTACGGGATAAGTTATTTAAGAGCATCTCTATGTTGGAAAATTCCATGGATTTTCAAGGCCAACATCTTTCCTTTGTCTAGGAGTAAGTCCAAACACTTTTGTTTGATCTTCAAGACCCTCTAGCTAGACTGTCTCTACTTCTCTCCATTCTGACCACACTATGGCCAAACATGCTGCTCTTTCCACATCACTGCTCACACCAGGACTTAGCCTAGAATTACTATTCCAAGCTACCATTTAGCAATACCCACTCCTTGGAAATTCTGCTCCTGTCCACCTTCATTCCAAAAGCAGCCATCACCCAACCTTCTCTGCCACTGTCCTGGTAGCTGGCATGATTTCCTGGAATTGTTTGTCTTAAATCAGACAGGCTCTGTCACTAAGAAGAAAAGGGGCTTGGCAACAGGGACAGGTATTATAGTTGAGAGCAGAATCCGAACCAGGTGGGATCATTTTAGGAGAACCATGTCAACTGTGAGGTTGGTCTTCTGTTGGGTTACCCAGGAGCTCAGAACAAAATGTTCAAGTAGGCACTGTAAAATCAGCATTGACTAAGTCCAGTGTTGGCTCCCAAGCTGGAGCAGGGCTGAGGTTCTGACAGGTCCATTTGGAAAAAAGTATCAACTCTTGGCCAAAAAAGAAATATCTGGCTGCAACAGGAAGATGCTGGGAAGACCATGGACCTGGTAAGAGACTTCATTCATTAGAGCAGGAATCCATTCCTTGGGAAAAAAGAAAAACTATAACTATTTTGGCATCTACTACTATTACTATTACTACTACTACTAACAGTACTAATATTTTCATCAGTTGAATCTCTTCTCTGTATTAGATTCTATAGCAAGTTACCTCATTAATTCCATACAATATCTTTCAGGTGGCATATTATCATCTCCTTTTTGCAGAAAAGGGTTATGTGACTGGATTGACAGAAAAAGTGGCAGAGGTCGGATTCAAACCAAGACCTCTAGACCCCAAAGCTCACACAATGTCCTTTAAGTCACATTGCCCCTACAAATACTGACAAGCTGACATGGAAGTGAGGCTAAGCTGTGCTTTGAGCAGTGGGTGGGAGTTGTCTGTGATTAAAGGGTAAATGATGGTCTGGGGTAAGCCCCAGGCACACTAGATCTTAGGCTGTTTGCTGCAAAACTAATTTATTTCTCTGCCTATAGGAAGGGCTGAACTTTTTTTCATACTTCCTGCCCAGGGGAGTTTGGGTCAGGGACTGAGCATGGTTGAGTCTGTAGGTAACAGTGGCTCTGGAAGACAAGGGCTGGCATAGTCTATTTATCTTCCCAGCTGGAGGGTGAGCTCATTGATGAGAATGCCTGTGGCTTGGATATCTTCTCTACTTGTCCTAGAGGCTGGCTCACAGTAGGTCCTCAGTGTGTGCTTACTGATGGATTGATTGGTCGATTGACTGATAGGCCAATTTTTACCAATTAAAAGACCATTAGGGAAAGCAACAATGGGTTCGGTTCTTCCATTATCCATTATCCCTCTATGCTTTCTCAGACCTGCCTTGCAGAGATGTGACTTATTGCTTCCCCTCTCCCTCCTCCTTCTCAGAAAACATGACATGACCTTTCTAGCTCCACAGAATATATTTACTTTCCCCCTGGGTACTTTCAATTTGTATTAAGCAAAACAATGCTTACATTGCTTTCTCCTCTGTCCTTAATAAATGGGAGCCCTGACTGTCCTCAGTGTCCCAGACAAATAAATGATCCAAATCACATAACTCTGAGCAGATCTCCTGTCCCAGTTCAGCCCAGTAGGGCAATGGCTGTACACACATCCCATCCTCCACCTCTCATCTCTCCCCCGTTACATATTGCAATACTCTGACTAACTTGTTTAAGACATGAAGAATGGGGCAGTAAGCTGAGTGCCTGCAGGACAACACATGCCAGTCTCCTATACTGGTCAATAGAATTGGTCAGGCACCAGCACACAGGAAGACAGATGTCCAATGAGTCAGGTCCTTCATCACAAGGGTCTATCACCTGTGGTTCTGGGCATCGACTGCATCAGATAAGGTCAAGCCCTTGTTGGCTAAAAGCCACACAAGCCCTCACCTGGGATATCTCATTCACTGAGATGCTGCAGAGTCCTCTCCCAGGAATCCTGAAGTTCCCTAAATAGAAGCATGGTTTCTTTGTCCAGTGCTTGTGTTATTATCCTTCAGAATATATATTTGTCAACGCTATCTTACTAATATTGGCAGGGTGAATATTAATTTATTGTCTGAATCAAGAGACTTTTTAGAATAAAAGAGCTCACTATTAATAAGTATACAGAGATAACAAGCACAAATTAAGGCTGCTCTGAGAAAACCAGGGTATGTGATTACCCTAATATTGGCTTCTCAAATTGCAACATGAGCTCCCTGTGAGCAGAGTCAGTGGCCCTTCCTCCTCTCTCCCATCCTCACCCCATAACCTGCAGTCCTCATTCAGCATGAAGTTCCAGAGTTCTCTACACACTCATTCAAGTGGCCCCTGTTACTCTGTAGGTTTAAGTGTATGGGAGTATTGTCTTCAAGTTCAGGACCACCTAGTCCTGTCCAAATGAGCATCAGTGTTACAAAGAATTTCAATCAACTCTTTCTCCTTTGTCTAAGCTCTTGGCCAACTTGGATGAGTTTAGTTTTCTTACTTTACAAGCAATCAGACTGTGGCCTAGGAAATCTGACAGCCGCAGGAGTGCCACAGCAGGTACAAGAACTGGGACAGTGGGGAGCTGGGATCCCAAAGCACCAAGTGGAATCTTTCTGAAGCATCAACCTTGTGCATCAAATGCCAAAGTCAGACAAGGCCAACAGCCGGCTGGACAAATGCCCAAGACTCCTTCTCCATTCTAGGGATTCCTGAGAATGCTGTGGGTATTTCCTGACCCTTCTTGCACAATGTCTTCAGACTAGCTGCTTTGCCATACCACAGCCCTTCTCTACTGCACACTCACAGCCAAATCCCTTGCACCTAGTTTCAGGGGTTCTTGCATAGCAGCAGCAGGAGCTTAAAAGATTATCTGTTTGTCATACCTTGGCTTCCTGGCCTCAGCAGCACCAGTTCTGGGTGTCTAGCTCTGAGTCCTCATGGGGTATTATCAGTGCTGTGTTTGGAGGTGGTGGTCCCCATTTATCTTTGGAGGCTCCACTATATCTCTTTTTCCTCTCATTTTTAAAATAAAAATAGCTATTCTCTGGGAGAAGATACCCATTATCTCCCCATCCCTGGAATTCTATGGGGATCTTTGTACCCTGGGGCTCCCTGAGCTATCAGGAAACCTGAAGTGAGCATTTAGTCTTCTGTCAGTAGCACATTTGGACACTGTTGCAGGCACAATATCCATAATATCTTACTGATTTCCTCCTGCCAGTCCTGTAAGATAGGTGTTGTTATACCTATAGTTTATAACTGGGGAAACTCAGGCTGAGTTTTTAAGTTGCTCACAGGGCTTTCTGGTACACTGCAGATAAAGGGAATAACTTATTAAAAAGAGAGTGAGCATTCTTGCTGAGACACAAACATACAAAGTAAAATAACACTAGATACGTTACTCAAGAAATCCAGAGAAGAGGCCCAAAAAGTTATACTTCGGGAATCCTTCTCAGAAAGATATCTATAATTTCAATGTGAGGGGATTAGCCTACATCGTGTAGTCATTATAAGAAAATCAGTAACCTCCTTCTCCAGAAGTCTGGAAGGACCTGAGATGCAGGTCCCCATGTAGACCCTAGAGGGGGTCCTTAACTATTGTCCTGGGTTCAATAAAGGGAGATGAAACTTTCAATTCTGTGAAGTCTGGCAAAGCTATTTCTAAGAAAATATTAATTTAAGGACTTGCTATATAATACTTTAAACTGTATGATTGTAACTGTACCTGAAAACATGCAAATGAGAGCAAGACAGCAAGAAGATTCCTGCTAAGAGTAGAGATGGAACAATTACAGACAATTAGTTTTCTTTAAAAAATGTCTACCTTCTTACAAAACTATTCTGGTTTGATTTTTTTTAAGTGTAGTGGAGAAGAAAGAACATGAGACTAGAACAAAAGCTCCACTCTTTACTGAGTTTGTGATTTTTATTTCTCTGAGCCTCAGTTTTTTCATCCTATAAATAGAAGCCATAATGATTATGTGATTGTGCACGTAATTTATGTAACCCAATGTCTGGTGCTCAATGTTACTCTCCTTCCCTTCCTAACACTAAGTGAAAATGTTGTACCAAGGTATACCAGGCCTGTCATTTCCAGGTCTTTTCCTATAGAAAAGTTTCCCCAATGTCAGTAAGCTAGCATTAGGACCCCGCTCACTGCCCATAGATCTATCTCCCTCCACCACATGCAAAGCATCAAAAGAACTACTCTGTCCATGAAAATCACAGCACCAGGAGGAGGGAAATCAAACCCAAAATTAATCAAACAGGATATATTTCCCAGAGCAAACATGCATCAATTAGGGGAAATGTTACCATCCAGGTACTGGGTTTGCAATTTCACGAGGGACTCATAAGGTGAATAAACTTAAGCTCTGGCATTGATTATGGAAAGCAGTGGCTGTGTGATGTCAGGGCTGCTGTGATCAGTCTGGCCAGAAATTCACTTTTCAGTGTCTTGATTCCTGGGATTACCTTTGTGCTGACTGACAGCCAAAGAAAGAAAAACTGCACTGCTTAATGGAAAACTTTCTCTGATCTGTTCATCTAATAGCTGGGCAATACAACCAATGCTGATTTTCTTTCGTGTTTTTCAATTATATACGTTCCTTAAATCAGAGCAAGCCAAAGCAAGAAATTCTTCATTACCCCTTCTGCGTATAAGGCATGATATTAGGCACAGTGAAGGGTATGGAGATGAGAAAAATAGCCTCTTCCCTCTGGGAGAAAATGGGAGGAAAACCCCCAATAATTGCTACTGGGACCTTGTTCTAGGCCAAATACCATTTCCCAGGCTTCAGGTTTACTAATACCTATTTTTCCCCCACAATCATATGAAGTAGGTGTATTGTTCCCATTCTCTGAATGAGAAGACAGGCTCAGAGAGATCATTGATTTGAGCCCTGGCTTGTTGAACTCTGAAGTCCCTATACCTCATGGCTTCATAATCTATTCCCAAACCAATGTCCAAAAATCATCCTTCTCTGCACAGACCACAAAATAGGGTAGAAGCTAGGGAGCAGCAGGGCATTACCCCAGGCTCATTTGTACAATCTCAACACTCAGGCATCTGCCTCCTCAAACTGGCTGCATTCCCCAGGAAAGTGCCCTCATCTCGGCAGTGAGAACCAATCACTCCTTCCTCTGAGCTCCCACTACATTTTGTTTGAACCTCTCTTACTTCCTTGGCTTTACCCAAAATAAGCCCTGGTTCATTACATGTCGATTCTTTCTCCAGCCCTTCCGGATCCTATTCATCCTCCAAGATTTGACTCAGATGCCATATCATGAGTTCGGATATTAATTGCTCTCTACCCTGAGCACACACATGCTTCTTCTTATTTTTTAAATCAGATGTGAATTTCAATCCACCAAATCAGTTGCAGAACATGGAACTTTCTTTCTATGACCCGACACTCCTCCGAGATTCTCCTCATCTTATTTGGCCCTCAGCAGTCTCCCTGCAGGTCACAGCCAAGCTATCCCTATCCCCACCTTCATGGTCTCATCGATCAGCCAATCCTTCCTTTATTTCTGTGCCATCCTGGTGTTCAGGAGTCACTTTGATGCTCTCCTTGTCCTTCTTCCTCTAGATGAGCCGAGCAGTCACTCCAACTCTGTGGCCTTGCTGCTTCCCTGAAGCTCCGTTAGAGAAGCGGGGCTCCTCTGCTCTCAGATTCCACAAACTCATCTGGAATTCTCAGCTTTCCAGGGGCTCTGCCAGTGAGTCAGGTCTAGAACCTCCTTCTCTAGGAGCTATTATCATCTTTACTCACATAGCTTTTCCCTCCATTTTCCAACACCGCCAAGACCTAGTCGCAGATATGAGAACATATGCTCAGCCTTTAAATATATATCTAGAATGGGATCAGTGCTATATTCCACCATCTCCTAAAGTTTCCCTTTGTCTGTAATTCTCATCCTTTTCTGTTTTGAAAAAGAATAAAGTTATTTCTGCTTCCAAGATTGTGGCAATCAGATACTCAAAAGTGCTCTCCCACTGCACACTATGTGTTGTATAAAACATAGTTTTGAATGTATTGTTGGGCTTTCAGATTGTAAAGAAACTCTCCAAGCACCCACCCTTCTACTCGAAAGAAAAAAAGACAGATCAAAAAGATAACTGTGACCTGTAAACAAATATGGAAGATAAGGTTTGTCTCAACTAAATGCCAATATTAGCACTATATTCTGGTGAAAATGCCTTGAACCAGCTGAACAGTGGAGTTATTTACCCTCAAACATTCATATTATACTAAAAATCCAAGAGGAAGTTTAAAGAGGTCCTAAGTAGGTAGCAATCTATGACTCATGACAGAAGCAAATAAAATTAGTCTTTGGAAGAAAACATCCTTAATTTAGGTCATATCAGATTTCCAAAATTTAAAGTCAATCAACTAAGAGTTTATAACAAAATATCATCAAGCATACAAGGAAATAAACCATCATAAGGAAGAATCAGCAGAAACAACAAATACAAGATTTAGACACTATACTGGACATCTCTTATATAAGAGTTCTGATACATTTGACCTCAACTGTCTCACATTGTGGTCACTGTTCTCATGACCAGATCTGTGTGGGCTCTGATCAATTTTGTGCAGGTGCAGCCTGAAAGTGTCTCACTTCCTGCCTACCCTACATGTTTCTCGGCATGCTTCCCACCTCCTATCCCAGGGCATCCCTGATGATGCTAAGGTGTGAGACACTGGGAGACCCTGGTCAGTGTCCACACACATGGAAACCAGGAGTATGGGTCATTCAATGTCGCATGGGCAAAACTAACTGATGGGAGAGAGGAACCAATGGAAAAATTCTTTCTCATCCCTCTCCCTAAATGGAAGATCCTGGGAAGTAGTTTATATGGTTTCATGAGACACTATTGCATAGAATAGACCTATGCTATGGAATAGTCAGTTGCATTAGTAACAGCTAGCTAACAGCACATCTTCATTTAGACTGGGCCTCCTTCCCAACTACACCTATCTTTGCCCTCACTCCTGCTCCCTAGGATTGTACTCCCTCAAAGAAAGTCACATATAACTTCTGATTTCTGGAAAATCTAGTGTAAGTCAGTCAAGAACTTTAGATATTGCAGTTATCAGATAAAATATATTACAACTATATGTGAAATGTTTTTTAGAATACAAATAAAGAGGCAAGCAAATAAACACTATAAAATAGTCAAGAAAATTAGAAAAAAGGTACAAAATAAAAATGAAAAGCATAATTGTTAAAAATAAATTTTTAAAAAACTCACTGGATATAATAAATAATAGCAATGATAAGGCTGAAGAGAGAATTTGCAAACTGGAAGATCTATCTGAAATAGTTACCCAGAGTGTAGCCCAGGGAACAAGAAGATTAAAAATATAGAATTAAGATATATGGTGGTGCTATGGTCTGAAATGTGTCTCCCCAAATTCATATTTTGAAAGCTGATCACTAATGTGAGAGTGTTAGAAGGTGGAACCATTCATTGGGAGGTGATGAGATTAGTGTCCTTATAAAGGAGGCTTCAGAGAGCTGCCTTGTCCTTTCCACCATGTGAGGACACAGGAAGAATACATCATTCTGCGAACCAAGAAATGGGCCTTCATCAGACACTAAATCAGCTGGTGACTTGATCTTGGACCTCCCAGCATCCAGAATTGTGAAAAATAAATTTCTGTTGTTTACAGGTCACCCAGTTTATGGTGTTTTTTTACAGTGGCCCTAATGAACTAAGACAGGTGTACAGAATAAGAAGGTCTAACATATATTTAATAAGAATCCCAGAGATAACAGAAAAAAATGGTGGAAAGGAAATATTTAAAAAGTGGGTGAGAAGAAAGACATGAATCCATAGGTGCAAAAGTACCATATTTACCAACCAAGATGCATAAAACCTACACAAGGTAAAGCAGAATGCCAAAGACAAAAAAAAATGTTATCAAAATCAGTCCAGTGGGGGAAGGGAAGACAGGTCTCTTACAAAAACTGACAATTAGACAGACAGTATTAGTCAGGGTTCTTCCAAGAAACGGAATCAATAAAATGTATATATATAGAGAAAGAAATTTATTATAAGGAATTGGCTCATGTGATTATGGAGGCCAACAAGTGCCAATATCTGCAGGGTGAGTCAGCAAGCTGGAGACTCAGGAGAACTGATGCTGTACATTCCAGTTCAAAGGTCAGCAGGCTTGAGACCCAGGAAGAGCCAATGTTTCAGTTTGAGTCATGTTTTTTTTTTGTATCAGAATATTATGGGGATACAAATGTTTAGGTTACATATATTGCCTTTGCCCTGCCAGAGTCAGAGCTACAAGTATGTCCATCCCCCAGATGGTGTGCACCATACCCACTAGGTGTGAATATGCCCATCCCTCCTCACCCCTCCCATCTGCCTGACACCCAGTGAATGTTACTACTATATGTGCACTTAAGTGTTGCCAATTAATACCAATTTGATGATGAGTACATGTGGTGTTTGTTTTTCCATTCTTGTGATACTTAACTTAGTAGAATGGGCTCCAGCTCCATCCAGGATAATACAAAAGGTGCTAGATCACCATTGGTTTTTGTGGCTGAGTAATACTACAAGGTATACATACACATTTTATTAATCCACTCATGTATTGATAGGCACTTGGGTTATTTCCACATCTTTGTAACTGTGAACTGTGCTGCTATAAACATTCAAGTGCAGGTGTCTTTTTTATAGGATGTCTTTCCTTTGGGTAGATGCCCAGTAATGGGATTGCTGGATCAAAGGCAGAAAAAAGCTGGCCTTCTAGTTCAGAAGCCATCAGGCAGGAAGAATCCTCTTATTTGGAGGAGGGTCAGCCTTTCTGTTCAGGCCTTTAACTAATTAGATAAGGCCCACCCCCACATTAGGGAGTGCAAGCTGCTACTTTATTTAGTCTTCCAATTTAAATTTAATTTTATCCAGACACACCCAGAATAATGTTTGACCAACTATCTGTGGACCCCATGGCCTAGTCAATTGACACATAAAATTAACTATAACACTCACTATAATTTCTTCTTCTTTTTTTTTTAGACAAAGACTTTGCTCTATCACCCAGGCTGATGTGCAGTGGCACAATCATAGCTCACTGCAGCCTGAAACTTCCAGGCTCAAGCAATCCTCCTGCCTCAGTCTCCCAAGTGGCTAGGACTACAGCTGTGTGCCACCATGCTGACTAATATTTTATTTTTTGTAGAGACAGGGTCTCACTATGTTGCTCAGGCTGGTCTCAAACTCCTGGCCTCAAGTGATCCCCCCACTTTGGCCTTCCAAAATGCTGGGATTACAGGCATGAACCACTGTACCTGGCTTCACTATAACTTCTTGATTAAAATGATGGATGTTTGAAAACAAAGGAATATCTTCAAAGTGCTAAATGAAAATTACTATGAACTTAACATTGTATAAGCAACAAAAATGTCCTTTGAAATGTGATAAAGAGTCTTACATCAAAATGTATCACCAATAGATATTCACTTAATAAAATGTATATATCCTAAACAGAAAGAAGGAAAACTATCCCAGAAGAAGCTCTGAAAAGTAACATATTGTAAGAAAAAAAATGTTAAACATTAGGTAAATATAAGCAACTATTCTCTGTGTAAAATAATAATATACAGTTTGTGGATTTAAAAAAAGAGAACGATAATACTTGCTAATAATACCATGTGTAAATCAGTAGTGAAGTAATTCAAGTTAAGTATTATAAGGCTCTTACATTTTTCAGAAAGTTACAATATTAATTTCAGATTTCACTACATGTGAATGGCAAATACTTAGGATAATCATCAAAAATATAAATATAATTTATAACTTCATTAGAAGAAAAACAACAAAAAAAGAAAAACAACAAACAAAATATTTCTTAATAAAAAAAAAAGCCCCCAAAATGGAGAAAAAGTGAAGCAGAACTATATGGATCAGATAAAAAATAAAATAGTAAACATAAGCCCAAATATATTGCTACCCTTGATGAGCACAAATGGATTAAACTTTCCAGTTCAAGGCAGAAATTGTCAGTTGGATAATTAAGCAAAACCTAACGAATATGCTCTTTGCAAGACACATACCTAAAATATAAGAAAGAAATAGCAAGTTTAAAGTAAAAGGATGGTAAAAGAGATACCAGGAGAATATTAACCAAAAGAAAACAGGAGTTGCTGCTATGTTATTATCAGACAAACTAGATGTGATAGGCATCTAGATCATCTTGAAGATGGTCCTCCAGTGATCTCTGCCTCCTGGTAGTCCCAACCTTGTGCTGTCCTCTTTCCTTGAGTAATTTGTTTCTTTGTCTTTGTTTTCTTTTTTTTCTATTAATATATTTTTTAGTACAGATGGTGGTCTCACTCTTGGGCAGGCTGGGCTCAAACTCCTGACCTCAAGTGATCCTCCCCCACTCGGTCTCACCAGAGTGCTAGAATTATAGTGTGAGCCACTGCACCTGGCCCAGTAATTTGCTTCTAACCAAGAGAATACAATGTTGAAGTGATGTCACCTCCATGATGTCATTACAAAATGTTATAACTTTCATCTTGCTGGCAGACTGTCCATGCCGCTTCCTCGGTGTGCACACTTTGAGGAAGCACAGAGGCCCAGTAAGGCAAGGAGCTGAGTGCAGCCACTGGTCAACCATCCGTGAGTAACTAACTGAGACCCTCAGTCCAGCTGCCTTTGAGGAAAGGATGCTGCTGACAACCACTGAGCAAGTTTTCTAGGGACCCTTTCCCAGGCTCGTCCTTCCCCTTCAGATGAGATCACAGATCCCAGACCGACACCTTAATATTATAACAAGCAGCCTTGTGACAGATTATGGAATGCAGACCCAGTGAAGCCCTGCCCAGATTCCTGACACAGAAACTTTGGGAGAGCAAATGTATGTTGTTTAAAGCCAGTAAGTCTGGGGGCTGTTACTCAGAAAAAGATAAATAACATGCTAAACTTTACACAGAGAAGCCTTGTTAGATATGGAGAGGGCTGCTACTTAAGAAAAAGGTTCAATTAACCAGGAAAACATAGCTATTCTAAACTTGTATGACTCTAATGTAATAGACTCAAGCTATACACTGAAATCAGAATTTTGGGGAAGTGCAGATGCGGTACAAAGAGACCTGGGTGAGGAACGACAACCCAGACCCTATGCTTGACTCTGCTGCTAATTTTCCCTATAATCTTGTGCAAACAGTGTCATTTTCCTAAGCCTAAAATTCCTACATTTCTGTGACATATTTGATGATAAACTGTGTGCCCAATATGTTTTGTTTCCTTTTCTTTGTAAATTTCTTTAAGTCAATAAACATTAGTCAAATGAAATAAATTATGAATGTTATCACAAGTGCATGTGTTTCTCTTTCATGTAACTAACACTGGTGGGGAAGTTCTTTAGGGTTCCTGGACCAGTCCAAGCAAATACTACATCTTGCTAGTTCTAGTACACTGAAGAGCAGGCCAATTATGAATACAGAAAGCCGGGAGAGTTTAGCTCAAAAAGAACCAAAGGAGCCCCCTGGGACATGTCCCACTCCTCCACCTAAAGTATCATACAAAATTTTGTGTGATTTGCTCCTCCCCTTTTTTTTATTCAGTAGGTTAAGTCATCATGATTGAAGAACAGAAGCCACATGAGCCACAAGCAAGAAAGCTACATTCTTGGTAGAACAACTTACCCCAGAGAATTTGCTTTCAGGGGTGAAGTAAAGGAATCCTCTGCAGAAATTTAAAGGCCACATAAATAGGAGCACATTGAGGCTGATCGTACCTTGCCCCTTCCAATAGGTAAAGACATTAAATAATGCAGAAGTCAGTCTACCAGGTATTGATTTGGCATAAAAAGTCTCACTGGTGAAATGACACATTTGTGTCAAAAATACAATAAGAAGTTGCAATACAAAAAAGAAATATGCATTCAGAAAAAAAAACATATCTCTGTACATTTCTTTTTCCTTCCACTTTGTAAATATAAGCCCTGATTCTTTGTCTTCAGGCAGAAATTTAGCCATATTCTCCTGCAGGTAAGTCATCTACAAATTCTAGCCTGAGGGTAGACTTTTTTACTTTGTATTTAATGCTGTTTGAAGATGCCTGAGTGGATCTTATGAAATTCCCAGCATCACAGGAGAGGTTTGTATTTTCCATTTAACCCCTGAGTTCTGTCTCCTCTTCACAAATTGTCTCTACGCTGCAGGCGGCCGCCTCCAGCCTGGAGCTGCCTAAGCCGAGAGGCGCCTGCGTGAATCTTTCAGGACACCATTGAATTTGGCATAAATATTTTCACCAAGTCCTGTCCCAAATTTGGAAATAGCCTTATGAAATCAGGACATATTTCCAGCCTGGAAACAGAGGCTGATCCTTACACCCGGAGGAAAGAAAGAGACTGCATTGACTTATTTTCAAATTCTGGCTCGGCCACTCGCTTAACTTGGGGTAAAGTTTTTAATTGTTTTTACCCTCAGTTGTCTCATCTGTAATATGGGAATGATGGTAGCTCCTGCCTCAGAGGTCCTCTCTGAAAAAATAAATTTTAAAATGCATGTAAAGTGTTTAACACAGAACCTGGCATGTAAAAATTTTAACAGTTTTTCTAGTTTTTAATAAAAACATAATTATCACCACCATCATTAATATGATAGCTTATAAAACTTAGTCACCATATCCCTCTTGCACAAAAGAAAAACACCTGAGAATTTTATTGTGTTAGAACTCCCTGACCAGTTATAAACCAGCTAACACAGTGCTGCAAGGACCACAAAGATAAACTCCTCACCCTACTATTTTGTAGACCAGAAACCAGATTTTCAGAGAGGGCAAGGAAATTGCTCAAGTTCACACAGCAGGGTCATTCATAGTCTTACAGACAAATCGCAAGATTCACATTAACCAAAGCAGAGTCAGCAGGGATCCTGTAAAGTTAATTCAAATAGCTCACCCCTAAAGTTAATATATTTTTAGGACTGATAAAGCTCATGTAATGGGGAGTGCTCGAGAATCCAAATCTACTTGGCATTCTCAGAAGCGTCCTTGGGCTGCTTGAAGATTCGCAGCCTATAGCTTTTGGCAGTCCCCAAAGAGGGAGCTCTTTCCACTAACAAAATACAAAATGCAAAATTAATAAAAAGACCCTTTGAAACTGACAAATGTGCCTCAGGCAAACTATCTGCCCAGCAGCTGGTTAAAATTTAATCAGTTTTTTAAAAAAAATTTTTTTCAGGCCTGTACATCTTTTGTATGGAGCTCCCCAGTCTGAGTGTGGTCAAAGTTTGTTAAACAAGAAATAATAGCCAAGGCTTTTTAATTCTGCAAATAAGCAGAGGATGCTTTAAATGGTTCTGCAACATTCAAGAAACTAATTGCTCAGGTTTCAACAAAGCTGGATAATTCTTTAATAATTTCTGTTCTTTCTCTTGGAAAACCTAAATTGGCAACTTATGTGCTGTGCAGAGAATCTTAACATCAATTTAGGCTTATGAATTACACTGTGGCTTTTTCTGGGAAGTTGATTGAGCCCTAGATAGAGAGGTGAGGTAAAAGAAGAGAGAGAGGGAAAGAATGAAAATGAACATGAGCATGAATCAACTGACATGATGAGGTTTGTATAAAAAACTCTTTAAGAACTTAGTGAACAGCTTTCCTCTGTCACTGTCACTAGGACACTGAAGACCAGGGGATTTTCAACTCTTGGCTAAACAGGAGACTAAAAGGCCTAGCCCAAATTTGATTTCTTTTACCTGCTTTCCTCCGATAAACACGCCTAAAATAAAAGTCTACAGTGAAACCTATTAGTAGATAAGCAACCATCTAAGATGGAGACTATCCACGAAGAAATTAGGCAAGTCCCCAATTGTCCACAACTGTAGCAACCATCACAGCTTCTCCTGTTCCAAATTCATAAAGGAGGGAAGAGTGGTTGGGAAGAGAGCAGAGTTACAGTCCACGGCAAACAAGAGGAGTTACTTTTGTGATTTGGCTTTGCAAGAGATGAAGGAACTTGAGTCATCTAAAACACCAAGGCCTTGGAACTGAACTCCTAGGGCGAGCCGGGCAAGGGCATGGGGAGAAGGTGAGAGATGAGTCAGGTTAGAATGTCCTCTCGGTGCTGTTACGGTCTGTTTCTTGGAGGTGGGCATAGACAGGTCTTGGAAGGGGAGGGAAATTTCCCTCTCAAATAAACACAGTAGATAATTGCTAATAAATGCTTTATCTAATCAGAAGAATCCAAGTCATTTGTACGTCTCTGGCCATAACTAGATCAATGCTGCTTTATTTCAAGATAAAGTCTGGCAACTCTTCTAATAAAGGAAGGAATAATACCCATGAATGCTTCGTCCTCAACACTGTGAGAGGTGGGCTAGTGGAGAGGGATTATTACTGTCTTGAGAATTGGGTCTACACCTCAATCTCGGTTCTCCATATACAAACTACTTGACCTAAACAATTGATTTTACTTCTTTAAAGCTCATTTTCTCATTATAAATTGAAACCATACCTGATTGTCAGAGTTATTGGAAAGATTGAATTATATAATGGTTAGAACATGCATAGTATATGACCTATTACAGATTGTTTCCTACATACATTATTATATACTTGCTAACCATACACCCAGGAGCTCAGGTAATTATTGTTCTCCTGTCAAGTTTTGAGTCCTATTAACTCACCTGCTTCCCTGGTTCCAAATCCTTGCCTCCCATGTTATTTTTGTTCTGGCCTCACTTGGCACTTGTGCTCACTGGAAAGCCCAATAACTAATTCCTGGTTTCATATTGTGATTCCACTCTTTGCTTCTGAGGTCTTTTGTTAACCTGAGGTCTAGGTTAACAAAACTCTGGAAAACAGTAAACTAACAATACCAATAATAATTGCTGACCCTTACTTGGTGCTTAATGTGCCAGAAACTGTTCGAAGAAGTTTAAATATTAAGCCTCAAGACAAACACATAAACTAGATATTATTTTATCTCCATTTTGCAAATGAGGAAACCAAATAAGAGAGAGATGAAGTGACTTCTCTAAGTCACACAGCAAAGCCGGGATTTGGACGCAGGCAGCTGAGCTGCAAAAGTTTTGTTTTTAAGCTACAGCTAAAGTTAAAACTAAAGCTAGTCTGCGGTGGTTGGATAAGTGGCATTGGTTGAGAGCTTGAAATGTGCACACTACCCATTGAATTAAATGCTCAATATGTTTTATATATTTAATTCTTCACAATGACCCCGTCAAGTAAGTGATCTTATTAATTTCACTTCCAGATGAGAAAATGGAAGCTGAGATATGTTCAGTGATTTATTCCAAGTCTATCTGATGACAGAGCTGACTGCTTAACTGAAATCGTGGCACTACCTACAAATGCATATATCATCTAAGTCGTCCTCAAGGGAAGTGCTAATATGTTAACATCCAGAAACTGAGTAAACATTTCATATTCAAAGACTTTTGTCCCTCTCTAATCACTCCCCAGTTTGGCGTATGCAACTAGAATTTTCCTACAAATCAGCTTTTTGGATTCCAAGATTTTTTTGTTTGCCCCATTCTCCTAGCTGCAGTCACAGCTGGCCCCAAATATGCCTGCTTTTGTATTAATACATTTTTAGCTGTCCATGTCTGGAAATTGACTCTGGCCCTAACAGAAATCATATGAAATATTTTAAATTATTAAATTAAATTAAATATTTCACAATGATTTGTTAAAATGCTCTAGTGATATTGTGTTTCTATGTATTTATAAAAGTATTTTCCAACTGCTTATTTGCTTTACATATGTTGATTCTACATTATTAAGTATATAAAAATTGATAGCAGTTATATTTTTGTTATAGATTATACCCTTCTTCTTTAAAAAATTATCTTCTATAGGGAACATCTATTATTTTTTCTGCCCAATATCAATCCTTCTTCTACTAAAATACCTTCAAATTCCTTAGAAGAAACAACTCCTTCCTCAAGCTTCGTTCATGGGATTCGACTGGAATTAAGCAACAGTGGACCTATGACCTAAGAGAATCAGATGGTGTACTCCAATCTTTCAGCCACTGTAATTGATTTAGAGATAGACACACGATTTAGTTCCTGATTATGAGAGTCAGGTGCAGAATTAAAAAGAACAATCTCCAATTGCTTACTTGACACCTTTACTTGGGTATGCAACAGACATCTTAAATTTAATTTTGCCATAATAAAACAGCAGCCAATAGTTTTGATTTTGCTGTTTTTTTCCCTCTTCATTTTGCTATCCCTACATTCTTTCCCCAAACCCATTCCTTTCACAGTCTGCACGTTAGGCAATTCATCAGCAAATCCCGTTAGCTTTTCCTCCAGAACATTCAAATCTATCCACTGTTCTCCATCTCTGTATCATCATAGTCCACGCTACCATATGCTTTCCTCAAATTAATGAAATAGCCACTTAACTGGCTCCTCACCTCCTACAATCCACTTTCTACACAGCAGTCCATGTGATCTTTCTATTAGGTTTTTTGTTTGTTTTTGCATGATCTTTTAAAACATAACTATTTGATGTCCTTTTCCTTCTTAAAGAGCCCAGGAGCTTCCAATCATTCTGGATTAAAGTTCAAAGGTTTCTAAGTTTTCTGAACCATTGTTTTAGGAATCATTTCAAAGAAAGCACATATTGGAATTTATTTTACCCCATCTAAGAGTTTTAAGTTTCAATAAATTATTTCCTCATTTTTTTATATATTGCAATGGATATATTTCATCTTGCTTACATGTGTCATATTATTTTTCGTTTTTAATACTTCCTGGCTGATTTCTTCTTCTTTTCTGCTTCATGTACTTTTCCTTCTTCTAATCTCTTTCTACATACTCTGGTTTCTCTTCAGATCATATAAATCTTCTCCTTTTACTAATCTCTTTCTATATTATTTTATTGGGTTATGTTTCTGCTCTTCCCTCCTCCACAACCTTTGATTTGATGGTTCTATGACCACTTCTTTATTCTGTCAGTGCTTATCTTTATAACTACACATTACACATTTAAATCATGTTGCTTGATTTGGAGAACTTAAAATGAACCTTATGTATTAGCCCACCACATGGGAAATGAAGAAATTACTGTGGCCATATTCCTTTCTCTGATCCACACCTATCCATCCTCTGATTTGAAGTGACCCATTTTTAAGGATTTTGGTTCTAACATTTGGTTTCCAAAATTAAACCAATCACAGAAAACTTAAAGCCAACTAAGAATTATACTTATGCCCAAAAGGCAGCATAACTGGCTTTTCAGCTCTGACCCTTGTTTTGATTTAACTCAAACAGGGTAAATCTAGTTTCTCTTAGCCCCTAACTTATTTTGTCCAGTCAAGACAATCTCACAAAATCAAGCATGGACATTGTATCAGTCAGGATGGGCTAGGTATGCTGTGTAATAAATCCCAAAGCACAGGGCGGCATGTCCCTTTCAAGTCATTGGGCTGGGAAGTGGGGGAGGATGATGTGCTTGTCACTTTCACATGGGGACCCAGGCTCATGGAACGGCCACCCTCTCATACATTTCCAGTTGTGGGGCCAACCACAAAGAGGGAGAGTCTGTAGGATCTGCCCTAGACTTTTCTTTGTGGGAAGGTTTTGTTATTGTTGAATTACAAATGCTATGTCTTTAATAAGTAAAATGATATTTCTATATTTTTTATTTCTTGTGTCAGTTTATGCAAGTTGTGTTTCTGAAATAATTTGAGTTCCTTGAGAACTCTATGCTGTTGAAATTATTGCCATAAAATTGTTTATATATAGACTTTTTTTCCTTTTAATGTTTAGAGGATTAGTAGCAATATTCCCTCTTTCATTACCAATATTAGTAATTTGTAACTTTTTGTTGATCAGTCTATGATTTATCAATTTTATTAATATTTTTATAAAACCAACTTTGGGCCTTATTGTTTCACTATCTTTTTTTTATGTTACTGATTTATGCTTTTATTTTTATCGTACTCTTGCTTCCATTACTTTGAGCTTATTTCATGGTTTTATCATTGATTTTAAACCTTTATTTTTTCTGATGTAAGCATTTAAAGCTATAAATTTCCCCTAAGCACTGCTTTATCTACACTCCACAAATTTTAATATGTTGTGGTTTTATAATCATTCAGTTTAAGTTATTTTCCAATTTCCCCTGTGATGGCTTTCTGGACTCACATTTTATTTAAAAGTATCTTAATTTCCAAATATTTTGAGATTTTTCTAAATATTTTATTGTAATTGAATCCTAAATTTTTACTGTATGGTCATAAAACTAATCCAATAAGATTGCATTTTTTTTTGAAATTTATTAAAACTTGTTTTATGGCCCAGCATGCCTATTTTGGTAAAGGTTCCATTTGAACCTTCACATTTTTTTTAAAAAAATGTATATACTGCAGTTTTGGGGTATGGTCCCTTTTCAAATCAATTAAGTCATTGAGTAAGATCATCTATATCCTTACTGATATTTTTCCACTTGTTATATCAATTACTGAAAGAAGGGTGTTAAAAATCTCCAAAGATGTGACTTTGTCTACCTTTCTCTTTAGTTCTATAAGTCTTTGCTTCCTATGTTTCAGAGCAATTTCACTTGATCCATATTCTTGTGGGATTGTTACTTCTTCTTGATGAACTAATTCTTTCATCATGATAAAAATATCCCTCTTTATCTCTAATGTTACTCGTATCTCTAAGTCTACTTTATCTGATATTAATATAGCTGATATCAAACCAACTTTCTCATGCTTGTTCTTTGCACAGTATGTTTTTTCTCATCCATTAACTTTCACTCTATCTGTATCTTTTTATCTAAAGTGAATTAATATAAATTGAACATGTTAATGTAATAAGCACCCAGAAGCAGAAATATAACATCACCAGCATGCTGGAAGATACCAATCTTGGCCCTCTGCAGCCACTGCCCCTGAAGGGAATGGCTAACCTGACTGTGAGACCCTAAGATAGTTTTGCCTGTTTTTGGATGCTATGTAAGTGAAACCCTACAGTACGTACACATTGGTCCCTTTTGCTCAACATTAAGTTTGTGAGATTCACTCATGTGGTTATTGTTGTGGTTTATTCATTTACATAGCTGTAAATATCCCCATTGTATTAATAACATCATACAAGTAATTTATCAGTTCTACTGTTGATATACTTCTGGGCTGTTTCCAGATTTGGGCTATTATAAAGAATGCCACAATGAATGTATTTCCCTATACCTTTTGGTGTGGAAAATATATCCATTTTTGTTAGGTATCAGGTAAGTTCATTTCAAAACCTTGTAAATGCCTTTCTTTTAAAATGCTAATACACATTTTGGAACAGTATTCCCAGGGATTCAGAAAGGTGTTTTTATTTCTTCATGCACTTGGAGAACACTTAGAGATTCTGTATCACACAAGTTGTGGCTGAGGTTCAAACAGCAAGAGGTCCCCATTAGCCAACTAATCTTTGTATTTACCAGAAACATGCATCTCAGTGTGAAAATTTCCAGAGGGCAAGCCCCATTTCTTGGTGCTGGATGCCATAAGCATCATAGGCACATATGAGGTGCTAATGATTGCTGGTCTTTAATCGTGTGAATTTAGTGATAACCAGGCTGCCGGTTTGGGGTTGTTCTGCCTAGATTTAGCATGATCCAGACCTCCCTGGATATCTTCCAGAGCTCTAATGGCTTTTCTCCTGCTTCTGTACTAGGCTAGGTTTTAAAATTCACAGGCAGCACTCTCTTATGAGCTCCCTTTTTTCAGTTGCTAGGCTCTCTCCCGCACCCATCCTACTCCAATCACCTATTTCAGTGCCAAGAAAAGGGAAGTGTGAAATTCTACCCAGCTGGAGTTGCTCTAACTGCACATATCAAATGTCATTAGATGGGGAAATAAGTCCCTGGAGGTCTACAAGTCTGCAGAAAATTCCCGGCCTGGCATTTGAGCCTTTCTACAATTTGGCCTACGTAATTTTATCATTTCCCATTGGTTCCAATGCGGCTCTTTCTGATACAGTCACGCTGCTTATCTCAGCACGTCCAATCTACTGAAGATGCACTCCCACCTCCCTGATTTCTTCATGCTATTTCTCCTTCCTAGAAAGTCTGGCCATATCCCTCCTCCTATTCTACCTATTTAAATAAGTCACCATGATTATGTATGTGCACAACGTATCACTATGCCTGAGGCATTCTATTATGTGTGTTTGAGAAATAAATATGGATAAAACACGAACTTGCTTTCAAGAAACTTTCATTTTGTTGGGGAGACAGAAGAACCCACAGAGTGGAGGAGTAAAGGTAATCTCTATGACTGGTGAAGGGAGATGCCTAGATACTGTCAGGATGGCTCTCACGCTTCCATCCAGATTGGAGCTAATCAGAAAGCACTGGTAGTCCGGAGCAACTACATAATTTGCAGAGCACAGTGCCAAGTGAAAATGAGGGGCTTCTTGTTTAAAAATTATCAAGAATTTAAAGGTGGTGGCAACAGGGCATTAAACTAAGGGCAGAGTCCTCTGCGACTACGCAGATTGCCCTTAAAGCCAGCCCCATTGCTAGAGACTATTTCAGGAAGATAAAAGAATACTTCATGCATTTGCCTGTCTCGAGAGGAGATTTAGGCAATCAGTCAAGATTGGAATTGAATTAGTAATGATTAAATAGAAAACTAAGCAAATATCAACAACAAACTAAGACAACTATTACTACTAGGAAAAGGGAGAATGGGTAGAAAAAGGAAAAGAAAAGTAATTGTTCATGTTCATGGCTCAGCTGTGAATACTGTTTGCATAGTATATTAATCAGGGTTATTCAGAGAAACAGAGCCAATAGGATGCATAAAGAGAGAGGAAGAATTATTTTAAGGAATTGGCATACACAATTGTGGGGACTGGCAAGTCCAAAATCTGCAAGGGCAGGCCAGCAGGTTGGAGATTTAGGGAAGAGTTGATGTCTCAGCTCAAGTCAGAAGGCAGCCTGGAGGCAGAATTCTCTCTTCTAAGGGGAACTTCAGTCTTTTTCTGTTAAGGCTTTCAACCAATTGGATGAAGCCCATACACATTACGGACGATAATCTACCTTGCTCAAACTCTGCTGACTGAAATGTTAATTCCATCTAATGAACACCTTCACAGTGACATTTAGACTAGTGTTTGACCAAATATCTGAGTACAATAGCCTAGAAAAGTTGGTATATCAAATTAACCATCATATGTAATCATAATAATTTAAACACTAAATATTGATCTAACCAAAATTATGACAAATTATATTGGAAAAAGAGGGAGGACAGGAAGTGTGCATGTGTGTACAGTGGTGGGGCTGGAGGACAAAGAAATCTAAACCTAATGTTTCATACAACATAGGAGGAAGTCAGGAAATAATAACAAAGCCAACAAATAAAGAAGGTGCAACACAGCCATGTTTCTTAGAGAAAGGCAAGTTGATGCCAACATGATCAGCTTACAGAGGCAAAAAAGGTTTATCTCTGTAGAGGGGACAATGGGTAGACGGGTGTGGGAAAACACTGTTTTGCATAACATACCATGCAGATGTATTTGGCTTCCTAAAATATGTGCATGCATGACCTTGATTTAAAAGTATTAACTCTTTCAGAAAGGAAAAGGAAGAAAAAAAAATCCACAGGAAAAAGAAATAACAAGTCAATTACAAAACAATAGAGACCGATGAGTGCTGACTCGGAGTGAGGCCCACGTCATGAGACTAGGGAAGCCTCCCTGAAGATTGAGAGAGAAGGGAAGGAAGACTCCTCAAAGGGGCACTCACCTAAGTGGAGTAAGAATCTGTCGGAGAATACAACTGGGAAAAGCACTCCAGACAGACATCTTACATGGAGGGCCACTTCTCACAAGTTTCATTTTATTCCTGTACAGAAACTTCCTGGGGGCCCTGTTCAAGTCTCCACTCATACACGACATCTTTGTGCATCTGCCCAGAAAGCTAACCTTCCTTTCTCTGAACTCCTACAGCATATGGAGTTCACCCAACATCCATCAGATTGGTTATTAAGTGAATCTTCTTTCCTTGCTGAAATCCCGAGTGTGTTGGGGTTAGGGTCCACCTAACATTAATAATAACCACAGCCAGCATTTATTGAGCATCTACTCCAGCCTGATCCTGGGCTAGTGCTCTGAATATACATCATTTTAGGCATACAGTTCCCTGTGAGTGAAGGGTTGGTATTATCTCTGCTTTATGGATAAGGAATTTGAGGCTTAGAGAGTTGATCTGACTTGCTGGCTAGGAAGAAACAGAGATAGGATTCAAATAAGATTTCTTATTACAAAGTCCATGCTTTTAACCTCTCTGCCATACTCATTCGCACCACCTTAAACTGCCTGTCTCATTGCAGGTGCTTAGGACAGCATCAAGCACATAGTAGGTGTGTGTAGAATGGTGGTTGATTAAGAGAGAGAGAGTGTGGGCAGCCAGCCATTTGGAAGGTGTCCTGCTGCCCCCTTGCAGAAACCCACATGGAGCCAAATCTCCATCATCAAGCTAAGCTGTCGTGGTGACAGAACATAGCTCTTCTGACCTATGCATCTGATGACAGCTCACTGTGTATAAACAGATGTCAGGTTTAAATCAATCTTGCTTCCTGACATCTTACTGTAAAACAGTAATTACATGCTCATTTTTGAATATGCAGTACTAGGTAAATTATCTGTCTCCACCCTCCTCTCCAAGTTTTAATTTTCTAATATCAATTAAGGGTTTTTTTAAAGAAACTCACAGCAGGAGACATATATAGTGAGGTCGAAACAAAGAGAGAGCATCTGTAGAAGGTGGACAAGAGCAGAGGGTAGTGAGGCAGCACCAATAACGACACGAGAGCAAGGGGACATGGAAACAAAGGTCATCAAAAACAACAGGCAAGCCAGCAGGTCATGGAGAGAGAGCAAGGCAGAGCAGGACTCAATGCAGAACATCCAGGCTTGGCTGGATGCAGTAATATGGGCAATTCCAGTAGAAGTGGGTGTGATCCTGTGGGAAGAACCCAAGGATTGGTTGCTCATCAATGCTCTGGTGCCTGAGGACTTACAGATCTGAGACCTGCCAATTTGAGACTCCTCAGTAGCCCATGCGTGAGACAGGGATCAGCTCCCTGATGATGATAACTCCTCCTCATCCTCCCCCTCCTCCCACCAGAAGATGCTGGTACAGGAGAAGAGATATCCTCTTGTCTCTTGGAAGAGAGTAAGGCCTTTTGGTTCAGATCTGGGTTTGAGTCTCAGTTATTAGCTATGTGATCTCAGGCAAACACTTAAGCTCTCTGAGCTATGGAAGATTAACTATGGAGTCAGCAAGGCTGTACTTTAATTTAATGCTGTGTAACTTTAAGCAAGTTGCTTATGTAAAACTGATTATCTCATAGGGATGTTATGGGGAATAAATGTAAGGCATGTCTTATAAATTCCTTACTTTAGGGCCCATCGCTAATCACAAAATAATAATTTTCATTCTTTAGGACTTTGATGAGTATTCAATTAGACAAGGATACATTTGATGCACCTAGCTCAAAAAACATCAGTTTCCTTCCCTTTTCTCGAAGTGAATTGGTGTTTAATTGTGGATTTGAGGTGTTCACTTTGAGCTCTGTTGGATGGGCAATCCTGGTGGAGATAAGGGGCATCTGACCTTAGCAATCAGTATCTTGTTTTTGGCAGACGGCCAAAATGGAGGAAGGGAACCCAATAGACAGAAATGGAGTAGGACAGACTGACCAGCAGTAAGCCATGGTCCCATCCCTCATTGCTGACCAAATTGGCCCTTTCAATTTGGATTTTGTTCCTTGCCATGGTTCCTCCCTCCAGAACTCTGCAGCAGTTCTGGTTTAGACTGGCCCTCTGGGAATCAAACCTCTGAACTGGCCTATTGACAAGTGTCCAGTCTGGTCCTGCCTTGTCCCCCAGGAAGGGGGCATTTCCATACCCCTTTAACTGATACACCAGTAGTGCCCAGCAGCCCTGTGAGCCCTAGGGCTGTGAGAAGACTGATGGCAGCAGCAGTGACCCTGGGCTGGAAGAGGGGACAGTGCTCAGAGCCACACTTAATTTGAATCTATAACCTTTGAGGTATGGAAGGGGTTTTCATCGGTGTCAGAAGGTTACAGCTTCCTCTTTTATTTCTTTCTTTCTTTATTCTCTTTAAATGTCTCTGAATAGCAGGACTAGTATCCTGCAGAAAGAATCTTTAAGACAGACTCCTGGGATGTACTCCAGACCCACTGATCCAGAATCTCTAGGGTTTGTGAACCTAGAATACGCATTTATTTTTTAAAAGTCTACCCAGTTTAAAAGCCACAGCCTTATACCATGACCCAGTGAGAGCTAAGCTAGCCTGTAATTGAAACTGTAGTGATGAGAAACTTGTACTAAGAGATCTTTTTAAAACAGAAGTTACATACTGTCACTGCTATACTTCAAGCCTCTCAAACGACTTCGTGTAGAGTAAAAGCCCCAGTCTTTGTGATGCTTTCTGCATGTACATGCTCTAGACCCTGCTATGTCCCTGGCCTCATCTCCTCGCACTTTCCCCTCCTTCATTCGGTTCCAGCACCAATGGCCTCTTTGCTGCTCCTTGGACACCCCGCCTGAGTGTGTCCTCAACAGGGGGCCTTTGCACTCTCCCCTGTACCACTCTTCCTCCAGATGACATCCTGGTCTCTCCCTTTACCCATGTATCTCTTCAAATGTCACTTTATCAGTGAGACCTTCCAAGACCAACATACATAAACACCCCCCCTCACTCGTTCTACTCCCAGCTTCCTGATACCCCTTTCACTCATTTGTTTTTACTCATCAAATAGTGTTTATCCCAAGCTTTTCTCCTCTAGGAAGACTCACTTTTCTGGGGGGGCGGGGGGAACTCACTTTAACTTGCTAATGATTAGTACCTTCTTACACTTTGTAACTACTCCATGCCAAACCCTAGAATTTGGAAATTCCCCTCTCTGCCCATACCTGCCATCCGTCCGCTAACACACCTTGTGTTAGTTCTTCACAGAGCTGTGTCCTATACCCACGCTTCATCTTCCCTCCTGGCTGGACTTCCCTGCCTGGCTGACCCCTTCATTACCACTGCCCTTAACCTGCACCCCTCCCCCCCCCGTTTCCCCAGTTCCCTGCAGGTAATCACTGCTGCAGAAAGGCCCAGCAGGAACTGCACCCACTAGCTCTCCCATTGCAAACCAGTGCTTGCCCTTAGTTGGGATGTGAAACATTGTTTAGAGCTGGTCGGCTCATCTCCCTAACTCGTAGCATCCTTTTCTCACAGTTGGTCTGTGGCCTGTAATTTGGGAACTCCTACTATACTAAGACATTACATTAAATGACCTCACTGACTTTGTCACAACTATAACTCATCTGGACTTCTGACAACTAACTTGTTTTAACAGTGTGAAAATACAATGCAGCTTGTAGGTTTTGGCAAAAATCAACAAAAGCATTTACTGCATATTTTATTATTTGTAAATTGTGCACCATCTACACATCCTTTATATCAATAAAATTTATAATAGATTTTTTTAAAAAAGAATCTTCAATAAAGTCAAGAGTTACTTTGCAGAAGTCCACAGAGACAAAAGATGTCTGGAACTCTCCCAGACAAGCATGGGTTGCCTTCCAGGTACTGAGGGGACAGCTGTACAAATGTCCCCTCCAATATCCTGATGGGGACACAGGGCTGGAGCCAGGCTCCTCTACCTTGCCATAAGAAAGCCATTATGATGTCATATGTCTTCTCTCGGTGCCTCGCTTGAAACCACTGCCTGAGTGTAGCACTTGGATCAGGCAAACCTAGCCCCCTTCCTCCCAGATTCCTGGACAGAAACGAGAGAGAAGCTGCTAAAAACGTTCTGAGAGAGTCGGGTAACATGTCTGCTCTGGGAACCAGTCCTTTCTCCCCACCCCCACAACAGTGCCACCCACAGCCCAGAGCTTTCCTCTGCAGGACACTCGGGGCCTGGGCGTGGAAGGCACATGGCCTCTATCGTTCTTCCCTGACGGAGCTGAGGACATTCTAATGTTATTTGCATGGCAACACAGTTGAAATGAAGTGACTCAACATCCCAAAGACCCCAGCCCTCCAATTATGTCTAGGCCAGAAAAGCACAAGGGTCTAGGCCAGAAAAGCACAAGGCCAGCAGCTGGAGTATCAAAGAGTGATAGAGATGCAAAGCAAAATCTACCTATGAAGACTTTTTAGATGCAGATGTATTATTGTAAGAAAGAGCACATCATTCATAACATGGAAGAGTTGCCTTTTATTCAAAAATGAAACATCACACTCTTTCAGAGCTATCACCTAACGCCATTTCAGACCCTACTTTTTAAATGGTTGGAGTGGAGATCCAAAGAGAGTGGAAGACACACAGCTAACTGGGGGCTGAGTCAGAAACAAAGCTGGGTTCTCTGATCTCTCAGGCCAATGGAAAAACTCGGAAGTTTTTGGCTGCTAACCCCCAGCCCACAGCCTAGAATGGCTGTTCTGTAGTCCCTCCCAGCTCCATGGCACATCCCACAGCACAAGCATTATGTGATCTGGCCTTGCTGGCTTCTGGAAGAGCATGTGTTTCCTAACTTATGAACACTTGTGTTTGTTGGCAACTGCTTCTCATTTGCTTCCAGCAAGGTTACTACTGGCCTACCCACCACTAGCTACTAGGGACACCTGTCCCCTCAAATACAGATGCAGCCTGTGACTGCCTCTGCCCAGTGACTGGCAACCCACAGCCCCTGGCTCCCTCTTCAGGATCTTATCTTGCACCTTACTTTGCATGTTACACATTTTTAAAGGAGTCAGATCACCCTTCTTCTAAACATTTTATGATTAACAGTTAGAGTAGTATATGGTTTGGATACTATGCTTACACTTTCTTACAAGTAGTTTTTCCCCAAAACCTCAAAACTTCACATAGATGAGGTGTGTGTCCAAGGACTTATTCTGTTGGTTCAACATGCAAGTGAGAGATATAAGCCTGAATCACATAGGGATTTGGGGCAAGAATATCTTTCCTGGTATGAAGTCTGCAGTTCTACCTTTAAGATTGCTGTCCCCTTTGTTCCTTACCACTTCAGATGCTCCGGTGGCCTCCTGAACTGCCATCATCTTGCTCAGCTCACCACCTTGATTCTCGCCACCTCCAGTTAATCCTACTTACAGCTGCCAGAAAACCGCTCCTAAGGCAAAACTTTGCTCAACAATGTTACTGGCAAAGGCATCCATCCTCAAGTTTAAAAAAAAAAAAATAGATTATCATGCAGCTTTAAAACTCTATGCAGCCCCGCATGGCAGAGTGGGGGCAATGGATCAAGCCTCCAAGGTGAGTAGGCTTGAGAAGAAACCTCAAGTGACATCTAGAAAATGGCCAGATGGGTGCAGCCTTGGACACATGTGAGTGCTGGTAAATGTGTTCATGGCTTTGGGAGCCAGTGTGGGTTTATGTAGGAAAGGGCTCTCCACTGGTGCTCCAGGATCAGCAGCAAAGTTATGTACATGATGTGAATGGTGGCCCCATAGACATGGTAGCCTTGTGCAAGACGCAACCTGAAAATGATACGTGGTGGCCCCGATCAGTGGCTTCCTGCTGCCTTTTAAATAGAGTCTGAACTCCTGGGGAGGCCCTCCTCAACCGGCCTACCAACTTGGACTCCTCAACTGGCCCTGCCTACTTGGTCCTCCCTTCATGTACCTTCTGCTCCAGTCAATCTGAATTCCCTAGTCTCCCCACCTCTCCAGTACCTTCTTCCGTCATACCTTGCTCAAATTGTTCCCTGTCCATGATACATCCATGCCCCAGTCTTCCCATGCCCTAACACTTCCTGCCTTACCAGGCCCTGCCCCTTGAAACTGCAGCTTGGAAGCCCCTCCCTTACCCCTCTGCACCCCCTCCGCACTTACTCCTAGAGCATTGACCCAGCACTTCTGGTACTCAAGGTGTATTTTTCTTAACTCTCGAACTGCTCCTCAAAAATAGATCCCATGTCTCATCCAAACTTATAACACCCAAAGTCTCATACTGAGACCATAAATTGTCAATACCACTAATCTGGCCTCTACCCTCTAACTATCCTACAAGCTCTCACCTGCCCTCTGCCCTCTGCCTTTGCTGATGCCTTCTTATTGCTTCCACCCTCTGACATGCTTTGTGCTTTATCTGACATCTGCCCTCTAATAAGCTCTTACCTAAACTCTATCCTTTGATTTTGTGTTTTTTTTTCTCTGTAACTTCTAAGCAGCTTCTAACTCCAACGTTCTCCACCCTCACCTTTACAGACTTAGACGTAGGAGATCTGGGTCCTAGGGTAGCTCTATCATGCTCCAGCCACAGGGCCCTGAGCAAGTCACTGAACCTCCATGGGCGTCATTGTCTTCATCTATAAAAATTGCAGATTAACCCGGACAATCTCTAAGGTCCTTCTCAAAATTCAACATTTTCAGGTTCTAAAATCCAAATGGCATACGTGTTAATCTGCTATCTACACACATTTACACTATCATTATATTTATATTAAGGGGGGCATGCAAGAAAACGCAAGCCGCAGTTCTAGTAGATACCAGTGATTTTCCTGACCTCCCTGTTCCAATAGGCCCTTTCCTCCGGGAGAGCTTGTTTTTCCTGCAGTCTTTGAACCTCTCACAGGCCTGCTCATTATTTTGTTTTCTGAAGTTAGGCAGGAGCGTTTCTGTGATTAATTAAGCAAAAGGCCCTGGTGCTGGTTGTGCAAAACCCATCAGATAATCACGCCTTTGGGGTGCTCACCAGGCTTGGGGAGCGGCCAGGCTGGGGTCCTCAGAGGGTTGATTAACTGTGGGATTCTGGGGCCTGCCCTAGACATGTGGCTGCCCAAGACACCATCCTACTTTACAGAAATAAAGACTCGACTTGCAGGGGGTTGCAGGGATTGGAAGGTCAGGGCTACAGGGTTTTGCCACTGTGATGGGCCCAATTACAGACCTTGGGGACTGTTGAACCAGAAAATTCTAAAACAAGAATTTTTAAGCTTTTCCTGAAGAGCCAGAGAGTTCCCAGCAGCATTTCAGGAGTTGTCTCAGTTGGAGGAGGTAGATGAAAACACACTGGCCGGGCTCTACCCTAATCAGTTCATCTTTGACCTGTGTGTTCATTTCCCAGGCTTGCTATAACAAAGTACCACAATCTAGATGGCTTAAAACTCCAGAAATTTACTCTCTCACAGTTCTGGAGGCTAAATGTCTGACATTAAGGTATCAGCTGGGTTGGTTCCTGCTGGAGGCTCTGATGGAAAATCTGTACCAGGCCTCTCTTCTAGCTTCTTGTGGTTACCAGCAACCCTTGGCTTTCCTTGCCTCATAGACGCATCACTCCATTCTCTGCCTCTGTCTTTGCCTGGCCATCTTCCCTGTATGTCTGTGTCTCTGTGTGTCCAAATTCCCCTCTCCTTCTCCTACATAATCGTTGGATTTAGGTCCCACCCGAATCCAAACTTCACCTTGCCTTCAGTTGATTACATCCGCAAGAACCCTATTTCCAAATAAAGCCACGTTCACCAGTACTGGAGGTTAGGACTTGAATATGTCTTTTTGAATGACATATTCAAACTCCTACAACCTGTCTTTTGTAATGATCACCTGCATAATAATTAATTTAAAGAAAGTATTCCCCAACTAAAATGGAGTTTGAGGGATCATGGCTGAAATCTTCTTACTCCCGAATCTTCATGGAGATTGGGATGCAGAAGTTTCTGGGGCAGAAATTTTCTGTGGGCAGAAAATTGGGCAGGAGGCTCCCATTCATCCTCCATGCTCCTCTGACAACTCTTCCCCAACCTTTAGCCTGATGTGTCAGTCAGGGTTCAATCAGAGAAGCAGATGCTTGTGGGAACCAGCTCTACAAGGCTGATGCTGGAGCTTGAAGACTGCAGGGCAGACACTGAGGAAGGGAACATGATGGAAAGGGGAGGAGAGTGAGAACAAACCAGAAGCTGCAGCATGAGCTGGAGCCAAACCAGTAGCAGTTCTTGTGATCTCTGATTGATGGTATAGGTATCCTGGAAGCCAGGGCCATTTGTCAAGGGGCTAAACACACTCGCCCAGGATCAGAGAAGCTGAAGGAGGACGCAGGGGAAGATAGAGCAGTGGCAGGCCAGAGGGGATAAGTGGCACTGTGTGGCTGCTGCCCACAAAATGGCTGTTACCCACAAGATTTCTCTCACAGCCCACCCTAACTGGAAACGTAAAGGCAAAGGGATTCTTGGAAATGTAATTCAGTCTAGCCAAGTCGGCACATTACAAAGCCACCACATCTAATTAAGAATTCCCTATGCAGAGCTCTTCAAATTCTTTGTCCTTCTCACTGGCCTTTGAATTCATGACCAGAGATCAGGTCTTAGTCATCTTCATAGCTCCACATTGTATGCAGTACCTAGAATTCAATATTAGGTGCTCATCAAGTGATAATTGAATTGCACAGACCCGAACCCAAGGGGACAAACCTCCAAGATAGATCTCAAAATAATTTTGGCACTCCAACTAGACTAGACTCAATAAACATTTATCGAGCACTAATTGTGTGCTAAGGACTGTGCGATCACAGACATTACCTCTTTAATTTTACAGCACTGCTATGAGGAAGGTTTATGCATCTCTCTTTTCAGATAAAAATAAATTAAGCCTCAAGGACGTTAAGTCATTGTTTGAGGCCACATATTTAGACAAAGGCAGTCTTAGATTTAAATCCAAATCTTCTGAGGTCATGTCCACTTCTGGCTTGGAACTGGGCTAAGGAACCTTCAGCCCTGCTTTCAGGCAATATTCAAAATATCAGTAGCTTAACTCACAGAGGAAAAAATCTAATTTGACTTTAAAAGCTGGACCCAGCTTTCAGTGGTGCTCTGGTGAAAGTGTAAAGTGTAGGCCCAGAGGCAATTAACCCTGAATAATAGGACTTTTAGCAAGCCAAACAGGCCCCATGCTAGAACAGTGGTGGCTGTTTCTAAGGGAAAATGATGAACTTGAAAATGAGTTACTGCTACCCCTCCAAGCTCTTGAGACCCTGCTATGACCCTCCATGCAGCAATCTGTTTATCAAATTAACTAATGAGAGGAGTTGATCTAGAGGACCTTCACCAGGAAAAGGTGACAAGTAGCCAATGGAGGGGAGGAAAAGTGGGGGAGGGGGATGGTAGGGGGAAAGAGGGTCAGAGGATCAGTTCTGTCCCTGGAAGTCTTCCAGGTAGAGAGAGACTGAATTAGATTTAGGAAAGAAGATGAAGGTTGGCCATCCTGAGCCTAAAGAACTGGGTGAGTTAGGAAGGGATCTGAAATATCGGCTCCAAAAATCTTATTTCCTATTCCCCTTAGTAGAAGGAGCAGGTAGGAAGTTATCAAAAAATTCAGGTTTGAGGACATCCACAGATTATCTGTGGAAGTATCAGTTCTGAATCTTAAAATAAATTCAGTTTGGATAATGATAAAGTCAAAGGAAAAACATGGAATTATAAAATTATTTATGAGCCCTTTCTCTAAGTTACTCTGCCCCAAATTCCAACTTGATTCTTCATATGGAAGAGGATGCTGGGCTGGAAAACACCAATAGTATTTTGGAGGACTAATGAATTGTTGTATTAACAGGTACATAAAGATATGGTTGGCCTAGAAGGATAGAGAAGGGCAAGGGAAGGTTGTGACCACTTTTCATCTTTTCCTATATGAAACCTAACCAAAATATAAATCACAAAAGAAGTCATGTCTGAGAAGAACAAAAACTCAGATTCCAAGTCATAAGAAGTCTTCACTTTTATGATATAGTGACAAAAGCAAGAGCTTTCAGATTCTAGGGTTTGTGCTTATTTGCCATCACCTTGGACAAGTTACCTAATGCCTGCAAAGCATATTTTGCTTGGCTATAGGAGCAGATGATAATCATATCTACCTCCTAAGAGAGATGATGTGGAAAAGGTCCAGAACAGTGCATTCCTCCCACCTGTTTGTCAAATCAACCAGGGGCTCCATGCTGCAAAGAGCCATGGACACTCCTGGAAGGGAGCTGAAAAGCTGATTCTCTGCTTGATCAGGGGAAAAGGGGGAGGATCTCAGAACCTGTATTATGTCCTCTATGAAATGCTAATTTTATTTTTTAAATAAATGTATGGAATAATTTTCATGATTAAGGCAATTAATTTCAGATTCAACTCAACTAGATAAGCTTTATGAGGACAGAAATCTTGGTTTGTTTCTTCATTTCTATATCCAGTACTGTAAATATAAATAATACATAATTAAATTATATATAATGAATAATATGTTAAAATATATATAAATACTCCCAATGTTCATTGAAAGAAATAGTAGCTTAAAGAGATTAATTGAAGATTCCTGATAAAATGGTGAACTATTATTATACTAGCTACTTGACTTATAGCCCAATCTTGGTGATAATATCGACATTGCAGGTAAGAAAACAAAGATAAGATAGAGGTAAGAGCACACTAGTGTGTGTGTGTGTGTGTGTGTGTGTGTGTGTGTGTGTGTGTGTATTATATATATAGAGAGAGAGAGAGAGAAAGACAGAGAAGAGACTAGAATATATAGAATGTATTTTTTCAATTTTGCATTGCATGGCTCGAGCCTGAATAAAGATAAGAAAAAATAGTAAAATAATGGGGTCTCTTGTCTTTATTTTGAGCATAACTGCTTCCACTTTTCCAAAGTTTTCCATGTTACCTGTGTGAGATAGTGTCTTTGTCATTTTAAGAATGAATTCTTCTATTTCTAGTATAGGGAGTCTAAAAGTTGGGAATGGCTATTGAACCATCCTTGCATTTTTATAATAGATTTTCTTAGTTTTGATACAATGTGCCTTAAAATATGTTTCTGGTTTTGATTGGCAGGCATTTTATTTGAAGTTTTTAACTTTTATATTATAAATGATTTTGATCATATATGATTGGATATTTGCTGTCATCCTCTTCTTTTTCCTTCCTTTCAACCTTTCTACCTGCCTAAAACTTTCTTTTTTCTTGTCTTTCTTATATTTAAAGGACTTCAAACAGTGCCTGACCAGAGTAAGTTCAACAATATTCATTTTACTTCCTTCCTTCTGACTTTCTTTGTGTCTGAGGTTTTGACTTTGAAATTGATAATTTAATAAAATCAATTTGTCCCTATTTTCTGCATTCTGGAATAATTTGTTGCAATAATTTATCTGGCAATTAGAAAGACAACCAGAAGTCTTGGTCCAGTCTATTAGTCAAGTGCTTTTCTTAAAGCTAAAACATTGACAATATTTAAAAATGTTATCCTCACTTATTTTTTGTTCAGATTTTTACTCTCTTAAGTAAATTTCATTGATTTGTATTTTTCCAAAAATAGCAGAAATTTTACTATGACTATCAGAATGATAGTTTATATCCTAATATATTACCTACTTTTAATAAATTCTAGTAAATATTTCTGCCATTTTTCCTTTTATCTTTATTGGTTTTTTCTTTGTATAATTTTAAATGTAATTGATAGTTGTAATCGTGTATCTTAAAATCCATATAAATAAAAATGTACTTTTCAGCCAATTTTTTATGGATTATTTCGATTGTTAAAAATAATGCAATCTCTGATTTTCCTTTATTTGCATTTATTTAACTTGTATTTTATGCAACTGTTTTGCTTCTTTCTAAGTCAATTTTTTTCATATATGAGTGTGTCTTTTTCACAATTTGAGATTGTCATTCAGTATAAATTTCTAAGAAATTTGAATTTGTTGTAATAACTGGTGTACTTCTGTCATTTTAAAATGTTTCCTGGGTTTTTTGGGGGGCTCTGCTCACTTTTATATTTTAGTATTTGGGCTAAGAGTTCTTTTATTAATTTAAAACATGTAAATAATGGTTACCTTAATATTTTAAGGTAACCAAATTGGTAAACATTCAGTGTATGTTTCCCAAGTTAGAATGTTAATAATAAACCCATATTTATTGATTTTCTGTATAAAGATAATGAAATTTCATGTTTTTAGTTCTTTACATCCTTCCCTCTTCCTATTACAGTCTTTGGTTAAAAGCTATGTTTTACATTTAATTATTACCTCATTTTTACATTATGTGTCTAAATTTATCAAGGCTAATGATATATGAATTTTGTTTCATAGCAAAATCATAGACCTGATTCTACGTTTAAATTTATTTCTGTAAAATAAATCTACAAAACATATTTTCCATTTTTAAGTACTTTGTTTTTAGTAATCTTTTGGTTGGCTAGAGCAGAGGTCTTCAGAGTTGGTTACATGTACTTTGGGGAACATTGAGACTTTTCAAGGGGTACATGGTATAGGTAGTTTTAACACAATCATTTTTCATGTCTTCAAGTTTCATATGTACTTTTTGTATAATTTATCTGCTTGAGAATTCACCTCTTTGTGAGACTTCAGACAAGTTCTCCTTCTCATCACCCATTTCACAGTCGTCTTTAGCTGTGCTTCTCATGCATTCATATCTTTCCATGGTGTATTGCTCCATGATAGAAAACCCTCCTGGGCATGAAACATGTGAATAATTTTAAATATTTGGTTCCAGGGAAGCCCTTTATACAGACTTCATAGACATCATAAACTCATCACTTTCTGCCCAACTTTTTGGGACAATGCAAATATTCTATATCTTGGTTGAGGTGTTGATTGCCTGACTGCATACATTTCTCAAAACCCATCAGACTGTACATCTAAAAAAAGTGAATTTTACCCTATATAAGTTATACTTCAATAAAGCCGACTTTTAAAAAAAGGTCAGTATTTATTTTCTTTATCATTTGCAACTATTATAGTTCATGATAAAAAATTTTAATGACAAGTTAAAATGTGTGATGACATTTTACACTGTATTCTTTTTAGGCAGTAGGCAAATAAGAAAAACTGGAGACTATTAGGCTTCATAAAAAAATGTCTGAGAATGTACTTCTGTTGTATCTACAGTGAATGACAACTTAGCTGGATATATAATAGAATTTCTGACTCATGACATGTTGTCCTTCACAATTTCACAGTAATTGCTCCATTGCCATCTCATGTTTGTTTTGTGGTGGAGAAGAATGTGTCCAGACTAATCCATTTTAGAATATCCAATTTTGTTTGTCTTCCACATGGACACATGTAGGAATTTTTTGTGTGCTTAAAATTCAAACTTTCGATAGAACAAATCTGTTAATCATTTTACAATAACCTTTTCTAGAGTTCTTTTCAATTTGCAAATTGAGAATTGTTTTTAAAATTTTGCATCTCATACAATTGTTTCATATCAATTTTTTTCTGGTCCTTATTTTGGAGACCCCAAACACCTGTACATTAGACTTTGATTCTCTGCCTTCCACATCTATCAACCTACATTTTATTCTTTTAATGTCTTTACCCCATTGCTTCATGTTTCAAGAAATATTTCCAAATTTGTCCTCTACATCACTGAGTAAATTTTCCACAGTGCTTATTTTGTTCTTTCAGGCTTTGAATACAATTAAAATTTTGGCATGGCATTTTTGGCATCTTCTAACTTATCCAGTTTCCTTTTTCAGTGTTGCCTCTGTTTCTCATCAGTCAGCCTCATCAGTTTCTTAGTCTTGTGTCTTATCATGCTGAATTTTATTAGAAACCCAAAGCAGAAAGAATAAAACATCTACTTCTGTTTCTGCTTTTCCTCTGCCCATCCTGAGCTTTGTTTTTCTTTTTATGTTGTAGGTCACTTTGAATAGATATTTTTTTGTTATTGTTATTTCCTATATTCTCATTTTTAAATGATAAAAGCTTTTTCAAGATCAGATGTTTATCAGAAGAGAGGGTAGTTGAAGATATTCCCTTTGGATTGTCTTACTGTCCACCTGATGTGGTTAGAATTACCCTTCCAGACTGTAAGATGTAGATCTGGTAGATGTAATTTTGTAGGATTTGTACAGGAATGCAGCAGCCAGAGAGGCTTAGGGTGAGGGCCCAGCCTGAATGTGGTGAGACAAAGTGTCTCTGACATTCTGGTGTTGGAAGGTGCTGCAGGGCCACCAGCCTGTATTAGGTTTTCTGTTTGGGCTGATCTATATTTCGGGTACTCCCTGAACTTTGGCTTTGAATTAGAAGAGGCCCTGGTACCTAGCAGCTTTCTGTTTGTGGGAGGGAGCCCACATGAATAAGCCTCATGTAGCTTAATCATGTGGGGGTGACCCATGGCAGCCAATGTGACAGCAGACCAGTGTTCCCCAGCTGTCCTGAGCATCATACTCACAGCCAGTCTCTGCCATTCTAAATTAGGAGGCACTGGAAGAGTCTCCAGTACTCTCTGGCCAGGCCACTGTGCCACTCCCCCGGCAGGACAAATAGGGGTCAGACTTTAGTGCTCTCCATTAACCTGGCTTGAGGGAGCAGAAATTTCCCAAACCTCTGTGATGACAGTCTGTCTGGTTTCTAGATACAGGTTTTCATTTTTACCACTTTTTTCAGCCATTAAAAATATTTCTTAAATGTTTAATTCAGGATTTGAAAATGGGGCATTTGGTGCCTAATTTCAAAATTCCTTCTAACTCAGAAATCTGCTGCTTCTTTTAAGTACAGGTAAATGAAAGCTTAGGTGAAAAATCAGAAGAGAAAATGGTGACCGATGAGAGCTAGAAGCTCTACTGTGATAACTGTGACAAAAATGTGATGTGCCATGTTGGAAAGAGCTACCCAGACCCCCAACCAGGGCTCCCGTCCCAGCCATGCCCCAGGTGTAAAGTGCTTTCAGCTGACTGCCGCTCAACTGACTTATTGGATTAAGACACTCTCCAGTCCCTCTGAAAAGCTCCGATTCTCACCGCACCCTGAATTCCTGCAGCCAATAGGCTGCTCCCTGGGATGCTGCACGCTACTGCTCTCAGCCCTGGCTGTGCTTATACCTAAACCTGTTTGTGCCAATTCCACTTGTTTTTAATTATAAACTAAACAAAATTTCCCCCAGTCAATTAAATACAAACATAAGAAAAGAAAACTTTGTTTCTATGAAAACTAAGTTAAATGTTTTGGAAAACTCAGGATGGAGAGTTGCTAACTATATGTATTGTTATGAATTAATAGTAAACAAGACAACTATAACAGGTCTGGAAAGTTAACTAGTAAAAGACTGGAAGGATTTCTTTTTCAGATTGCTTTGAAAGTATCATTAAGTTATAGATCTACTTCAATAGAATCCAAACTGAAAATCAGATCTTTCGCATCCTGGAAATGGTTTATGCAAGAAAAAGGATTCAGAAATCCAGTTTTAGGAGCATACACAAAAGAAAGGTTGTCATCAACCTTTATCAGTTAATGTCGTCATCATTAATTAAGAAATTAATGTGCTTTTATTTTGCTGGCTATGATTACTGCAGTATAAGAGAGCTCAAAGACTGTTCTCTCTGTGCAAACTCTCTTCTATTTTCTGATTTATTCTCTCTCTCTCTCCCTGCCTCCTCCCTCATGTCTCCTTCTCTGTCTTTCACAATGACTGTCACCAATTCTGTCTGTTATCTTTCCTCTGTATTTCTCTCTACTTGACCTCGCTGTCTTCTCTTCTCCCTCTTTCTCCCTCGCACCTATGAGATGATTGTTCCTTGCTCTGTATGCTATAGAATTACTAATTGGTAGTATACTACTGACAATCTAGTCTTTGAGGAACCACAAGCCCAGTCAAAGGCCACAGGCATTTTCTTGTGAACCACTGTCAAGCCAAATTCTGCTAGTTCTATAACTGACATTCCAGCTCCCTTATTCAGAATCAGACCTTCTTCTTGTGGCCAATACCTGGAATTCAGGCCTGGAAGATTTGGAGGAAAGACAGAGGAGAAACACATACTGGACACTCTGTTATCTCAATCTGCATTGGTTGTGGAATCATAAAAAATAAATATTTACTTCAAGCAGTCAATTTTGGTGGTGTAGTTAAACCTGATGAATAACGTCCTTGCTGAAACACTGCCCTTCCCCTAGTGGCCCTAATTGGCCCTCGTCCTTGGCAGGATAGTCTAGGCTCTGATTTAGGCCTGTATTTCTAATGTGGTTATGTCCTAATTCTAGGATCTGAACACAGTTTCCCAGATGAGGTGCCTGGTGCTGTAAATAGAGCGTAACACATGGAATAAGATGGAATCCCAACTATAAGACCTTGGAGATATTCTTTTACTTCTTTCACACCCCAATTTCTCATCTATGAAATGGATATACCTTATCTCACAGGGTTCCTGTGAAGAGTGAATGAGATTAAAATGTGTATGGTGCTTGATTAACTGGTTTCGCCACCCAAGCAAGTCTGAAATAAATACTGGGAGAATTTTCCTCTCTCCAAGATGAGAACTACAATAGATCCTAAACCATACGATCACAGGACTCCAAACGCTGAGGTTCATTGCACGCAGACATCAGTAACCTTGAAAGGCACTTGTGTGTGTATTAGGAGGCTTAGCAATGAAGTTCACGTTATGGTTTGAGCCTGTGTTATGTGATGGCACCTGAGTTATTCATGCCATCCAATAGTCTCCTCCTAGCAATGATTTTGTCTTCCACGGTTTTAGTTACCTACGGTCAACAGTGGTCCAAAAATATTACATACAATAAGATATTTTAAGAGAGAAAGAGACCACATTCACATAACTTTCACTACAGCGTATCATCATAATTGTTCTATTTGATGATTCGTTACTGCTGTTAATCTCTTGCTGTGCCTGATTTATAAATTAAACTTTATCATGGATATGTATGTACAGGAAAAAACATAATGTATATAGGTTTTAGTACTATCCTCAGTTTCAGGCATCCCCTCCAGGTCTTAGGATGTATTCTCCATGGATAAGGAGGCACTGCTGTACTAAGAGTTTGCCCTTTAGATTTTTTCAGGTATAGAGATGGTTCAGTGGATACCATATCTGTTATGCAGTGGTAAGGCTTTTGGATGGGACCCTCGCTTTCCTCCTTACACAACTCCACACAAGATGATGCCCCAGAGGGAGAAGAAGGATCATTCTTTAGTCAAAGGCATGTGAGTAACTATACCACCTTGCTAGAAAATTCCAGACCTATTCTCTCTTTTCCCTTTCTCAACACACATGTGCACACCTGCATACACACACACAAACACACATGCTAACACATCAACACACATGCACGCAAACACATTAAACATCTTTTTGGTTGTGGAAACAAAAACTCTCTCAAAAATGAATTGCTGTCATAACAGAGCATAGTTAAGGTGGGCTTTGGGCCTGGTGCAGTGCTCAACCTATAATCGTAGCACACTGGGAAGCCGAGACAGGAGGATCACTTCAGGTCAGGAGTCAAGACCAGCCTGAGCAGGAGCGAGATCCTGTCTCTACAAAAAAATAGAAAACTTAGCCAGGCATGGTGCTATGTGCCTATAGTCCCAGCTACCAGGGAGGCTGAGGCAGGAGGATCGCTTGAGCCCAGGAGTTTGAGGTTGCAGTGAGCTACGATGATACCACTACACTCTAGCCAGGGATACAGAGCAAGACACTATCTTAAAAAAAACAAAAAAAAGGATCAAGGATCTAAATATAAGAGGTAAAATATAAAACTTTTAGAATAAAACAGGGGAAAGTCTTCATGACTTTGGATTTGGCAATGATTTCTTGGCTATGACACAACAAGCACAGGCAACAAAAAGAAATAGATCAATTGGAGTTCATCAAAATTTAAAAAAAAAAAAGAGTGTGAGTTTTGGAGTCCAACACACCTAGGTGTGAACACACATTCTACCCCATAACTAGCTTGTGATGTTGGGAGAATCATTGAACAACCTCTCTGAGTCTCAGCCAAGTGTCAAATAAGACTAACAGTACTAACTTTGCAGGGTTATTGTTAAACAAAATGATGCCTGACAGTCCTTGGTTTACAGTTCCTGGCACACATAGTAAACCTCAATAAGCAGCAGTAGTAGTAGATGCAATTGTTGCTGTTGTTGAGTTGTTGCTGTCTCTGCCTAACTCAGAATCCAGGCACTATTTCCCTGAGCAGTAAGGGGGTGAGGTGGAAACAGACAGCTCTTAAATATGGCATCATCCCCAGATGAGAACTCACCTGGGCTTTCTCTCTTTTTTCTTCCCCTTTCAAAGGACAGTGGTGAATTTTACATGGTCTCCATTGCATGGATGGGCATGAAATCTGCACCCAATCCCTGTGTCTGTCACTTACTCCAGGGATACCTGGAAATCTCAGATGTTTTGTGATCCTCGCGCAGCATTTGGGATTTTGAAATGGAAATGATGGCTGACTTTATTCTGCACCCTAGCAATCTCAGCCCTTCCAATGGTTCCAGCAGCTTCTAGTCATAACCCTGTGATTTGAGAACAATGAATCTTAATATAATTGAGTTAACTGTATCATTTTTAATGTAAGACAATCTTGATTACAGCCAAAGGGCACCATTAATACGCTGAAGGAATGGCCGAGATTTTAGCATGTGAATGTTGTACAGAAAATAGAACTAATTAGCACTAATTTAATTCGAAGATTAAAGAAAATCCTGCTTTTAATTTTTAATTTAAGACAAACCATTTTACTCTGAACAAAGAAAGAATAGTAAGTACATTTTTTTCCATCTGAAAGGCAATTTTTACTTTTGCATTATTACACTAATATGGGACTGTGGGAATCCTGACCCCATTAGAGATCAAATAATCAGCATTTAATTATTGACAGCAAATTAATATTTAATAAAGATGCAAGAGTTCCGGTATATGAAAGAAAGGCACCAAGGTTCTGCTGACCCAGAAACGTCCAGAAGGTCCCTTAGCCAGAACGTGATCTCCTGTGCAAGGGTAACAAGTCAGGATCCCCAAAGGGTCATGGTAGTTTATTTCCATCCCAGCTACCAAGACAGGAGCAAGAAGACCAGCATCTGTGCAATTGCCCCCTTCCTGTTCCTACTCCACCCCCCACCAGTTCTTCCTTAATCAAGCACTTAAGCTAAATAATACATCGGATGTCATAACCAAAAGGAGGACAGTCATGATAAAAAAGTAATAAAAGAAGAGACCAATCCCCCATTTTATTCTGCAAAATAATACTGACTTTCCTTTGCTGTGGGACTGCTTGTCAGGGATAATTTCTAACCAAAGAAGACATAATGGATTTACAATGAAACTCTGATGCTTTCCTCAGCCTCACAAAGATTCTGAAAATAAGCGCTATTACATTAGCAGTCCAGAGAAAGCCAAGGAAAAGCTGTTAGTTGATTTCCCGAGAAAGCCAGAGCTGTGTGCTGAGAATGGCCTGGGGGTGACCTGGTGTGGGCTCTAAAAACCTTCTGCCCTCCCTCCAGCTCTCAGAAAGAAAAATCAGACCGGGTCTTCTGTGGACCTGTTGAACTGACAGCAGCTGCCAGAGAGCAGAACATCCTTAAACCAGGACTGTGGGCTGAATATTCTCCATGGACTACCTGGCTCAGGCCTCAGATCCTCAAATTATTTTTCAGGTACTCACCTTCAGCCCTCATCATTTGAACAGATGTATTGGGTCTGCATTCCTACTGGTTCAGGAGAGCTTTCTCTGGGCAACTTCATCCATGCTTCTGGCTCCACTCCACAGCGTAGTCCTCCTGAGTGCCAGACCATGAACCTGTGCCTACTGAATAACTCCATTTGGGTGAGCCCAGACCCCCCACACTTACCACATCCAACACCGAGCTCCTCCATGCTGATTTACTCCTCCCATAAGCAGAAATTATTCTCTCCCCTCCCATTGCAGCACTCCAATCTCTGTCTGTGGGAATTACTTCTACAGGACAATCAAAAGTCTTCACAGTGCCTCCCTTCCATTTAGAGAGGATAGCGTATAGGTATGAGATGTTGCCTAGAAGTGCAGCTTGGTCTAAGATATATTGACTAATCATTTTAAGTCTTCTGCATGGAATCTGTGTCCTAGAACAGGTAGCAACTCTGGAAAGAGCCCCATTTAGCGTCAATACAGTGTTTTCCAGAGTGCAGAGTGCGGGTCTACATCCTATCTCTACCAATTGCTAGCTCAGTGACTTGGCCAAGTCCTTCTACCTCCCTAAAGCTCATTTGTTTTATTTAGAAAATGGGATATTTGTAGGTAGACTAAGTGAGTTAATTTATGTAAAGTGATGGCAAGTACTTAAGTTCATATATGCAAGGAGCCTCCAATGACATTCTGTAAACCAAAGACAAAAGAAAGGGGACCTGAAGCTGCCTAGGGCAAGAGTCAGTGTAGACTGTTTCGTTTAGGGAATTGTATTCACTCATTAGGGTAGAGCTAGACTCTGCCTCCAAGAACTAACACCAGTTTTTATGAAACAATGGTTTGAATCTGTCAATATTAACCAGCTGTGTAATTAGAAAAAGTCCTCCTATACCTCATAGTCACTTCTTAAATTTGATGAAGTTCATCCTGGATTATCCTACTAAAACTTCCTGAGTTCTTACTCTAGACTTATAAACTCATACAGAGAAAACGTACAATTTAGGACTATCGCATCCCAAGTATTGTCTGTTGGGACAAAAGGATGGATTCCAGGGTAAAAACCAACGCTGGTAGTAGAAATGGGGGTTTACCTAAAAAGGACTAATTATTCACATGGAAGGGTTTTAAGAAATGAGGCACCTTTCCAGAGCAGGGAAGCCTTAAGGGCAGGGAACAAGGCCAGATTATTCCCATAAGGGGACCCTCCATGGTGGACTTACCTTCTTCTGAGGTCAAAGTTAAGTCAGAGGTGAATGGAGCAGGGAAAGGAGACAAACTGATGATGTTAAGACAGAAGAATCAATGGTGCTTCATGATGACAAGCAAAAGGAGTGGTCCTATGAATATTAATTGACAATTTCTCTCATCAGAAGCTATCATTCCCTTTATTGCTTCCAACTAACTCTTTAGTAAATTCTAAGATAATCACACAGCAGTATGTGGGTTTGGTGTGGAGAATAAAGGCTCTGTGCCAAGCAGGGAAGTGTCAACCAGCTCCATTCACCTCTGTGAGAGAAGGAGTAGTCTATTAAGGTAAAGCAGGTGGTACTGGATGGACTAGAGAGAAACTGGAGGAACCCATCCATCAAAGGAAAAGTAGCTGTTAGAGGGACAATTCAGAAGTGGGCATAGATCACGCAACTCTCCCAATATATGCCAGAGAGGGAGATCCTTAGGGAGGGGAAGGAAAGCTGATTTGGGATGGCACCACTACTGTGTTTCACATTGCATGAAAGGGCACCCACAGTCCCCCTTGTCATCATGTCAAATAGCGGGAGCCATCCATGACACCTCTCTCCCCTCTCATTTCTGCATCAAGTCACTAGCTAAACACCATTGATGGTTTTATAGTAACATCATGAGCTTGGCCCTCTGCTCAGCTCATCTCTAATCTGAATCAGACCTCATCTCTTACTTCAATTTTATCAATAGCATCTTAATTGGTCTCCCAACCTCTAGTTTTACTCCCTCCAGCCCACCTGCCATAAATGTTTAATCACTAAGCTGCAGTCAAATGTGCCCATTCCTAACTCCCTCAAAAGGCCAAATCCTGATCCTTAGCTGGTGACAATGCAGTAGTTGGGAGCAGTGTGGGGGCAGGACCTATATGTGGAGCTCTCTGTGAGCTGCTTGCCCATATAGAGCTTCCAATATACCCAAAGCGTTAATCTAACATGACAGAAAGGACTGGGTGAGATTCTAGAAATGGAATGGTAACAGTACATAATTAGGGCTGTTATGAGGTGCTAAACTGGACCAGGCAGAGGGGATACCACATACCTTTGAGGACGTGCCAAAACCCATAAGCCTTAAAATTGATATGCTGACTCTTGCTAAACTCAAGATACATCTACATTTTATTTCTACCATTTCCTTGTTGATAAGCTATAGAAGGAAAGCTAACAATAGGCAAATACCTTAACAAGATACTTGTTAATCTCTGGTTACCACTGTCCTTTGTTTGGCTTCTCAGTTCCTCCAAAATTCCCTGCATTAAAACCATCCATTGTAACTCCTTGAAATTGTTTGTTTTTTTCCTCCTGATAGTCCATGATTGATATATACAGTGCCTGACATATGAACATCTATAATATTTATTTTTATATTCACTTGAGTATATAGGCACCTATGCTATCCATCCAAGATTATTATAATTGCTCACCCACCTCCCCAAGAAAAGAGAGACAGGAAGTGGACATTTGGTTAGTGTCTATTTTATGGTAGGCTCTGTGCTAAATTTTTCTATATCACATTATTCAGTCTTTATAACGATCTCATGAGGTAGGTTTTTATTATCCTAATTTTTAAGAATAAGAAAACCAGGGCCAAGAAAGATTAAGGGCCTTGCCAAATGCTGAGCTGCTAGTAAATTTGAGGGCAAGGATTTAAACTCCAGATCTATTGAACTGCCAGTCAAGCCACTACCCTTTCCAACACACCAGCAAGTTTTAAGGTGTTCTTGTTTTTGCTTTGTTTTTACTGTTGTAGTTGACAGCCCAAAACACTGTGTACATAAAATCTTAGTCTGTTCCCCATTTTGTAAAACTGGTAAAAGCTCATCTGCTCAGATGGCTCTGGTTGGAGCAAGGATGGGCCCTTGAACTTTGCCCTCTCGTCTCCCCATCACCACCACCGCAAGGGTTTCTTGCACCAGTTTGGAAGCACTTGCTCATCTCCACTATGCTGACATCTATTTGGCATCACATCTCTTTCTTTCTCAACTCATTCTATACTCAGCTACCCAATTAATTTTCCAAAATCTCATCACTAATCACGTTGCTCCCTGCTCAGAGAAGGCTTCCCTTTGCCTGCCAAATTCAGAACAAACTCCTCTTCCTGGCACTGATGCTCCAGAACAGGCCTCAGCATACAGTTCCAATCTTATCCTGGTCTACACCCTTGTACTCCACCCAAAGGAGAATTCCTGCATACCAAACATTCCTAAATTTCTGCCTGCATGCTCTGCCGCAAGCTGTTTCCTCCTCCTGGAATTCCTCTCTGCACCCTCCCACTGGCACCTGTCAAATTACCATCTATCCTTCAAGGGTTGTCTATAATCTGCCTTCTCCAGAAAGCTCCCCAGCCTTGGGTAATTTTCCCTCCAATTCAGTTCCCAGATCACTTTTCTATGTCTCACAAGATAGTCTCATGATGTTCTCTTTTATTATAGTTATCCATGAGCACACCATATCCTCGTTTGAGGATCAAGAATCATCTCTGTGTTCCCCATTGTACTTAGCAGCATGCCTTGAATACTTTAGGTAAGGGCTTGTGAAATTGGAGAGAGTTGGCAGCATTAGATACAGTGGTCAGCCTTGAAAGCACTCTGCCCCCAACTGTAAACTAGACAAAGTTGGATTCCCTCTATTCCACTGGTATCTCCTTTCCCTCCCAGATCTCTCACTTAGAGATCATTTGCCCCCTCTACTTGGCAGTTAACAGATTTCTGGGAACAAAATGAGGTTGGAATTAACTAAAAGCTTGAAACTGGCAAGTCTCTCTCCAGCCTCTCCAAGATGAGCTTTCCAGCCCCTAAGGAAGGGAAGCTGCCTCCCCACTTTGTCCCTCACACACCAGAGGGAGTGAGCTTATGAGCCCCATCGTCTGCTCCAGGCAAATGAATAAAGCCACCCTAGATGCTTGCCCCTGGCATCCCCTGTCTAGTGCCTGTAGTGCTTCTCCCACTTTCATGTCCACTGGACCACCCTTACAAATGTGACTGTCCCTGCTGCCATCTTAAAATCTTCATATCCTTTAAGAAAATGCCCCCTCCCCATAACCATTTTCCCTCCCTGCCCCATTCCCAGAGTGATCATTTGCAGATTTTCTTCTTTTCTCTCTCTCCCTCTCTCTCTCTCTCTCTCTCTCTCTCTCTCTCTCTCTCTCTCTCTCTCTCTCTCTCATTCCCCACATGGTTTCACTTCTCTGGTTGGATCTGCTTCTCACTGCATTATGGCTTGCTCTGGCATCCATTCTCCTTTCACAAGCAGAGATGACAAAGGAGAAGCCTTTAGTTTGTCACATCACCTGCTCTTACCCTGACCCCATGTGACATTTTAGCTTTAGGCCCCACCAACAACTAATTAGTTTCTTTCTCTTAGTACAGAGTCTCACAACAGAGAATCTGATTGGCTTGACCTACATCCTGAACTGATGACTGCTGAACTATTCATCTGTTGTCAGAGTCCCATGGTGCATGTATGGATGCCTAGGCCTATCCTTTAGCAAAGACCATGGCTAAGTTGTAATTTCAAACCATGGAGTATTATTCAGCTATAAGAAACAATGTGATATAGCACCACTTGTATTTTCCTGGATAGAGCTGGAACCCATCCTACTAAGTGAAGTATCCCAAGAATGGAGGAATAAGCACCACATGTACTCACCAGTAAATTGTTTTCACTGATCAACACCTAAGTGCACATATAGGAATAATATTTATCAGGCATCTTGGGCAGATGAGAGTGGGGAGGGGGGAATGGGTATATACATATGTGAGTGCAATGTGCACGTCTGAGGGGAGGACACACTTGAAGCTCTGACTTGGGGGGGGGGACAAGGGCAATATACATAACCTAAACATTTGTACCCTCAGGATAAGCTGAAATAAAAAAAACTGAAAAAAAAAAGATAAGGGTATGGAAACACAACTTGAGATACTTGTTGGGAATCTCTGATGAGACTACAAGGCTTATGAAAACATATTAGAAGGTCAAAGAACAAAGGGATATAGGCAGGAAGGGAGGGAAGGAGAGAGGGAGGAGGGAAGAAAGAAAGGGAGGGAGAGAGGGAGGAAAACTCAAATGTGCTGAATCTCTGCTACATTCTAAACACATAGGCTGTAAAACATACGTCATTCTATTTTAACCTCACTAGTTCCTCTTTCGATAGTAAGGGATTCAGCCTCAGAAAAGTTAACTGAGGTGCCCTGAGTCATCCTGTAGTTTGTGGAAGGACAAGGATTAGAACTGGGGAAAATTTGACTTCAGAACTCAGGCCTTAGAATAGTTTCATCAGAGGTTGAAGTTCTGCATGATAAATTTGAAAAAATAACAGAAAAAAAAAAACAGTGTTCATTAAGCAATCAAAACAAGACAGTTTATTGAAGAATGTTAATTGATATCTCACTCCACTGGTTACTTCCTCTTGGTGGTTTAATTATTAGTAGCTCAGTGAGTTTCATTAGGGACCTATTGTGCTGCTGTTGGCAAAACAACACTGGTATCTCCTGTTCAATAATTAAAAGCAAGAAAAAACAAACAGTCTTTTTGGAGCCTTGGATTTATAAATAGTAGTGGTATGTGATTCCTTTAATCAATAACTAGGCTATCTAGCCTGGCTTGGGCAATGAGGATGGTGGGCCTTCTTGTCTCTTAACTCTCCTTATTCAGCTCTGAATTTATCCAATCCAACTAGGCAGAGACTGGCCTTGTTGGGTAGTCATCTTATCCTGAACTCTGCCTTGTGGCCATATGGCTGTTAAAAGATAATTTTCTTAAAAAAGGCAATGTCATGACTCTCATATTTAAATGAATATAAAATACAAAATAAACATGTATGAAAGAATTGGAAAAGATGCTATAACCTGTTCAAAGGAGAAATCAAAGAACCATAAATTCATATGGAGTAAAGAAACGTTAAAATGAATTAATGAATTTACAAATTGATGTGAAACTGTTTTTTTTTTTTTTTTGAAGGGTAGAATCAATTAGATCTACACTGGACAGAATATTTTTGCATCTCTATAGACAAGAATTATTTTGCATGGCTATCACTTATCTACAATGTACATAGTAAAATAGTTCAAGGACAATCGCAAGGCTAAGTAAGCAGATAAACTTCAAGAATATACTCTAAGCAATGCATAGTTTTCCACTGGATACATTCAATAATCTTTCTTGCTTATTGCAAATTTTCTCACATAGTATAGTGAAACAGCCATGCTTCAGGGACAAATCTAGGTTCAAATGGACTCTACTGCTCATCTGCTGTGGGTGACCTTGCAAGGGTGACTAAAACTCTGCAAACCTCAGTTTACTCATCATAAAACAGGGGCAAAATACTCACTTCATAGGCTTAAGGTGAGGATCAAGGTGATAACTAAGAACTTAACATAGTATCTGACACAGAGCAGTGTTCATTAAGTGTTCATTCCTGCAGGACTTTTCCCCCAACTCGGCAGCCCAGGGACTTCAGAAATGAATCTCCACTCAGCAGCTAACAGGAGGACTGAGTTAATAATGTGGACACTGGGAGCTCCGGGGTCCCTGTGTCTCTCTGGCCCTTGGCTAAATGATACAGCACCATCAAATCGCAATAAAGTATCTTCTTCAGCCTAGGAGCTGAGCTGAAATTTAGGAATTAATACATCATCAAAAGCTATGAGACGCTGTGATCCCTGGGGAACAAAAGGGGAGCAGCAGAAAGAAAACCGATATCTCTCCTTGAGGCCTTTCAAAGACCGCCAAGTCCTCAAAGCTGATACGCAAGGGAGTCAGCCCTGGAGATGAGGAATACAGGGGAGACTGGAAGCCCACGTGTTGTGTCAACCTATTGATTCTGTCTGAGAGCATCAGCACTGATTGTGAATTTATCACCAACACTATTTCACTCAGCAAACATGTGTTGACCAACTTTTGGAGATGGGTGGGTATGACTTTTTTTTTTTCCTGTATATTTGACTAAACCTACCCAGAGAACTAATGATAGAGCAATGGGCCATTTTCCTGAACCAAAAATCCAGGAAGAAAAATAGACAATAGGTCCCAGAATGGACATTTTTTCCAGGGGCTGAGCCCTGGAAACTGTCCGAAAGGCCAGACAGCTCACCTACTTTTCCCTGAGCTCTGGGGTGGCCCCTGGTCTCCCTTTGCAGCCCAGCCCGGTGGGTGTCTGTGGCGAGTGGTAAGTTAAGCAAAGCTGATGTCAGATCAAGCGTGATGGAGAGTGTATATCCCTTCTTGAGATTCTTTATCACTGAGAGTGAGTGTTTTACAGCCCTGCATAGAGGTTGCCATAAAACACCATTTTAAGGAGCCCGGGGCCATATTTCATCCATTAATGTCCTCTTGCCCCAAGAGGCAAAACAAACTAGCAGGTGGCTCAGGATTAACATCTTTATTACAGATGACCTCACTATTGTGTTCTCTATAAAGAAAAAATATTACAAAGCATTAACGCACTTTAACTATTAAATTAATACAGATTTACGGCTCATATCCGGATCTAAATTTCTTGGCTTGCAGGGTCGTTATTTTTCTGTGATTTTTTTTGACAACACTGCTAATGGGGACCAGAGTAAAATTGATATGAACTGTGATGGTGGATGCATGAATTCAGGGAGGCAGCAGGTTATGTCTCCACATAAATCGCTCCGATGGCAGTTTTGCACTAGAACTTACACAAGTATTTTCAATATTTGAGCAATAGCCACAGAAAGATATTTAGCCGAGAAGATGCAAGTACTAAGATTCCAATATTTACTTTGTTCTGACAAATGGCAAAACATGAAGACTGTGCTTTAATTACTTGGAGAGTCTTTGGCACATAACTCTCGCTGCTCTGCCCCTCACTGTCTCTCTAATTCTTCAAGTAGCCATGATTTATTTTATCTCCTGTATCACTATTGAAAGTTGTTTGTGTTTATATCTGCTATGGATTGAAATTCCCCTATTCCTACCTCCTTCTGGGGTTCTGAATGATACGATACGCTGGTCACTAGTCAAACCAAATAGGAAGCAAAGTATCAATTGTATTATTAATGGGCAGCCAGCACTCAAAATCCTAAAGTTTGGTCAGAATGGACTGTAGAGCAGAGCTTAAGATGAAGGCCGAACATTCCTCCTGCTTTCCAAATCTAAAACTTGGGGACCCCAGTCACTCATTCCTTAAGGGAGTGAGAGAAATGGCTCACGTGCCAGTGTACTGACTGTGCCACAACACAATCATCACATAGTGAGGAGGAGGCAGGAAACTCAAGAGAAAAGGAAAGAGGTTAGGAGGGCATTTGCATGTGCTCCAGCCTTGTGCACCAAGACCCTTCCCATGGGGTAATGTGGCCCCAAATATAAGATTTCCACACTTGAATATCAACTTCTCTGTAGAGGAGATGGGAGTGTGCAAGGTGTGGAGGGGTAAGGTGGCCCCTTGGTACCCTGGGAGAGGACACAAAGAGAGTCCTTAAAACAAAAATCTGTGCTCCCTGAGGTTCAGGAAAAAACCCTAGGAAGAGGTGAAAAGTGGAGTCTCTGATTATTTCATAGAATTTGCAGTATAACTTATATCTAGTCTAAGTTTCATGTATTACTTGGGGTAAGATAATGTCTTGGCACATGGGCTCTGAAAATACATAAGCCATGCCTTGGCTCCATGATTTCCTCCTAGCCAAATCCTTGAAAGAAATGTATTTGCAGGGAATAACAGGAAAGCATCTTAACTTAAGAGCAAATCTACTCTTTGATACTAGCAATGGCTGGGGTCCCAAACCCTAATGCTGAACTCTTATAGGCTGGCCTTACAGGAGGAATATTTGGGTTAGTCTGAGACCTCCATTGAGTGCTCAGAGCTTAGGACAGATCCAGACACACCATAATGAGAGCAGAGAGAGGACATGTCTTAGATGTGAAGTTGAGCTTCCTCTAGATCCCTCTATAAGTCATGAAAGCCCCTTCAAAATTACCATTCCTGGGAAACAATAAAAAGTACTTTAAAAATAAGATGTGAGATGGAGACAGGGTTTGTTTAGCAAGAATTAGTTTATGTAAAGGAAACAATGTGGAATATAGGAACAAGTCTCTAGGAAGCAGTGGGGCTTCTGTCAACCTCAAAACCACCCTGAGTGGTAGCTGCCATCTAGAAAGCGTAAATCTCGACTTCTATAGTTTCATATCCTGGAGTCCTTCTCCCTGCCCTATCAAGATCTATAATTCCTCTCTTCTTCCCCCTTTTTTTCTGTCTCCATAATGAGGAGCCAAGAGATCAATCAGAAGAGAGAGCTCCAGAAAACATTTCAGGGCATTCAAAGAAAACTCAAGTGTGAGCTTATACTGCATTGTGCATTCTGTGCATGCATGGGTAATCAGGTGCATGCATGTTGTGCTTGCACATACACCCTGTGAGTAGTCAGGCACATGTATGTACACATGTACATCAGTAATTCATGTATGCATGTGCATGCAGGTATTTTGTGCATATCTTACACATTATTCTGCATGTGTACACTCCCCAGAGTGTTGTGTGTGATCTGGAAAGCATGTCATGTGCATGTAAAAATGCACATGTGAGTTCTGTGTCTATATGTTCGTATGAGTCTGGGTTCTTAAGCCCTACCACGCACCAGGCTGTTTGCAGCCAATGTTGAGCTGCTAATGATTTTAATGAGAGTGACTTCTGGATTCATATTTTTTTAATAAAATACATCACACTAAAACCAAATCAATGAGAAACATTAATTAGGGCCTTTGTAGATGCCTTCTATGGTGGTGTTTTTCTTTTGAGAAGCACCAGAAGAAGAATGCTGGGCTTTATTTAAGCTAAGTTGTTTGACATTTAGATGAGAGAAAAAAGGGGAAGAAACTAGCCAGCCCAGGAACCGTTTTTGACAGCTCTTTGTCATGCAAGGGAGAAAAAAGGCGCCGGCTGTGAGAGTCTACTTTGAAGCCCTGGAAATTTGTAATGAAAAATTTAAGATACAAGAGAGGCAGAAAGATGAGCTATTCACGGGGCTCTGCATATATTAACACTTGTAATGCAAACTAAAGGTTTGCTATGTGTTTTTATAATTTGGCCGCTAATAAATATCTTCCAGAAGTGCTTTGATTTTCTAAGCTCGGGTATGGAGTTCGAATCCATTAAAAAGTAAAAGAAACAATTGGCAATGGACTCCAGTCCCTGATTAGGCACATCAATTATTACAGACAGACCGCTGACTGATTTCAAAGAATGCTGGAAGCCCTTGCATGCTTGGAGGAAGCCACGCATCTGTGGCTCACTCCTCTACTGCCACTGTCCTCCACGCCAACCTCCAGATCAGCTCAACCCAAGCACTTGACTCCGCCTCTTCCTTGACCTCCTGGGCATAACTACTGACAATTCCCCCAGGATAGGCAGATGCCAGGGATCCACTGGGGAAGATCCCCAAAATATCTTCAGTATTGAAGGGACAGAGTTTCTGTGATGTCAAAACAACTCTTACAAATTTGGGATGCTGAAGCAAATCAATTCCATCCATGCATGGCATTTTTATGAGCCTTGATCACACTCCTCCCACCCAGCCCTTCTAATTACTGATCCTTCTGCCATGGTCAGCCCAAGGCATCTTTGATTCCTCTCTTCCTTCTACATCTCCCAATGTCCTCCTCCCCTACCCCCTCTCCACTGCTTTCTTCTGTGTGTCTGCAATGTCTACTAAACATTAACAAAACCCAATGTCTTCACATTCTCCTACAAATTCTCCCCTCGTTGCCCAATGAGCAGATACGCTGCATCAGTGGGAAGAGTGTGGATTTGGCAGTCAAAGGAACTCCTCTTCCACTCCCGAGTGTTTCACTCAACCGTGTGACTTAGAACGAGGCTTCTCACCTTTCTGATCCTCAGTCTCCTCCTTTGTATAAAATGAAGGTCCAAGTGCCTACCCCATGACCATGGTGAGGATTAGAATCAGTATCTGGGAACTTCCTAGTACACAGTAGGCATGCACATGTGCACACACAAACCCAAAGTGGTGGCAAGTATTATTATTAACTAAAACTTGGCCTTACCTTGAGAAGACCACTTCCTCATAACCTTTGGGATTTAAGTTCTCTCCTTCTTCCACCCCACATACCTGTATGGTTGAGCATTCCTCCAGCTCCTCATAAATATCTCTAAACTGTCACTCAATAACCTTCCTACAAAATCCCTGATGCTCTGGAGCTCATGCCATCGAAATAGGTTTCTATCTCTCTTTGTCATTACTTTGAATTGCTCTGGCTCCTGGATCACCTGACTGGCTCCAATGTCCATGTGGATTTCTGGGCCAAGGCCATTACCTCACAGTCTCTTGGCCTTTGTAGCTACCTTTAGGCTTTGATGAGCCTTATCTTCACTCCCCTCATGTCAACTATTCCTGTGGCTGTAATTATATAATCTGTAACTGCTCCCACTCCTCAAAATACCTTAAATGACCAAATCCTAATTTTTGATCCTGGTCCCCTGGCTCCTTCATGTCCTTACAAACTTGTCATGGAGTATTTGGACCCACAGCTGCTTCAGCCTCTTGGCTGCTCACCTTCCTCCCTGCCCATCCGTAATCATTGCTAGAGCCCATGTTAAGCCAAGCATACTCTGTGCCAGGCACTATGCTGTTCCTTACAACATTGAGAAATAAATATTATCATTCCCATTTCTCAGATTAGAAAACTGAGGCTCTGAAAGGTTAAGAAACTTGCCGAAGATCACTGAAGTAGTCAGTTACAGAAATCTGAATCCAAGTGTTTCTGACTCCAATACTCACTCTTGCAACCCCTGTACTTGCTGCTTCCTATGATGTTTCTTTCCTTGGCTTGAACCTTGGGGATGATCACCTGAGCTGCTTCCTCCACCTTCCTCAGTTCCTCCAAACCTGCTGTACAAACCATCCTTTCTTGATAGATTTCCCAAATCACCTAACCTCCCCTAAATCATCTTAACTTACAAGATGGTACAAATGTTTTTAATGATGACCTACTTAAGTCCTTACAGCACCATCTGACTCATCAAGAGAAGAATAAATCATACTCAATAGAGAAAACAGGCCCTCTCCTCAGGCAGAGGTGAAGATGGGAGATGTGCCAGCCCAAAGCTGACCAGCATCTCACAGAAGTGAAAACAGCGTACATATGTTAAAGAGGGAAATACTGGCTTCGAGATGCCCCCAAAAGCTGTCAGAGACATCTACATGGTAAAAAAGTGCCCTCCATGGCAACCCTCCTCCAGTAAGGACCATTATCACAGTCTGGCCACAAAGAAACACGTATCAACCCGACTTGTTCCAGAAAATGACTGGCTACAGCACATACCCCACCCCTAACTTTGAACAATACTTCCTCTTTTGAAATGCCCCAAAATGTGTGCTTGACTCCTCTCAACCAACCAGAGATTACTAAATGTACATAAAGACAAATGAGGAAGTCTCCTTGCTTCCAAACATCCCATTTTAATAGAATGCTTACCAATCATAGACTTTCTTGGCCTTTCCTCTCTACTCTGTAAGACTTACTTTCCCTCCTAACACTAACTCTGTGCTAAAATGAAAGTGACCACAAATGAACTCCCTTGCCGCAAGCGTATGAATAAACAGCCTCGGCTAATTATGTCTCAGACTAAGTTTTGTCTTTGACAATGGACAAAACATAGTGTTCCCAGGTAACACTTCAGGATAAGGCAAATTATTTCTGGCCTGACGAAGATGCAGAGAATCACTGTCATCCTGGGGACTACGTCCACAATATCTACATTTCCAGAAACTCCACAACAGTAGGCCAGCCCTGCCTCAGAATCTTCATGAGAAAGGTGAGTGAAATCTTCAGCAAGGCACCTCTGTTCCAGATGTCCAAAGTGTCTGTGGCAGCTGGCATCAAGAAGGAGACACAGAAGTCTAGGGAAGCCTCCTTCCTCCTTCCCAAATCCAAATATTTTCATCTTTAAAAAATTAAATAAAAATTTGAAGAGCACAGAAGCCAAGGAGTGTGGTAGGAACAGAATAGCAGGCTCCATCTCAGGCTCTGAGCTTCGGCCCCACACACTAATGTGGCTCTGGATAGCAATGACACTCAGTGCCCAGGGGCCTCACCTATCAGGTCTGACTCTCAGAGCCACTTCCTTGGACTGTTGCTCTGGATACACTGAATTTGGTTTTTCTTAGAAAAATTTTTACCCAGAACACCCTAAGTCCCTGAACCTTACAGATCAATCCCAGAACATACTCCCATAGGTTCCTCATGATCCCTCAAGCAGAAATGATGTACTAGTCAGGGTTTCTTAACCTCTGCTCTTTATATGTGGGGCTAGATAGTTCTTTATTGTAGGGAAATTTCCAGTGCATTGTAGAACATTTAATGCCATCCCTGGACTCTACCCCCTAGATGCCAATAGCATATCCCCCAGGTTGGGGTGATCCAAAATGTCTCCAGACATTGCCATTTATCCCTTTGGGGAGAAAGTCACCTCAGTTGAGAACAATCACTCTAGATAATTCACTGAGCAATTATGAGAAAACAATACAAGTGAAAGTGCTTTGTAGAGTTGCACAAAATGTGAATTGTTACCATTCTCCCTGCATGGATTAGCCCACTAACTGAGGACCCAAACCTCAGGAATCTGTGTTGCAGTCTCACGACTCCAAAGACTCAGGCACACCCATCTCCACTGAAGACAAGTAGATGTGGAGGCTTCTGTCTCTCTGTGCCATTAGTCAACGTGTTTTCATCTTGCCAAAATAGACAACACCAGGGACCTGCAGGCCCATTTGAGCATTCCCAGGAGACCTAATGTGTCTTCCCAGAAGACCTGTGTGTCCAAGGTTCAGGCAATGTTCCTCTTATGCATAATCGTAGTTTATAAGGCTGGAGAAAAATGACCAAAGGGCATGACTTGGAAAGAGTGGCATCAGTCAGGGACCTAAAAGCAAGGTGATAGCACATTCGAACTGGTAATTTTAAAAGGATTTAACAAAAAAAATGTTTTTGAGGGTGTGAGCAGAGTTTAAAGAAATGAGCAAGTGCAATACTCCAGGACCAGTAACAGCTGAGAGCCACCATCATTCTAGGCCATAAGGAAAAAGGAAAGGGAATGATTAATCAAAAAGCATAGCTGTATGGAGAGAGCTTTCTGAGAAGAGCTATGGAAAGCAGCCAACCTAAAGCTACCCAGAAGAGATGGAGCAGGAATAACCCCCCTGGCCTGCTCTTCTCTTACCTCATCCCTTTCCCGGGAACAAGAGAGCCATTGAAGCAGTTCTGATGGATCAGAACCCCAGCGAACAGAGCGGAGTAGAGACAGAGGTGGGTGGATCAAGGGCACAAAAGATCTAGCACAGGTGAAAGGTGTCCAACAGATGATCTCCAGGCTGCTACCACCGCCAGGGCATAATCAAAGGAATAGAAGAACAATTAGAGGCAAAGCCCAGAACCACAGAGGGTAAAGCTAAAGAATCAGCCAAGAGAAGGCAGTAAAAAATGACCTGGTCCAATTTTGACAATAAAATGGTAATGGTGGCTTTGTACTAGCTTCAAAGCTCACTTCAGAAGGGGACAGGGTTGCCTGAAGGAGCTAGAATGGAGGAGAGGCATGACCAACCGAAACTGCTGGGCAGTGAACTAACAGTTTTCTGATGATATTTTATAACTCCAGCCAAAACTAAATCATCTTTAGATTATACACCTCTTGAGGGCAGATATCTTGTCTGATTTGTCTGTGCACAATTGTTCATTGAGCTTTTGAACGTGTGAGCTCTAGGATTCTCTTCTCTGCCAGATATAGTCCTAGGGTTGCCGTGTATGAGAAGAGTTTCTCAAGAGTCACTGTCAAAGTAAAGAGTCTTGCATTTTTTATTTCCCTTCAGTGGAGGGAGAATCCCTCCTGTAAAGCATGCATGGTTCAAGCATGGCCCCAGCTACTTGCACACTCACCATCTATTTCTCAGATATCTGATAGCAGGGCAAAGAGTAGAAACTTGAGGTTACAATTCTTCCTGTCCCTTAAACTGGACAAACAGTTACAGAAGCCATGGTTGGGGAAAGCCACTGGACCATCCTTCTGGAAGCAAGCATTAGAACCTTGGCTGATTCTAGCTAGTAGAAGTGTAGACACAGATGTACCCCTGCAGAGATACAGCCCATCCTACTTGAGGCACATATCCATTTCTAGGGTACCGAGCCACCTGACTGTCTGTGAGTGACAAGCATCTCACAATCCTGACTCCTGCAGCAAGCTGGCCACAGACTTCTCCGGCCTCCTGGGGCATGAGCAAAGCATCCAGAGACCACTGCCTTGGGAATCCACTCTCCGGGCCTTCTGTTCCTAGGTGGGCAGCTAGAGCCCTAGCACAAACCGCCTCCACAAAGTCGGTGGGTTTGTCCAGAATCCCAGATTAAAAACATTCATTGTGCTTTTACCCTAAGCTTGGTATGATGATGGTCATTGAGAGACCTTAGAAATAATGCATCATTTCAAAAAAATTAGAATCCAGTAGAAATGGCTTAAAAAGATAAATTTAAGTTGATCCTAAGCAAACAGGGACCAATGGGGATAGTTCAAGAGAGAGGCATCCCTTGCTGACAGGTGTGAGTCACAGTGAGGTGGACATTGGAGTGGGCAGGACAGGGAGGGCATGAGAAAGGGGCACTTAAACCACCCATATGAGCAGACTCTCGCCAGCTGGGATGGCCACATCTTTAGGGCCCTGTCCAGTGAGTAAGACCTTCTTCACTCCCTTAGGAAGGAGAAGATGTTCTAACAATGTTAGTTAAACAGCTCTGCCTCTGGTTCTCCATTTGAAGCCGACTTCTTAATTATGCACCATTGCCTGGACATAAATGCATTTATGTATATTAATTTTTGCTCCACTTAGCAGAGTGGTCACTTAATTAAATGTCTTCAGTTGTTTCACTGGGAAAAAATAACACACCCCTCCCCCACCCCTCTCCCAAGGCATCCTCCTACCCACTTAGCTCCTCTGTTGTGCTGTGAATTTAAACATACTATTTGTTGCTTTCCATTCAGTTCATTTGTAACCCTGATGCCACTGCATTTGTAGGAACTGATATTAAAAAGTAATATCCGAGACTAAAGTCGCTAGACTGTTTAGTAGATTTTTAAATTGAAACCAAAATTATACAGATTTTTCATTCTGATAATTCCACCAATTCACTAATTCTTTAATCTTTACAGGTCATTGAACAGTTCTACATTAATGAGATGTAGTTAAGAACAAATTTTATACTTTTTCCTTTTTTTTTTCTTGAAAAATGTTTCCTATCATTTGTAAATTAGAAAGAACTTGTTCCATTTATGGTCCATTTATTTAAAATAATCGAATGCATGGGATCCGACTGAACACTGTGTGTAATGATGCTTTTAAACAAATTACCATTTATTTATAAGCAAGAAATAGACTTTTAAAAAGCACCCAGACTTGGTTGCATTATTAATGGTGTTCTCCGGGCCCTACAGCTCTGGGGTGTGTATGTGTGTATACGGCAAGCGAGTGCATGTGCATACACGCACGCGGATGGGCATTTTATTCCAGTGAGAAGATTGAGGATTTGGAAGTCAAATTTTAAAAAGGTTTCTAGGAAAGCAGCATGCTTTTCCTTTTCCGAAAGTTGCAAACGTTGGTGAAATTCAGTCATGACGAGCCATTCGTCCCAAAACCTTCACTGTAAACGTGTGGCTGTCATCACCAAGCACCCAAAGCTGAAAGCGAAGTCAGCCCCAGTCCAATCTGTTCAGTGTGCCAGACAGAGGACATGCGACAAACAGAAGAAGTCCTTCATCTCAGCTGTGGCAGAAGCACGTGCACAGATGCAAAGCCCACCTCTTCCAGCAGTGACCCAAGAGTTTCTACTTAAAGAATAATTGCATTTTTCTTGCTAGAAATGCTGGAGAATTAATTGCTTGGATTCAAGTATTGTAAATTACTATTATTCCTTACCACACACTTATGCAGGCAGGAAAATGTTTATCCTGTTAAGTGTTATTTAAAGAGCATGAGTTACAGGCAAGCAGGGAGATGGCTGACTATGCTAAGAATTAATGGGGAGAGATTATTCTGGCTTCATCAGCTTTGGCCCCATCCACTTATAAGATTGTCCTCATAATCTTTCTCTTTTTCTTTTTGACCAATTGAAGAATAAATAAATAATAAGTGATACCTGGGACTTCCAGTATTTAATCCAAGCCTCACCCCATCCCCATGTCCAGCAAGTGTACAATCCTCAAAGACCACTGGTCAACTCTAGCAAAGTCAACTGGAGAAGAAAATGAGAGAGAAAGGAGAAAGGCTTGAAAAAAGGTAGAAAGTAGAGGGGAAAATAATAGAGCTATTGATGCCAAGCTGCTAACCAGAGTAGCACTACTTCTCCAGGCCTAGGAGAATGTATGCATGGGACTACTTCCTGCCAGTGTTCTTTGAGAACTCATGAAAAACAAAAAAATTAAGGGAAACGAAAGATGCTTAAAGATAAGAGAATGAATACTTGCATTTCCATTAGCAAAAACAGTGCCTTACATACAACAAGCAATAAATAAATAAATATTTGTTGAATAAATCAGTGAATGCATGAATGCTATGCTGGTATTCAAAAAAGGCGGGAGGTGGATCTAAACACTAGAAGCTAGTTACTTACACTAGCAAAGCAATAATAGATTATTAAATCAATGGTTTCGAAAGCTTAGAAAATAAGCAATAATGACTAGGTCCCACAAGGATAAATCTTACCAAATAAATCTCATGGGATTTTTTTTCATTGAGTTGTCAGTAGACCAGGTGTATCTTATTTTCAGTTAGGTGCTTTACAAAATATATTGTGATATGTCTGCAATCAGGAAACAGTGGGAGTTTGCTCAATAACCGGTTAAACATTTTTATTGGAAGTGATAATAACTATTAGATAAAAAATCTTTAGTGGAATGCCCATTGATTATTGTTTTGTACCAATAAGTAAAGATAACAGAAGAGATTATTTGTGATTGGCATCGTCATAAAAAAAAAGAAATTGGTCAGGTGCGGTGGCTCACGCCTGTAATCCTAGCACTCTAGGAGGCCGAGGCGGGCAGATCGCTCAAGGTCAGCAGTTCGAAACCAGCCTGAGCAAGAGCGAGACCCCGTCTCTACTAAAAAAAATAGAAAGAAATTAATTGGCCAACTAAAAATATATAGAAAAAATTAGCCGGGTGTGGTGGTGCATGCCTGTAGTCCCAGCTACTCGGGAGGCTGAGGCAGAAGCATCGCTTGAGCCCAGGAGTTTGAGGTTGCTGTAAGCCAGGCTGAAGCCACGGCACTCTAGCCCAGGCAACACAGTGAGACTCTGTCTCAAAAAAAAAATAAAAATAAAAATAAATAGGTTCTTAATAGATAATGTATACGAAAGAAATTAATATACAAAACCATCTACTCAAACTATATATGTGTATGTGTGTATATACATGTATACACATACATATATATATACACATAACTGTCCAAAGAAAAATAATAACAAAGCATAGCACAAAGAATGGGGGTAAGTAATGAAAGTTTAATGTTGTAAGGTTCTTACACTATCCATGAGTAGTATAATATTATTTGAAAGTAGACTGTGATAAGTCAAAATGTATACAGATGGTCCCTGACTTACAATGGTTTGACTTAATGGTTTTTAGACTTTATGGTATTGTGAAAAGAATATTGCATTCAGTAGATTCAGTAGAAACCATACTTCTAGTACTCCACAACTATTTTGTTTTTCACTTTCAGTACAGTATTCAATAAATTACATGAGATATTCAACACTTTATAGTAAAATAGGCTTTGTGTTAGATGATTTCGCCCAACTATAGACTAATTAATGTAAGTGTTCTGAGCATATTTAAGGTAGGCTAGGCTAGCTAAGCTATGATGTTCACTTAGGTGTATTAAATGTATTTTTTACTTAAAATATTTTCAACTTATGTGGGGTTTATCAGGACGTAACAGCATAATGAGTCAAGGAACATCTGTATTACACAGGTATATCTTGGAGATATTGCAGGTTCATTTCCAGATCGCCACAATAAAGTGAATAACACAATAAAGTGAGTCACATGAATTTTTTGGTTTCCCAATGCATATAAAAGTTATATTTACACTATACAATATACTATAGTCTATTAAGTATGTGATAGCATCATATCTTTTTAAAAAGGTATATAACTTAATTAAAAAATTGGTGATGTGATGGGTGACATTACCAAAATGGCAAAATAGGAGCCATCTGGCTTCCTCCAAGAGAAAACCAAAAACAAATATCCAGCACCAAGATTATCACCACCAATATCGCAAAACTCAAAGTGGAAGCTGAGATGATACCCTGAGCCACAGAGAAGTGAAAAACTCCAAGTAAACATTAAGAGAAATGGACTTCTCCATCCACGATGCCCCTCCCCTAATCTGCCAGGCATGGTGAGTGGAAAATTCCTCCCAGGTTCACAGTTTCTCACTGAAAAAAGTGAGATCAAGATGGACAGCCAGCTTCCCTGACATCTTGGGCTCCCTTCCAGGAAAACTGTTCCTGCCTCAACCCACAGGAAGCATCCTGAGGGCCTGTAAGGAGGAAAAAACCCCTGAGGGCAGCTAGAGAAAAGAGAGGAAGCAGGAATAGAAACCCCAGTCCATGAAACTCTCCTCTTTAACTCAGCCAAAGGAGATTTTAAAGGTGAGGTTGTTCAGCAGGACCACAGTGTAGGAGGCATGTTCCACAGGTCTTCTGGCACAACCTCCTAGCCAGCTTTCCCACAAAGCTGGGATATCCCCTATGGCTGCAGTCCCCAATCCCCAAGCCACAGACCGGGCACAAAGCTCCACTGTCCCCCACTGCCCCCCCTATAGAAAATTGTCTTCCACTAAACTGGGGTGGGGGACACAGCTAGAGGTGAGCAGCCGGCAAGCAAGCAAAGCTTCATCTGTATTTACAACCACTCCCCATTGCTTGCATCACCATCTTAGCGCTGCCACCCCTTCCCCCGCCATCTGTGGAAATATCATCTTCCATGAAATTGGTCTCTGGTGCCAAAAAGGTTGGGGACCGCTGCCTATGGGAAGCCCCACCACGTGGATGGACAGTGGTTCCAGGGTTTGCAAGAGCTGAGGCAAATCTAGGCCTGTGGCGCCATCTAGTGCCAAAAAGGAGGCAGTGATTTGGTATATAAAGGGTACTCACAGGCAACTGCAAAGAATCTCTAAGCAAACATACCCCAGAAGGACCAAAACAACCAAGACAGCAAAGACTGAAATAAATAATCCTTCAGTGTGAAGCCATATACATGAATCCACAAGAAACAACAACAAATTGGGAATCATGACCTCTCCAAACAAATAAAGCAAGAAGCCAGTGACAGACCCTAACAAGACAATGATTATGTGAGCTCTCAGATCAAGAATTCAAAACAGTTCTAAAGACACACAGCTAACTCCAAGATAGTATACAAAAGCAATTCAGAAATTTATCAGAGAAGTTTAACAAAGAGACTGAAGTAATTTTTTAGAATCAAACAGAAATCTGGGGACTCAGAAATATATTTGCTACACTGAAAAATGGATTAGAGGCTCCTGAGAGCAAAATGGATCAAGTACAAGAAACAATCAGAGAGCTCAAAGACAGGATATTGGACAATATAGTTAGAGAAGAAAAAAAAAAGAATTAAAAGTGATGAAGAATGCCTGAAAGATATAGAGAATAATCCCAAAAGAACAAATTTAAGAGTTACTGGTGTTCAAGAAAGAGTTGAGAAAAAGCAAGGAGCAGAAAGCTTATTCAAAGAAATAGTAACAGAAAACCTTCCAAACCTAGAAGAAAGTATAAATGTCCAGGTATAGGAAGGTCAGAGATCACCAAACAGATTCAACCCAAATAAGACTACCCCAAAGTATATAATAATAAAACTCTCAAAGGTCCAAGGCAAAGAAAAGATTCTAAAAGCAGCAAGAAAAAAGCAGCAAATAACATAAAAGAGAAGTACAGACTTCTCAGCAGAAACCATACAGGCCAGGAAGGAGTGAGATGGCGTTGTCAAAGTGCTAGGAGGAGTGGGGGGAGTGGCAACCAAGCATACTGTATCTAGCAAAGTTGCCCTTCAAACATGGAGAAAGAAAGTCTTTCCTAGACAAATAAAAGCTGAGGGATTCATCACCAGTAAACCTGTATTCTAAGAAATATTAAAGGGAGTTCTTGAATCTGAAAGAAAAAAATGTTAACATGCAAAAAAAACTGAGGTAAAAAAACTTATTGGTAAAAGTAAATAGATAAAATCAGAATACTCTGATATGGTAATGGTTATGTGTAATCCACTAATATGTCTAGTATGAAAATTAAAAGACAAATCTACCAAATAAATAACTACAATAACTTGTTAAGAGATAGGGAATATAAATAGATGTAAATTGAGACACCAGGCCAGGCGCGGTGGCTCACGCCTATAATCCTAGCACTCTGGGAGGCCAAGGCGGGAGGATCGCTCAAGATCAGGAGTTGGAAACCAGCCTGAGCAAGAGCAAGATCCCGTCTCTACTAAAAATAGAAAGAAATTAATTGGACAACTAAAAATATATAGAAAAAATTAGCTGGACATGGTGGCACATGCCTGTATTCCCAGCTACTCAGGAGGCTGAGGCAGAAAGATCACTTGAGCCCAGGAGTTTGAGGTTGCTGTGAGCTAGGCTGATGCCATGGCACTCTAGCCCAGACAACAGAGTGAGACTCTGCCTCAAAAAAAAAAAAAAAAAATCGAGACACCAAACAGTCAAAATGCAGAATGTACGGAGTTAAAGGTAGAGATTTTAGTTTTTCCTTGTTTCTTCTTTTCATTTCTTTGTGATCAAAGATAAGTTGATATCTATTTAACTTGTTATATCCTTGTTATTTGTAAGCCTCATGGTAAACACAAAGCAAAAACTTATAAGAGATACACTAAAAACAAAAAGCAACAAATTAAAACATACTCCCCCCCAAAATCACTTAATCACAAAGGAATGGAGTAAGAAAGGAAGAGAGGAGTTACAAAACAACCAGAAAACAAGCACAAAATACCAAGTACTAAATCCACACTCATCAATAATAACACTGAATGTAAATGAACTAAATTCTCCAATAAAAAGACATAGCATAGCTGAATGAATTTTAAAAAACAAGACCCAACTATATGCTGTTTATAAGAAACATACTTCAACTATAAAGACATACATAGACTGAAAGTGAAGGGATAGAAAAAGATACTCCATGCAAATGGAAACCCAAGAGGAAGGGGTACCTATACTTACACCAGATAAAACAGACTTCAAGTCAAAGACTGTAAAAAAAAGACTAGAAGATATCTATTAGTATATAATGATACAGGGGTCAATTCAGCAAGAGGATGTAACAATTATACATATATATGCACCCAACATCAGAGTATCCAAATATATGAAGAAAACATTAATACATTTAAAGGGAGAGATAGACTAAAATACAATAATAGTAGGGGACTTCAACACCCCTCTTTCAGTAATGGACAGATCATCCAGACAGAAAATCAATAAAGAAACACTGAAGGTAAACTATAGTCTAGGCGAAATGGACCTAACTGAGATTTACAGAACATTTCATCCAACTGCTGCAGATTACACATTCTTCTCATTAGTGCATGAAACATTCTCCAGGATAAACCCATGTTAGGCCACAAAACATATCTCAACAAATTCAAATTCTTTCCTTAAATCTCATGAACCAACCTCTGCTAACTTCTAACTTTTCTTCTGTAGCTTCCTCACCTCTCTCAGCCTTTACTGAATTGAAGAAGAGAGTTAGGGCCTTGTTCTTGATTAGATTTTGGCTTAGGGGAATGCTGTGGCTGCTTTGATTTTATATCCAGAGCACTCAAAACTTTCTCCATATCAGCAAAAGGGTTGTTTCACTTTCTTATCACTTGTATGTTCACTGGAGTAGCACTTTTTATTTCCTTCAAAAACTCTTCCTTTGCATTTTTACAACTTGACTGTTTGGCACAAGAGGTCTAGTTTTCAGCCTATCTTGGCTTTCAACATGCCTTTCTCACTAATGATTAAATTTCTAGCTTTTGATTTAAAGTCAGAGACTTGCAATTCTTCATTTCACTTGAATACTTAGAAACCATTCTGGGGTTATTAATTAGTCTAAGTTCAATATTGTTGTGCTTCAGAGTAGAGGGAACCTAAGGATGAGACAGATAGGGGAATGGCCAGTTGGTAGAGCAGTCAGAACACACACAAGCATGTACTGATTAAGTTTACCATCTTATGTGGATGTGGTTCATGTCACCCCAAAACAATGACAACAGTGACTTCAAAGATTACTGACCACAGATCACCATCACCATAATAATAATAATGAAAAAGTTTGAAATATTGTGAGAATTACCAAAACGTGACACAGAGACACAAAGTAAGCATATCCATTGAAAAAATGGCACTGACAGGCTTGCTCAACACAGGGTTGCCACAAACCTTCAATTTGTGAAAAATGCACTATCTGTGAAGTATAACAAAGCAAAGCACAATAAAACAAGGTATACCTATAAATTCTAGAGGATCAATAAAAAATAAAAAATATATAATTAATAAGCCAGTAGTAGAGATAAAATGGAATTGTTATAAAAACTCAACTGATTCAAATGAAAGCAGAAAGAGAGAAAAAAATCAAAGAGTAGATGAGACAAATGATACATTTAAATCCAACCACATCAATAATTACAATAAACGTGGATGATCTACACCAATTAGAAGACACATTGTCCGACTAGATAACAAAAAGCAAAGGCAAGACTCAAATATATGCTGCCTACATGAAACCCACTTTAATACAAACATAGAGATTGTTTAAAAGTAAAAGGGTAAAAAAAGATAAACTATGTCAAACACTGATCAAAAGACAGTTGGCTCGTGGCTGTAATCCTAGCACTTTAGGAGGCTGAGGCAGGAGGACTGCTTGAGGCCAAGAGTTTGAGATCAGCCTGGGCAACATAGCAAGACTTCGTCTCTACAAAAATAAAATTTAAAAATTAGCCAGGCATGGTGGCACACACCCATAGTCCCAGCTACTTGGAAGGCAGAGGCCAGAGGATCCTGTGAGCCTAGGAGTTGGAAGCGCAGTGAACTATGATCACACCACTATACTCCATGCTGGGGGACACAGCAAGACCCTGTCTCTAAAAAAAAGAATAAAAAGAGAAAGTTGGAGCAGGTATATTTATATCAGACAAGGCACACCTCAAAACAAGACATTACTGAGGTTAAAAAGAAACATTACTGGTGGGAATGCAAAATGATACAAACGCTTTGGAAGACAGTTTGGCAGTTTCTTATAAAACTAAACATACTCTTATATAATCCAGCAATCATGCTTCTTGGTATTTACTCAAAGGATCTGAAAACATGTACACATAAAACCTGTACATAGACGTTTATAGCAGCTTTATTCATAATTGTCAAAACCTGGAAGCAACCAAGATGTTCTTTGGTAGTTAAATGGATAAATAAACTGTGGTACATCCAGACAATGGACCGTTTCAGTGCTAAATAGAAATGAACTATCAAGTCATTAAAAGACATGGAAGAAACTTAAATGCATATTACTATATGAAAGAAGCCAACCTGAGAAGGCAACATACTGTATGATTCCAACTATATGACATTCTGGAAAGGACAAAACTACAGAGATAGTAAAAAGATCAGTGATTGCCAAGCGCTCAGGGGAGGAAAAGATGAACAGGCAGAGCACAGATTTTTAGGGCAGTAAAACTATTCTGTATGATACTATAATGGTAGATATAAAAGTTATTATACACTTGTTTAAACCCATAGAATGCATAATGCTAGGAGTGAACCCTAGTGGAAACTATAAACTTTGGCTGATAATGCTATATTAATAGCAGGTTAACGGACTATAACAAATGTACCACTCCAGTATGAGATATTAATAGTGGGAGAGGCTGTGGTATAGGGTCAGGGGTAGAACTCTCTGCATTTTCCATATAATTTTGCTATGAACCTAACACTGCTCTAAAAAATAAAGTCTATTTTTAAAAATCCATTGCTAACTACTGTATATTCTTGTATGTCATCCTTGAATTAAGCTCCAAAAAGGTAGGGACTCTATCCATCTTGTTCCCCTGCTATATACTGAGTGCCTAGAAAAATGCATAACACATTGTAAATTGCTGCTTTCTTGACATATTTTACTTGTGGGGGATGGTGAAGTGGTGGCTGGGAATAAATCATTATATATATTTATTACTAAAAGCAAAAGATAGGGTGGGTACGGAGCTCACGCCTATAATTCTAATACTCTGGGAGGCCGAGACAGAAGAATTGCTTGAGCTCAGGGGTTTGAGACCAGCCTGAGGAAGAGCGAGACCCATTTCTACTAAAAATAAAAAAATTAGCCGGGCATGGTAGTGCATGCCTATAGTCCCAGCTACTCTGGAGGCTGAAGCAGGAGGATTGCTTGAGCCCAGGAGTTTGAGGTTGCAGTGAGTGAGCTATCATGATGCCACTGCACTCTACCCAGGGTGAAAGAACAAGACCTCTGTCTAAAAAAAAAAACAAAAGATAAAATGTGATAAAATATGAATCTTAAAATTAATATATTCTTACCTAAATGTTAGAACTAAATGTTCTATTCTAACTAAACTGCTACTGATTAAATTTTTTTACCATTCTGTTGATCTCTAAATATACTGCTCCAAGAAGAAAAAAACTCTGGCAAAGAAAGTTAAAGTCACTTAGACCTCAAAAATAACTGTTAGTATACTGCAAGTGTACAGAAGAACATACATACATTTTATCTTTTAGGGGCAGTATATCTGATGAGAACAATGTAAAAGTACCAAATGGGTATCACTGAGAAGACAGCTTTCAAGATTCTGGGATCATGATAAACTCCCCAGTAATTTCTTTTCATGAAACTAATCCTTCCCTGCCAGTAAACAGCCAAAAAACATTTTTTCCCAAAGTTTTCAAATGGAAAAACAATCAGGGAATTATTCTGAAAATATCTAGTATAAACATAAGACAGGTTTTTAAGAAACACAAAGCAATGAGCAGTAAATCACTTATGTATTCCCTCTATGGGACAAAACATACCATATTGCTTTGTATGTTACTGGCACTCTAAAAGGTTTGTTCTTCTGTCATCTCTTTTGAGGTAAATAATAGTCTCTTTTTTTTGAATTAAGATAAAAGAAAAATATACTTCCTGCTAATAATCACCTAATCTAAATCATTTCCCAAAAAAGGAAAATACCCAAAATAATAATGTGTTTTGTTTCCATATTCTTTACACGGTTTGAGTTGTTCGTTTAGCTAATTCCCTCAATAAATATCTACTAAGAACCTACTAAATGTCACTAAGACTCTGGGATTTTTGGAAAGATAATAACTTTTATAGACCTAGACCTAAATAGCTTATAAATCTAAGAGTCCACATATGTGAAAAATAATTTAAATAGAGGAAATAAAACAACTGTTCTACTATTTCCTTGATGCACTTGTAAACTGTCCTGCTCATTTTCCCTTCTTTGGCTTTTTACTATTTTCATTGTTCTATAATTTACTAACATATTAATTTTTAAATATTTCAAAATACCTAATTACTAATTATTTTCAAGAAACTTCAAATCAAGAACAAAAAAGCAATGTTTGACAAATATGGTACCTGACAGAGGATATTCTTGGCCCATGATCTCTGGAATCCATTACCCAACCAACATGACACTCTAGAGGGGGATTTGTACTATGCCTTGTTTTTCTCTTTCTTGGACTCTAAAGAAAATGAAGTCAAGCATTGCAATTACTTTCAGTAGTGTGAACTTCACAAGTAAATTAAAACCCTCTGACTTTAAACCAACTCAAACATTTTCATACTGTAGATGACACATTGTGAAATCATATGAAGTCATAAAACTCAACCACCTCACATACAAGTTACAAAACTTAACAAAAAAGGCCCTTTCCTAGGTTTGTAACACAAGGATCATCTTAGTATGATTCTTTATTATACATTCTGATTGTCTTTACTTATACTACTCAATTGTAAAGAAGTTATTTCTTAAACTGAGAAAACATTACTATGGTAAAATACTATTTCTTAATGAATTCTTACAAGTTAAAATATATTTTTTTTAATGTGATAAAAACTAAAAAGTCCAATTCTATAATGTCAAAGGATACAAAATGCAGGCTTTATATTCCTGGCTGTTTTGTGTACCTTTACATCAATGGCTTTTGGTTCTTTAACAACAGGATAAAATCTTGGTGTTTTGTTAGGATCTCGTAACCTGGGTGTTCGAGGTGTTTTGGGTGTCCTTGCAGGATGAATCCTATGAGATTCTGGAACTGCTGTGGGCAATGAATGGGCCATTGTTGTTGAAGTTATTTCTGAAACATCAAACAGCTTCTGAGCTAATTCATCATTCAAATCTGCAAAATAAAAAGCCCTTGAAATTATTTAGATGCTAGGAAAATATTTAATAATCAAGTAGCTATGAAAATTTGTATACAAATTAATTATAATTCAGTATGAGTTGAAAATAGGTACATACAAGGTTAAAAGTAGAATAGGAGAGTAATTTCTCTGGGGTGGATGAGTAAAAAAAACTATCAAAGGAGGCCGGGCGTGGTGGCTCACGCCTGTAATCCTAGCACTCTGGGAGGCCGAGGCGGGCGGATAGTTTGAGCTTAGGAGTTCAAGAC